>CM051258.1:73142550-73500050 GCA_027921565.1 Artemia sinica
TCATTAAGAGGTATTGGAGGTGTTAAGGATTTTAGTGAAGGTTGGTATAAAGCTATCCAAACATCTGTTTGTTTTAGTTTTTACAGGTTCTTGAATGGGGATGGGATTTTTCACCTCTCTTGGGAGAGGCTTCTGTTCAGGATTATGGGAAGGTGGAAAAAGGTCTTCAGTTCGGATGCTGGTTCTCGCATTATCACCAAAACGGAGGCACAGATCATGTCGTCTATTTTCCAGGGTTTTGATCTAAAACTTTTGTAAGAAGTAGGAGTAAAGCAACTTCCCTTCCCGTGCGATTATTTTTAAAGCCCTTTTCTGAACAGATTCCAACCTTTTGGTTTGATTTTTACTTAATGAGAAGTTCCATAGAGGGCCAGCATATTCGAGAGTTGGGCGAATAAAAGATATGTAAAATTTCAAAATATGAGAAGCCGGGTATTGATATTTTGCCAGTTGCTTAAGGAAAGCTAGGGAAATATTGGCTTGCTTGGTTAACTTTGAAATATGGGCTTCCCATTTAAGATTGGAAGTTATAGTTACCCCTAGAAGTTTTATTTTTTGCGTCATAAGTTCACTTGGAATAATAGACTAAAATGAGGGGGGTTGTGCTTAGAAAACTGATTGTTAGGATTGTAGAATTCAATGGGTTTACGTGCATTTTATTTTTGAGGGCATCTGTTGCAACATCTTCAAGGATTTCTAATAACACCAAGTTCCTTGAAGGCAATCTTTCCGAAGAAAATAACAACAAATACTTCTCCGAACATATATTGACTGAAACATATTACATATTTAGGTATACAGTTATGGGTTCCAATCTAAACATAGCGTGAATCATAAACCAGGTTTTTCATCAAATGAAGTGATATTGAATATATTCAAGAACGCAACTACCTTTAAAAATAATTAGTTATTTTTTAATTGTTCTGGTTCTAAGACAATTGATAGCACAAAATTGTTATTAATTTCTGTTTAAATAAGTGTAGAAGAGACTACAATTTTTGCTCATTTTGTGTATCATAAACATTGTAAGAGCTTTAACAGAATACATTTTAACCGAAGAGCATTTCTGTTGTTGCTTTTTTAGTAATTTCTTACATTTTATATTCTTGAAATATGAGTGAACAAAGTAGTGCTTTGACTATATTTTTATATTTTATTTGAAGCATTAATTTTGGTGATCAGGATAATGTCGTTGTGAAATATTGCATACATGGTAGACAGTACCGACATATAAGGTCAATGTAAGGCATTTGTGTAAGACCTTACTTACGTGGTCACCATAATTTTAGGAAAAAAAGTACACTAGCCAAAACCTGTAAAACAGGTGAAACGAAAGCAACGTTCTAGCGTCTCCTATAATAAAGAGCCATAAGGCTTTAATGTATTTTTTTAAAGAGGCAATTCATATGAGAACGATGGTCGCATAAACTTTGGATGGGTCTCATTCCATTGTAAATGGTAAGTTCTAGTACCCTTTTCAAGAATCAGAAGTCATCAGAGAGCAACCAATACCTTTCCAGTAGTATCCCCTCGCGGCTTTCAAGTGGGCCTATAGCAGATTAACATGTGATTTCAAGCGGCGCCGGAATACAAGCGGTTCCATGTTTCCAGCTGGCAAGATTTCTAGGATTCCAATATTTTTTATTTGAGTAGTTGGGGCGTGGTCGGTATAATTTACAAGTAGCAATATAAGGGGTTACTAGCACATCTGTTCTAATATTTGGAACACAGCTAGAGACGCACCCTCGCCTTTTAATGGTCAGATAGGAAAATAGCATGGGATTCCTGTGACACAGATAGGAAATTAACATGGGATTTTAAACGCACAGATAGGAAAATTAACATGGGATTCCTGTGACACTCCCAGTCGTTCCAATAATTCCCCTAGCAACAGCCTTTTTTGTCACGATTCGTAGCCATTTTTGGCACATTATTTTTCTATCCTCCAACTAAAAATATTAACGCCATGTAAAGCCTTTGTGTCAAGGGGCGCTATAAATAGCTGAGGAAATGGCATTTTTAAATCAGTCTCGTTCAGATCTTTGGATGTAAATAGTTAAAAAAAATCTTTTCACACAAAATAAGTTTTTCAAAAAAGTAAAGAACTTTATTAAACCAAAAATGAACAAAAAATAGAATCAAATAATCTACCAAGCTTACAATTGCCACAAATTAGTATCAATAAATAGATGAAACCCAAAACAAAAAGAAAAAAAAATAACTGAGTGAAACTCAAAACAAGCAGAAATTAATACGAGTAGGGTTCTAAGCCCCATGCTTTCTAAAAGCCAGAATATAATTTTTACTTTACTGAAAAAAATTCATATGAATTTACTGAAAATCAGTTTAATATATATATGCTGATATATGTTCCTTAAAATCTTGCTTAATTTTTGATTTTTTAAGGTTATAAAAGTGAAAACATTTAAAAGAATTTTTCCAGTAAAGCACAAATCATATTCTGGCTTTTAGAAAGCATAGGGTTTAGAACCCTACTCAGATTAATTTCTATTCGTTTTGAGTTTGACTTATTTTAATTTCTGTTTGTTTTGGGTTTTATTTATTTATTGATACTGATTTGTGGTGGTTGTATGCTTGGTAGATTGTTTGATTCTATTAGAACCCTACTCATATTAATTTTTTGCTCCTTTTAAGTTTGACTCTGCAATTTTTTTTATTTTTTTATTTTTTGGGTTTCATTTATTTATTGATACTGATCCGTTTTAAATATCCCCTGGAAATAACTTACAATCCTTGCTACTAATCGCTGGGGCTTGTTTCAACCCCAAAAGCCTTGTTATATGATATTTAGAGTATTTTGAATAGAATGGCTATCTCAAAATTTCTATTACATTCATTTCGGGACAATACGAAATGTGTGGAGGGAAGGGGTTAGCTACCCTACAATCATTTTGTCTCTTAAAAAGAGCACTAGAGCGTCTGATTACCAATCCAATGAGCTCCCTCCGAATTTTATAAGACAACGCTTTCAATAAAACCCTTATATGTCCCCAGGGTATAACTTACAACCCTTGTCCTGAGAGCTGGGGAGATTATTTATCCTCAAAAACATAATTTCCAGACCTGTCTGATACACTGAACAAAATAGTTATCTAAAATTTTAATTGTAAGTGTTTTGGAAATGATGGGCATTGGGGGGGGGGGGCATCTGTCCTCTGATTACCTTTGACTAATAAAAAGGCACTCGTCTCCTCAATTTCAAATCGAATGAGCCCTTTTTGAAATTTCTAAGACAAAACTATCTATAAGAACCTTATATGCCACAAGGGCATAATCGAAGACCCTTGTCCTAAGGGCTATGGGGGGAGGGTGTCATCCTAAAAGACATAATTTACCAGACCTCTCAACTACGTTGAACAAAATGGCCATATCAAATTGTTGATCGAGAATGTTTGGGAAAATGATGGGCATGGGGCGGGGGTGGTTCTCCCTTCGATTACTTTCGACTATTAAAAAGGACAATAGCCCTCTCAATTCCCAATCCAATGACCACTTTTTGAGGTTATTACTAAAACGCTTTCTATAAAAGCATTACATGGCCCCAGGGCATAACTTACAATATTAGCCCTGGGGGTTGTAGGGGGATTGTTATACTCAAAAACATAATTTCCAGACACTTTAACTACGTTTAACAAAATGGGTATATCAAAATGATTATCGTAAGTGTTTCGAGATATGATGGGCGTGGTTCATTCGCCTTCCGATCACTTTTGACTATTAATAAGGGCACTAGTCATCTCAATTCCCAATTAAATGAGCCCTTTTTGAAGTTTCTACGACAAAACATTCTATAAAAATCTTATATGCCCCAGGGCATAACTTAAAAACCTTAGCGGGGGGGTTGTCATACTCAAAACATAGTTTCTGGACCCTTCAAAAACAATCAACAAAATAGCTATATCAAAAAGTTGATCAGAAGTGTTTTTGGAAACGATGGGTAGAGGGAGGCATTCGCCCTCCAATCGCTTTTGACTATTAATAAGGGCACTAGCCCTCTCAATTCCCAATTGAATGAGGCCTTTTTGAAGACAATACTTTCTATAAAAAAAACCATATGCCCCCAGGGCATAACTTACAACCTTTGGCCAGGGGGATGGGGGGGGGTGTTATCCTCAAAGATATAATTCTTAGACATTTGAACTACGTTGAACAAAATGGCTACCTCAAAATTTCGATTGAATGTGTTCGTGAGAGGGGGTTAGTTGTCCTCCATTACTTTCAACTATTAAAAACGGCACTAGTCCCTTCAATTTCCAATCGAATGAGCCCTTTTAGAAGTTTCTACGACGACACTTTCTATAAAAAACCTTATATGCCCACAGCGCATAACTTATAACCCTTGCCCTGAAGGTTGTGGGGTAGGGGGTTGTCATCCTAAAAGACCTAATTTCTAGAACTTTAAGCAAGGTTGAACAAAATGGTTATCTCAAAAATTTTGATTGGATGTTTTTGGGGAAATGGTGGGCGTGAGAGGGGGATTTGTGGCCCTTTAATCACTTTTGACTATTAAAAACAGCACTAGCTTTCTTAATTTCAATTCAAATGAGCCCTTTTTGAAGTTTCTACAACATAGCTTTCTATAAAAAACATAATATGACCCCCAGGGCATAATTTATAACCCCTGCCCCGAGGGCTGTGTTGTCACCCTTAAATGCCTAATTTCTTTAACTCTCAATTACGTTGAAAGAAATTGCTATCTCAAAATTTTGATTGGATGTGTTAGAGGGAAATGGTGGGCGTGAGAGAGGAGTTAGTGTCCCTCCAATCACGTTCTGCTATTAAAAAGGGTACTAGCCATTTCGATTTCCAATCGAATGAGCCCTTTTTGAAGTTTCTACGCCACTGCTTTCTACAAAACCTTATATGCCTCCAAGGCATAACTTACACCGCTTAACCTGAGGGGGGTGGGTGGGTCATCATCCTCAAAGACCTCAATTCCAAAACTTTAAAATAAATTGAACAAAATAGATATTTCAAAATTTTGATTGCATGTATTTCGGAAAATGGTGGGCCTGAGCGGGGGGGGGATTAGTTACCTTCTAATCACTTTTGACTATTAAAAAGGACACTAGCCCTTTCAATTTCTAATGTGATGAGCCCTTTTTGAAGTTTCTACGACAACGCTTTCTATAAAAACCTTATATGACCCAATAGCATAACGTACAACCCTTGCCCTGAGTGGTGTTAGGGATTTGTTATGCTCAAAGACCTAATTCCAAGAACTTTCAACTATGTTGAACAGAATGGCCATCTCAAAACTTTTATTGGATGTGTTTGGGAAAATGGTGGGCTTGATAGGGGGCTTAGCTGTCCCCAATAACTTTGGAATATAAAAGGACCACTAGCCCTCTGAATTTCCAATCGAAGGAGCCCTTTTTGAAGTTTCCACGAAAACATTTTCTGTAAAAACCTTATATGCCTCCAGGGCATAAATTACAACCCTTGCCCTGAGGGCTGAGGGGGGGGGGAGTGTCCTCCTCAAAAACATAATTTCCATTTGGAAATCATCTGCGTTGAACAAAATGGCTGTCTCAAAATTTTGATTGAATGTGTTTGGGGAAATGGTGGTGTTCGGGGAAACTTTCTAAAAGCTCTATCGGGGAGTGGGTGTCATCCTCAATTTCCCATACCTTTCAACTACTTTGAACAACATGGATATATCAAAATGTTTATCAGAAATGTTTGGGAAAGGATGGGTGTGGGATGTGATTCTCCCTCCAATTACTTTCGACTATTAAAAGGGGCAATAGGCGTCTCAATTTGAAAAACGGCCCTATCTGAAGTTTTCGACAACGCTTTCTATAAAAAACCTTTAATGCCCCTAAGGCATAATTTATAACATTAGCACTGAGGGCTGTGGGAGGGGGGGGATGGTCATACTCAAAGACATAATTTTTCGGACCCTTCAACTACCTTCAACTAAATGGCTATATCGACATGTTGATCGGAAGTGTTTTTGGAAATGATGGGCGTGAGGGGGGGGGTTATTTACCCTCCAGTGGCTTTTGAATATTAATAAGAGCCCTAGCTCTCTTTATTTCCAACCGAATGAGCTCTTTTTGAAGTTTATGCGACAACGCTTTTTATAAGAACCTTATATGCCCCAAAGGCATAACTTACAATCCCTGCCCTGAGGGCTGTGGGGGAGGGTTTCATTCTCAAAGACCTAATTTCCAGAACTTTCAACTACGTTGAACCTAATGGCTATCTTAAAATTTTGACTGGATGTGTTTTGGAAAATGGTGGGCGTGAGAGGTGGTTAGGTTCCCTTCAATCACTTTCAACAATTAAAAATGGCCCTAGCCCTTTCAATTTCCAATCGAATGAGCCATATTTGAAGTTCCTACGACATAGATTCCTATAAAACCTTATATGCCCCCAGGGTATAACTTTCAACCCTTGCCCTGAGGGCTGTGAGGGGAGCGTCATCCTCAAAGACATCATTTCTGGACTTTTCCGTTACGTTAAACAAAATGGCTATCTAAAGATTTTAATGGGATATGTTTGGGAAAATGGTGGGCCTGAGAGGAGGGTAATTGCCTTCCAATCACTGTCGACTATTAAAACGGGCACTAGCCCTTTAATTTCAAATTGAATGCGTTCTTTTTGAAATTCTTACGACAATATTTTCTATTAAAACCTTATATGCCCCCAGGGCACAACTTACAACGAAAGTTTTGAAGTCTGTGGGGGGGGAGCTCATCCTCAAAGACCTATTTTCAAAAACTTTCAACTACTTTGAACAAAATGCCAATCTCGAAATTTCGATTGGATGTGTTTCGGGAATTGGTTGGCATTAGTTACTCTCCAATAACTTTTGCCCATTAAAAAGGGCACTAGCCCTTTCAATTTCCAATCAAATGAGTTTTTTAAGTTTCTATGACAGGGCTTTCTATACAAACCTTATATGCCCCCAGGGCATAACTTACAACCCTTGCCTTGAGGGCTCTGAGGGGGATATCATCCTAAAAGACATAGTTTCCGGACCTTTTAACTACGTTGAACAAAATGTCTGTCTCAAAATTTTGATTGGATGTGTTTGGGGAAATAGTAGGCTTGAAAGGGGATTTATTTGCCCTCCAATTGCTTTCAACTATTAAAAGGACACTAGCCCTTTCAATTTCCAATCGAGTGAACCATTTTGGAAGTTTTTACGACAACATTATCTATAAAACTTTATAAGCCCCCAGGGCATAACTTATAACACTTGCCCTAAGGGTTGTGGGGAAGTGTCAGCCTCAAAGACATAATTTCAGGATTTCTCAACTACTTTGAACGAAATGTCCATCTCAAAATTTTCAATGGCTGTGTTTGGGGAAACGGGTGGCGTGAGAGGGGGGATAGTTGCCGTCCAATTACTTTCGACTATTAAAAAGGCCACTAGTCCTTTGAATTTCCAATCGAATGAGCCCTTGCTGAAGTTTCTACGACAAATTTTTCATTAAAAACCTTATAAGCCCCCAGGGCATAAATTACAACCCTTGCTCTGAGGGCCGTTGGGGGGGGGGGGATGTCCACCTCAAAAAAATATTTTCCATCGGGAAATCAACTACGTTGAACAAAACGGCTATCTCAAAATTTTGGTTGAATGTGTTTGTGGAAATAGTGGGCCTAAAAGGGGTGTTACTTGCCTTCCAATCACTTTCAGCTATTAAAAAGGGCACCAGCCATTCCAATTTCCCATCGAATGAACCCTTTCCGAAGTTTTTACGACAACTCCTTCAATACGAAGTGCCCTAGTCTAAAGGAAAAAAATAATACATTGTGCCAACATCGTTCTTTACTTAGAAAAAGCTATTGTGCTGCCTATGATAGAACTCTCATAAGAAATATTGGATAATTCTAGTTATCAAAAGGTGAGTCTCTTTTATCTAGTATTTCCTAACTCCCCTCCTCCAAGCCCCATTGCCCCCTCCACTCAAACATTATATTGTTTAAACTCATTTTACTGCTCGTTTTATCCCCTATATACCATATAGCCCCCAATTCCCACTCTCCAAATTGATCATAATTAATCTTTTCAAAAGAATTTAATCTTTTTCTGGGAAAGCTCTCATTTTCCCTTGCGCCTTTTTAAAACCAAGGAACAGAATCCATCAAATCTATCGCGCTCCCTTTTGTCTAAAATTTGCAAACATCTGTTGTGAATAACACCGCTATTTCTAGGGTCTAATTTTACAAGGTTTGTTGACAACAAATCTAAGGAGATGAACCCTTTTTATTCAAGATTAGTGTGTGTTTATTTGGGAAGACTTAGAAATTCAGCGTAAGGAGAGCACTTCTAACAAGAGCACACTAAGGTTAAACAAACTGCTTCTTTACATGAAATGTAACTTATTAACTAAAGGGGACGGATTCACAAAGCAATGAATAATGTGTCCCCCTCCCTAGTTGTAACTTCGCGGTTTATTTATTGTCGGTTTTATCAGAATTAAAATGGAAAAACAGGGTGGTATTTCCAGCATTGATTTTACGCAAAATTGACGCAATAAATCTTTTAATTAGCGAGATGGGATGAACCATTTTTTATACGATTGTTTTTTTTTAGGGTTTGAAATTGCGTGTAAGGAGGGGCTCTAACAGGAGCATGCGGTGCGTAATAAAACATTTATTCCCATCCTAGGCCTAGAGAAAAAAGTCTAGTGAATGTCCAGTTTTTTCTCTAACATATTTGTCAAACAATTCTAGTTTAGCTACTTTTGCTATATTGGAAAAGGGTCTTCTTGCTTGCCCTGAGAATGTATTTTAGGTGCTTACCAAATCTATTTTATAGCCATTTGAATAAATAAGTTCGAAGCCCTGGATTCTCAATTGCGATCTGGATTTTGAATTATTGGCCTGGAATTGCGCTTTTTAGCATCAGACGGTGGAATAATGCTCGTTTTTAAGCTTCTCCTTTAAGCGTAAAATACCTGCATGTGAAGTTGACAATGAATTGAGATATTCCAACAATGATAAGTGAAAATGGCTTATTTATCCACACATTCAACCTTGTTAAATTCTTCTCATGCAGGATTGTATCCAGGCGGGGATCAAGTTTGACCCCTAACTAGAACATCTTTAACCCTATATCATTACACGATCCCCGTGTATGGGACCCCCCTCCCGTTAAGACGGGTAGGGCTATTACATATAATTTATACTAAATCATGTTTTCGTTTCTAGGAATTCCCCGCCCTTCCCCCTCCAAGTAAGAGAGCTACGGTAAACGAAGCAACCCCGTGTGCAATCCGCAAGACCTTCAGTAATTAAATATGCTGGGTCATCCAGGACCAAACCCTCTTCGCAAGCTGTGAGACCTATGCAACCCCCTGCCAATGGAGCTGTCACACAAGCCACTGCCCCACCTACACAAGGCCGTGAAACCGCTGCCCCACCTACCAGGAGATTAAAAAGAGAGTGGGTGGCTGCTTACACGATGGCGTGCCCCGCTCCAAATCAAGTCGCTGCTCTTTCTGACCAAGGTGAAGTCGCAGCCCTCCATTATGTTTTACCTGGACCCTCTTTACAAGTCTCCCGTCAAGCGTCGGCAGAATTTGAAGAAATAAGTAAATTTATTTTTCTAGCTAATGTATATTGCTGTTCTAATCCATTCTTTTCATTTTCAATCCAATTTTTTTAGTTTACAACAGGGAGCCCAATAAAGGTATGTTTTTGCTATTGTTTTAAGTTGGCGATAAAACTGCTTTTAGGATATTAAAAGTTTTCCAGGCTTTTTGTTAGTTTTATCAATAGTTTAGCCTCTTTCAGGTTATGAAGGGACTTTTTTCAACCTAATAGTGATGTTTTTCGGTAATTTCTTGTTAACTCTCGTCTTTTCAGGTTATGGAGAAAGTTTTTATTCTAAAACTAATCCATGCTTTTAAGTGCTGTCCCTTTAGTTTTATCAATAGTTTTGACATTTCGGTGTTTTTCTTATTTGTTAGAATATTGAAGCTTCAGGTTATATGCAGGCTCCCCTTAGTTTTAAAGACGCCCCTACTTCAGAAATATCTAAAAATAAGTTTTTTTTTCAATCTACTTTCACCTTTTCAGGCTAAGGAGAGAGTTTTTATTCTAAAACTAATCCGTTCTTTTAAGTGCTTACTTGTTAGTTATTATCAATCGTTTTTACTTTTTGTTAGAATATTGAAGCTTCAGGTTATATGCAGGCTCCCCTTAGTTTTAAAGACGCCCCTACTTCAGAAATATCTAAAAATAAGTTTTTTTTTTCAATCTACTTTCACCTTTTCAGGCTAAGGAGAGAGTTTTTATTCTAAAACTAATCCGTTCTTTTAAGTGCTTACTTGTTAGTTATTATCAATCGTTTTTACTTTTTGTTAGAATATTGAAGCTTCAGGTTATATGCAGGCTCCCCTTAGTTTTAAAGACGCCCCTACTTCAGAAATATCTAAAAATAAGTTTTTTTTTTCAATCTACTTTCACCTTTTCAGGCTAAGGAGAGAGTTTTTATTCTAAAACTAATCCGTTCTTTTAAGTGCTTACTTGTTAGTTATTATCAATCGTTTTTACTTTTTGTTAGAATATTGAAGCTTCAGGTTATATGCAGGCTCCCCTTAGTTTTAAAGACGCCCCTACTTCAGAAATATCTAAAAATAAGTTTTTTTTTTCAATCTACTTTCACCTTTTCAGGCTAAGGAGAGAGTTTTTATTCTAAAACTAATCCGTTTCTTTTAAGTGCTTACTTGTTAGTTATTATCAATCGTTTTTACTTTTTGTTAGAATATTGAAGCTTCAGGTTATATGCAGGCTCCCCTTAGTTTTAAAGACGCCCCTACTTCAGAAATATCTAAAAATAAGTTTTTTTTTCAATCTACTTTCACCTTTTCAGGCTAAGGAGAGAGTTTTTATTCTAAAACTAATCCGTTCTTTTAAGTGCTTACTTGTTAGTTATTATCAATCGTTTTTACTTTTTGTTAGAATATTGAAGCTTCAGGTTATATGCCAGCCCCCACATTAGTTTTAAGGACCTCCATCGCTCCCAAGAGATATCTAAAACATATTACATTCCTTTCAACCTAATAAAGCTATCATTTATATTCTAAATCTAAATTCTTTTAAGCTAATAAAGGCTTAACAGAAGAACAGATCCCGTGAGAAACCTTTCCTCCTTATGGATATATGCTACTACACTTTCAAAATATATTTTTTGGGGGAGGTACTCCATCTGCCCCCCTAGTAATGAAGGATCCCATCCATGTTAGCTCCATCTGCTTTACATACCTAAGAGGAAAATTCTTTTTTTCCAGACCAATTTCGACCAATTAATCGGCACTCTCCTTAGTGAGCTTCTGGATGCTGCAGCTGCAGACGAGGCACATGAAATACCTGCAAGGGTTTAGGATATGCATGATGTAATTACCCTCTCGGTAAGTTTTCCATGACTTTTTTAAAAAACATTATGCATCCAAAGGAGGTTTTGTTTCATTTATACAAATAGTATGGTCCAATGTAAGCCTGCACATATGGTCAGTTGTAAGGAGGCTACAGTATCGAGGGCCAGAGGACCCTTTTAAGTCTCATAATACAATGATGCATTCCAATGAGTAGTATAGTGTCTACGACTTCTATACACATTCTTAACTATTCTCTTTTTCATATGGTAAAGTGTTCTAGTGAGCTAATATGCTCTGATTTTTCTTCTAAGTTCACATACCCTCATCTCAAGGGACAACTGCTATGAGGAAATTTAATCAGTTATGAACATGCAAGAGGTCCCGGAGAGTAGTGAACGCAAAGGGGGTTCGAGTGTGGGGTGAGTTAGGCTAGTGTAGCTCCTGCTGTTTTTTATTTAAACAGTTTTGTGCGGGGTCTCGACCTTGATATAGACTAAGAATGGCAGATCAGTTGCCAGTGAGTGAATTCAAGACAGTGAACGCATCGCAAAGTGATATAGGGGAGCCAAGTGGTGCCAGTTCACCTCCAGTATTACCAAAATTGTGTTTAGCAGATACCACTTTATGCAACATTCATGTCTATAGGGCTGTGTTCAAAGAAAAATTCAACTCCCTTGCAAGTGTTATTATCTAAACGAATCCAATGGAAAAACCACACTCCTATGTCAGCAAGATTCAGGCACATCTCGAAAATCATATGCGGGAGGTGGAGGGCAGTGACAGCATTAAAGCTTCCTTACACTTAAGATAATTTTATAAATGCAAGTACAGGTGTTTCGCCCGAGTGTTATCTGCAAACGAAGATACAAACGCTTCATCTGGACTTGCATAACTTAGAGGATGTTTTCTTCTGATGGGATGGGTGAAAAACCCTCGCAAAACGATGCTAGTAAGACATATTTGGACGGTTTGGCAGTTAATTGGGGCGCGGAAAGGACAAAATTTCCTAAAGTAGATTTTAATTGTTTAAAAGGGCACTATCCTGTGACACTAAAGGGGATTGACATTTTTGAGAGGGCCGATGAGCATTTACAGATTGCGGTTAAAGTGTTGCAGTTGTTATACCTAGCATGTCGCCATCATATCATGAATATTCTGTTAAGAGGCGTATTCGACACAAAAATTTGATCAACTACTGGGCCTCATCCATACATTTTTAAGTCATTCCTCACTGCGTCACCCAAGATAGACAAAGGGAAATTCGAGACAGGTATCAATGACATTCTAGTACAAAAGGAGCTAACTCTAGAAGTAATTACAAATGTTACTGCTGAATTCGAAACCAAATTAACTCAGAGCCATCAAAGGGATGACTATAAGGAGCTATTGCAGTAGGCTCTGGCATTTATTGGATCTTTAGACGGCAATGTTGTGGGTTTTAGAACTCCATGAGCCATTCATCTCGCTATGTGGGTGGCAAAGGCTATTTACTGCTTTAAAATGTTCATTTTTTGCCATCAATTTAAGATATCTGAAGAAGAAAAAACTTCTTTGCTTGCCATATGTTTTTCTTCTTAAAATTTATGTCAAAGCTTGGTTCAATGCTCATATAAGGAATATGACAACAACACTGCAGAGGTAGCCCTGACCTAATTTTTGAACCATTTGTGGTATTTGACTGCAGAGTTGGTGGAATTATTTCTTTTTTAATTCCACCAGTACAGACGACGAAAACTTGGTAATGGCTAATAAGTTGCTTGGTAGCACTGATGAACCATCAGAGCACACTATGTTTATAAACCCAAAAATCAGGAATGAAAAATTGAAATTGGTAATTGATGGAGGATTGGTAAATTTACATATCAAAGAAACATTTACATTCTTTGAGTTATTTAATTTAAAAAGAGATTTCGTAAGACAACATCCAAACACGTGGCCACAAAATAATGGCTTCCAAAATGGATTGACGATTTTCAAAACATTAAAAGTAGTTAATAACAGGGCTGAGCGTGGTGTTAAATTAATAAACGAGTTTACCAACATTGTGACAAAAGATAAAGGCCAAAAGTAATATGTCCTCTAAGTTGCAAGCAAATGCCAAGTATTATATTCTGACTAAATAACATTCATTCTAGATTAAATAACTATGCAGAATTATCAACTTATGATTGTACTACGTCTGTATCATGTTTGTGTCCGTTTCGTGTGTATTATATACCTGAATTTTATATTTTAAAATAAAAAATGTCATTAGACTTACCAGTATTACTTTTTTTATTATATTTCTGCTTTAAACTAAAAAAAAATGTACCAAAAAAGCAAAATTTATTACTTAATAACCAACTGCACAAAGTGCGCTCCTAGCGGTACCAGGTCACGTTTTTTTGGCTAAATACTCTTGTAACTCGATTTGACTTAAAATAACGACAATTATGTATAGAATATGAACATGTATAGAATATATATAGAATATGTATAGAATATATCTATTTCCAGGAAGGGGTTTCATATTTCCAGGAATTCACCACAGGTTTTATACAGTCACCCTGAGAAAAATATAAATACTTTCTTAAAGTCCTGACCTATTTTGATCCTTTTTGCGGTCATTCATCGCTATTACTTCTTTTCCAACCACAGATTTCATTGTCTATTTTCGTTCATCTTTAGTTCAGAAAGTTTTTCCACTTCTTTTGCTTTAGCCGGCATAGATTCATACATCATCTCATTTAATTTTTTAATGTGTTACAGATAAGAAATACATCTTTTCCAGTTTCCAACCACAGATCACTGTTCAAAATTTCGTTTATAATTCAATGTGATTCTCACTGTCGTTTGTTCTATGCCATTTTCTTTAGCTGTTGCGATCCTCACTTCCACTAGTTTTCTAGCCACATTTATCCGTGATACATTTTCCTCAATCAATGCCATAAATATTTTAAATGATGTTAAATTAGAATTAGCACTTTTATGAAATAATGTTTTTATTGTTATTGGACCTTTAACTTTTGCCTTGGCTTGTCTTTTGTCAGTATGAAAAACATAACGCCCAACCTTATAATTTTTTTAACAGAGGCTTATGCAGTATCAGGTTCCTTGCTACCGTCCTTGTAAACTCGAATATCGTCATTTGTAGCCATTTCATTGCTTGGAGCTTATATAAAATGTTGAACGTCAACTTGTGCCTTGGTTGGCCTTTTGTCAATATGAAATTTTTATCGCGGAAACTTAATTTTTTTAAAAAAATACATGCTAAGTATTGATAACCTTATTCATGTCAACATCCCCAACCAAATTATCATAACTATAATTTCAATTTTGGCACGTTTGTCTCCACTGTCACTTATCACTAACCCCATTTTTCTTTCTTCTTCATTTGGGATTTTCATTACTTCAGACAATTTGCCAATACCGTTTACCTTAGCTGCCCTTATTGGTCTATTTTAACATGACAGTCCAGGTTGTAGATTTGTTAACTGTTCAGATGGTGGGACAAAAACTTTTTTTCTAACGAACTATCTTTTATAACACTTGTAAATATTCATTTTTTGATAGTCTCATTCGATCGGGACTGGTCTCGTTCGATTGTCCAGGTTGTTGATTCTCGCCAGTTGTGAATTTAATTTGTTTGGTGTGTTCTCTTGGTCTTATCGTGTTCAATAGTTAAGCCTATCTTTTATGTAGCAAGAAAAATCTTAGCTATTTAAAATTAAAGAAAAAATCACGAGAACAGATGACAAATGCAAAATACTGCAAATCGGAAAGAAAAAAAAGCTACCCAAATTATTCGCACTAAATTACATATATTGTTCAAATTCACAAAACCTTGTTGACGAAACGATAGTGGAATGCCTAAAGTAGATAATGTGCCTCACAGATAAAAACCAAAAACAAACAAAAAGCAGTTGTCTTGGGCTAGAAATAAGAAATTTGAAGTTTTTATCATAGTTTTAACCAAATGCTTCAGAAAGTCACTCAAATAAAAAATTCAATGTAGCAGGAATTCTCCAATGTCCCTATACGAAGTTATAGTATTTGAGTTATTGATGTGTTGGGAATCTAATGAGGGGTTCCCTACCTGCCGCTATCACTACCTGCATCCTTGACTTTGACTCTATTCTTGCAACTTTTACTATTTGTGGCTATAATTATTTGCGACTGCAAATACTAGCAACTGCAACTATTTTTGACTGCCACTATGAATAGGGCGATTTACGATTGCATCTGTGACTACTTGTGACTAAGACTACTTTTGAATGTGACTGACTATGACTGTTACTACTTGCCACTTTGACTACTTGCCACTGTAACTTCTGTAGAATATAAATACTTCCTACTGTGACTATTTCCAACAAAACAGTTCATGATTACCACTAATTCCAACTGTATGCAACTCCAATATGAATGCAACTCCACTGATACTATTGATTGTGATTACCTGCAACTGTGACATCAATTGCGACAAATTGTGACTGCAAATGCAACAAGTCAGGACTGTAGCTGCTACTGTTTGAGACTTTTACTATTACTACTTTTACTAGTGTTATTACTGTGATTCTGTCAGTGACTGCAAATACTACTGCAAACTCTACTATTACGACTTGAACTAATGAATTATATTAAAAGTTTTTAACTTCATCCTACTGGTCAAAATGGCGTAGTGCATTTAGGGTCTCAAAAGAGCTTTTCTGCTATATCTCACAAGTGGCTATGGTTATTAAGTTCAAAATTTCAGGAAATCTTAGTAGTGATATTGAACTAAATAAAAAGATACTAGGTGCATCCAAGTTTAGAAAAAAGTATATTTTCGCGTATCTATATTTATCTCAAGACTTTCTTTGTGTTTTAAGTTGAAACTTTCATGTAACGCTAAGGGGGAATGTTAAACCAAATGAAAAAAAATTATTTGCACCCGGGTGTATTCAATATTTTAAGAGCAGTTAAGAAAAAGTATTAAGCTGAAACATTCAGAGAATATTGAGCGGGGTATTTAACTTAGAGACACTATTTACAACCAGTTGTCAATTGGCGTAGCTGCAAAATTTCTGGAATAGCTAAAATGATTAAGTTTTAAATTTTAGGAAATTCCGATTGGAATGTTGGACTAACTCAATAGATGCCATATTTATCCTGACTACAAAACTACCGCATCTGCAATATCTCAGGAATAGCTAAGGGTATTAAGTTAAAAATTTTAGGGGATATTGAAGGAGAACGTTGAATCTAATCAAAATACAGCTATATGCAACCTGGCTGTCAAAAGAGTACACCTGCAATTCCTTAGGACTGCCTAATGATATTAAGGATGAACATTCTTAAGTTTAAACTTAAGGATGTTTAGCTAAATCAGATGACATTATTTAAATCCAGATTTTTAAAATGGCGTCCACAACATCTCAGAAACAGTCAATGGTTTAAAGTTGAAACAATGATAAAATGTCTGGAGGGATGTTGAACTCCATTAAAAGATAATCTGTCTGCTACTGTTGTCAAAAGAGCGTATATGTGATATTTACGAAACGACTAATGGGATTTGATTTATACTTTTTGGGAAAATCAAGGGATATGTTGAAATAAATACAAATAAACTAATTAGAACTAATAGATTAGAATCGGACTTATTATATTGACTTATTATATTGACCGATAATAAAAGTTTGGCAATCTAAAATGGAAAGAATTTAATAAAAAGAAAGGCTTTTGAACAATCAGTTTTTCAAGGAACAGTAAATAGCCATATAAAACAAAAGACCAGCAGAAGTATACCCTATAAGAGTTCAAACTCATAACGACCAGAAAGAACCGACAAGGAATAAATGAAACACAAACAAAGATAAATTAAAATAAATAGTAATATCAAAGATAAAGATAACAGATACAGAAATAGATGAATGAATGAGTTTTAAACGAATAAAATTAAATTGGATATTCAAGACGTACTTAAAATAATTAAAAATTCCTACAAATGGGTGTTTGCTTCTCCCTCTTGTGCCTCCCTAACCATAATAGCTCTAAAGCCTAATTCATAATTTGCACTTTACTGAAAACAAAAAAAAACTTTAAGAAAATTAAAAAACATAGTATTTTTCTGATACTTATAACATTGAAAAAAAAACACAATTTAAAAGAGATCTCAAATTGCTGGTATTTAGGATTTGTTCTAGCTGCTCACTTTATGACCAAAAAGTGCAAGGTTTACAGCGCAAACTCTGTAGATATGCCCTTGTAAATCTGACAAGTGGAGACACTGCTGACTTAGATGAATGATATATGCAGACACAGGAAGAAATATTTTAGATACCAGATAGAGATATTGTATTTGTTATTAGGAGACTTCACAAGTAAGTGGAGGAATAGATGGAAAAACCGCACAGGCAAACTTGGTGATGGGAAAGAATTTATACATGGTATAATCAATCAATCAATCAACCAATCAATTTATTCAATTAATAAACATAACAAAATACACTTCAATATAAACTCCCCCGTAAGGCTCTATGGCCAGAAAAAAAAATAGGAGAGAAACAAAAATGAAACAAATACAAACTGTTTTAGGCACAATAATCAAAAATTATTCTAACGACTAAGGTGTATAGTCATAAAAGGGCCCACAATTTAACACGTTATTCACACGATGGTAAGATTGCAGACTATAGTAATTACCTTATTACAAATCAAAGACTAGTAAGATCGATATAGGACACTAGAGTATATACGAAGGCCTGTATTGATGTTTAAAGTAAATATTACCTTCTAGTACTTTCTATAGTGAATTGAGAGCTGAAATTTAAGAAGGGTAACTACCTTTCGAATTTATTAATGCAATCCAGGATAAGACTTTGAGATGAACTTCCCAAGGACCGCAGGGAATGAAACCAGGGAATTAAGAATTTGATAATATAGATAATGGATTGAGTAATCATAGATTAATAGTTTTTGAAAGCCCATAAGGTGTCTTAGGGAGGAATGCTTAAAATGCAAATCGGAATGAGCATAAACTCATTCAGTTTGTTAGAAGCGAGATAAAATGTGTACAAACGGTTCTGAGAGATACATATTACATGAGGAAGAGGAAAGTAAATGAAATAGAGAAGGAATTTTAGCTTAAATTGAAAAGATGCGAAAAGGAAGTCACAAATACATATGTCCAATATGTTGAGTGTGCAGCCAGACGGTATAACAGCAAAATATAGTAGGCCTATTGATATATTAAGAAGTTGAAAATAAATAATCAGTCTAGACTTGCTTCTTCTAAATAGAGGAAATGGACCTCAGTTAGTGCTTATACAAGCGCAAGTAGAAATAATTTGAGCCCTTCGATAGTATTTTAAGCAGTGATAAAGAAATTGGAAAGAATAAAAAAAAGAATCAGCTGTTTGGAAGTCAAGGACAATTTGTTTTTCAAATAGTCTTAAAAAGATTAAAAAATAACAACGTTTCGGGTGCTGATGGCGTGGTAAATAAGTTCTGAAATATAGCATTTGCGAAGATAAATAAAAATCAACAAAGATCATAAGTATGATTTTTTAAATGGGAAGTGTGTGATTTTACTCAGTTTTCTTAGAATCAACCCTCCTTATAAAAAAGACTGAGAGTTAGTTTGATAGTTGAAAAAGTACTATCTTAAAAAAAAAGGAAATTGATTAGCTTAATCAGACCAAGAAATTAACCAGATAATCATCAGACTTAGAGATGCAGTGGATTCAGATTGACAAAAGAACTGTGTAGGTTTAGGACAGATAATAAATCGACCAATTTTCACTGTTATAATAGTATTTGAGAAATTTTTGTATCGTCGGACCCCTTTGGTTTATAAATTTATAGATGTCGAAGAGCTATCTAATTCAGCTGAGAAAAAAAAAAAATTGGCGATGGTCATACCTATTTATGATGTATCAGACAAGCAAAAAAATAATTAGTTTTAGTTTTATCTAAGCTATTCTAGCTTATATAACGAAGATAATATGATCGTCTTATATTAAGAAGATGTGTCGCCAAACATGGATTAGAATACAGATAACAACGGGAACGAAGGCAGTCATGTATGAATTTGAACCATGAACAATTTGTAAGGCTGAGGAAGACTTTTAATTTTCTAAGAGGAATTGTCAAAATATAGTTATAGGAACTATTTTGACTGTACATAGACAATGGGCTATACGGAAAATGATGTTTGAACCTACTCTTCAGGAGTACAATGAAAGAAAGGTTTCGATGGCTATGTTACGGTTTACAGATGAAGTATCACAAGAAGCAAATGTTCCCTTAATGGGTTTAGAAGAGGTCATAATAAATATTAAAATACACAGGAACTGTAGGGCGGAGGGTGATTGTTGAAGCTTTAAGTTGATTGGAGTGGCAAAGGAGGTCGTGCAGATGTTTTGACCTCAGATAGCCTGATGCTGAGATAAGTTGTTATTCGTAGTAATATTAGTAGAGGTAGGAACTGTATGATTCTTTAGATTGCTCATTTCTTAATTCTCATAAATTCTTAAAGCAAAAGAGCTATGTTTGAAAATATAAGATTTTCAAGCAAAGGCCTTTCTATTAGTTTGCTGATTTTTTTGAAAGCAATTAAATGAGAATAGGGCTTAGTCTAGTTTATGATTAAAACTAGAAACTATACTCTTTTTCATTAATTTTTTAAGAATTTGTGTAACGTTTGTGTTATTTGTGTTATTCGTTTTTTTGAATCTATGACAACCCCATATTCAACTGAAGATAGTTTGAAGTCAATTATTTCTGATAGTGAACCGCAAGTGCTCATGAATAATCTTTACAAATCTTAAAAAAAATTTTAATGTCGAAGACCTCTTTTAGTTTATGTAAATTGCTTTCTTGTGTAGATACCCTACCAAGAAGGAAAATTTAAAAGGCTAATATCTTCGTGACCATGTTTGTAGCTTAACAACCTCTTAACGGTTCCAAACGATAATTTATTGCTTTTTTTCTGACACCTGTCAGACAAGAAATTTATACTGCTGTTTTTATCCATCCACCCATTTTAATAGTTTGTGGGCACATGACTTAAAAAGATTTATATAAGACTCGTTAAGGCAATTTCCAATTCAGCTAGAACCTGAAAAACAAACTCTTGATGAAACCTCTACAGTACACGTAGCTTGCTAGTTTCTAAGGTTCTCTCAAGAACACTCAAGTATTGATTCCAGATTTGTAATATATTAATTTGTTTTACCTCACATGCTTTTCTTCAGACTCTATTCTACCCTGATTTTCAAAACATTTTACAAATTTTACTTGGTCACTGCTTGAATTGGGCCACAAGTTGTGTCTGTTGGTTGTTATACAGGAATTTTTTTTACAAAAGAATGATACATTGAATTTAAAAATGGCTTTGGATTATGTAAAGATCAAAGTAAACAGTTATTAAGAATCACATGCATACAATGTAGTATCTTCATTATCTACTTCCACTGAAAACAGTGGCATCGTTTGGGGGTGGCAAGGGGGGGGGGGGAAGTTGCCCCCCAATAAATTGAAAAAAAGCTATTATATAGCCCATTCCCCTTAACTCTCTGGATGTGGAACAGGTTTGCTCCCTCAATAAAAATGCTGGAGCTACGCCCCTGACTGAAAGTGGTGGAATAAGAAACATTGGAAGAGGCTCATTCGATTAGAGATTGCAAATTTTAGTGCCTTTTTAAGAGGCCAAAAATTTGACAATTTTTTTTTAAACCACTGGAAGAGCATTTGTAAGGCCTCCTTGTCCCAGATACCAGACTGGTGTTGTAAACTATTTTTCCCTTAAGAAACAACTAATTAGGATGATTGTCCTACTGATTTGTTTTATAGGGGAAGGGTAACTGGGATTGGAAATACAGGCCTTTAGGATCCTATTGTCAAAGTATCTTTAAACATAGTAACAGGGGCGGATCTAGGATTTCTTTTAGGGGGGGGGGCAAAATAGGTTGACCCGATAAAATGATTTTAGGGGGGGAAAGCACAAAATAGAATGATCCGATAAACTTACGTTAGGAGCAAGTTTAATTAACGTAAACTTGAGTTAATTAAGTAAACTACACTACTTTCGACTACGCTAGGGGAGAGGGGGTGCACCCCTTGCCCCCCTGAATCCGCCACTGCGTGGTAAAGGTAAAGAATAATGGTTAAGAATACGGCATTGGACTTTACAGTCCCCATCGGCAGTGCTGATCTTCGTTTCATGGCCTTTCACCTAAGAAGAGAAATGGAGGGTTGTACCTAGAACAGGGATACCATTAAAGAGCTTATGTTTGGCGCTACACCTTACTGAATAAGGAATTTAACGCACCAAAAGCCATTTATGTAGGTGTGTATTTCTGTGAGGAGCCCTGATGTGAGGTAATAATTTTTTTATCCATTAGGTTTGAGTTGCATGTGCTTATAATTTTCCGACAACATACTTTTTTTAACGATAACTTTGCATGACATTTCTATTTGGTTGAATGATATGTTATACTGCTTTTTCCTAGGTGATTGGATAGGTGAGTAAGTTTAGATAGGATAGGATAGGTAATTGGATAGCGACAGGCACAAGGTTTTTTTTTTTTTTTTTATCTCAATTGCTAAAGTGGGAAAACAGTTTATTTTCTTCATCTTTCCTTTTTTCCTAAACAAATAATTACCTTTAACACAATATATATATATATATATAAATATAAATATATATATATATATATATATATATATATATATATATATATATATATATATATATATATATATATATATTATATATATATATATATATATATATATATATATATATATATATATATATATATATATATATATATATATATATATATAAAGATGAAATATATTTATAAGTTTTTTTGGACTCATTGAAGGGGGAAAGGTGTGTCAGAAGCAATAACCCCGTAAAAGAGAATAGCCAATAGAATTTAGTTAGCACCTACCATTTTAAATTCTTATGCTAAATTTGCATACTTGTTACATTGTGTTGTGGGGCAAAAGTGTAGCCAAGCCAAGAAAATTTTAATTTGAAATTTTCTGTTTTAATCAACTGCATGTTTTTAGCCGGTCTATATGAAAAGGTACCTATAAGGTCAGGGGCTATTAATTCAATCTCCGTATCTGAATCTTTGTTTGTATTTGGGTATATATATATACTACTAGTGTACTAGTGTAATCTTTATAGTAATGTGAATAAAGTAAAACATGAACTCAATTGAAAGACTGGCTTTAGTGACAAAAAAATTACATTATCTATATTTTTATTATAATTTCTATTGTACTAAGTATTTTGTAATTTCTAACAGACTAAAAAGTAAAATAAAAAACAAACAAAAAAATACTGTCGATAGGCCCGGGACGGGCATCAGCTTGTTTTTATTCAAAAATGATCATCTTTTGCAAAAGTACAAGATTTTGTTAAATTTGACTTTTGCAAAAGTATACTTTCAACATATTAACCTAAGAGTCTTAGAAACATATGTCTTCATTATCAGCCATAGCATTCTTAGAGAGAGGCAATGGGACTTTACTTCTAAACCTTCTGTAGTTGTGAAAATATTAAAAAATGATTAATATTAAGGAGTATATTACAGTGATTGCAATTCAAAAGTTGGTCGAAGTTCCTTGTTAAAAGGGTAAGAATGTGTATTTTTGGTGTGATCCACTCTCATTCTAGACGGTATTTATACTATTTTTGTTTTCTAGACAATGACTAATTAAATCCTTGTTTAAAAAATAAGGACTTATATTTTTCTAGACAGGGAATTATTGGCTTATTAAGGCTTAGGGTTCCAAAGAAAACACCCAAAATATGTCCACATAAAAGAAAAATTATACTGAAATATAAAGTAGATGCTATTTCAAACAGTTCGTGGTAAATAACTGTAAGTAAGGAGTGACCCGGTTCAATAGTAACCAACACTCTAAAAAACGGAATTTTGTTAACAGTAGATGCATAAGAAAAATCGGATTTTAATGCTAATTTTAAATATATAAGTTTCATCAAGTTTAGTTATATCCATCAAAAGTTACACGCTTCAGAGGATTTGTCTTATTTTAAAAAAAGGAGAAAACATCCTCTAAAAGTCATAAAACTTTAATGAAAATTACACCATCAGATTCAGCGTATCAGAGAACCCTACTATAGAAGTTTCAAGCTTATATCTGCAAAAATGTGGAATTTTGTATTTTTTGCCAGGAGAAAGATCACGAATGCGTCTTTATTTGCTTTTTTTTTGTTTGTTTTTCAGGGTTGATTGTATCGACCCAGTGGTCCTAGAAAATTTCGGGAGGGTTCATTCGAACGGAAATTAAAAGTTCTAGTGCCCTTTTTCAGCGACAAAAAATGGAGGGCAACTAGGCCCCTTCCCACGCTCATTGTTTTCCCAAAGTCACCCGATCAAAAATTGAGATAGCCATTTTGTTCAGCATGGTCGAAAAATACAAAAACTATATCCTTGAGGAATACTTAACCCCCACAGTCCCCGAGGGAAGGTCTGCAAGTTATGAACTTTGCCCAATGTTTACATATAGTAGCCTATTGGTTATTGAAAAGCATACAGCAGTTTTCAGGGGGGATTTTTTCTGGTAGTTGGGGGGGATGGGTCGGGGGTTACGTGGGGATTTTTCCATGGAGGAAGTTCTCATTGGGAAGAGACATTGCTATAAAGGGGGATGGGTCAGGTTTCCCAGCATTATTTAAAATAAACCGATCAGATATTATATAAATAAAAAAAAATCAACTGAAAGTAAGGAGCAACATTACAACTTAAAATCAACAGAAATCATAACGTAAATGACTGGGTTCGCCCCCTAGGCATTACCTCACTCATTGTGCTAAAGTTTTTTTTTGTATTTTCATCAGGGCTATTTATTCTAATTAAAGGCCTTTGTCATTAATGGGTCGTTCTTAAATAATTAGAACAAAATTTAAACTTTAGCATAAAAGAGCGAGGTATTCACCAGGGAGCGAATCCCCTAATATACGTAATAAAAATTTACGAATATAGAAGTTCGTTACGTAAGTTAATTCGTAAGTTACGTCAGATCAAAATTTCGAGAAAGCCTTATAGCCAATAAAAAAGTAAAATTAATAAAATTTCGTTTTAATTATTCATTTACGGTGACCCAACATCAAAGCTGCATTAATTAAAAAAGTTCAGAAACTAAATAAAAAAACAATTTTTTTAACTGACAATTCGGGGATTATGTGGGAGGATCTTTCCATGAAGGAAGTTTTCATGGGGGAAGTCACATTGCTAAGAAGGGGGCGCCGGATTTCCCAGCATTATTTAAAAAAAAAAATCAGAAATTATATAAAAAAACAAGTTTTTAAACTGAAATTAAGGAGCAACATCAAAACTTAAAACAACAGAAAACATTACGTATAGGATTGGGTTCACCCCCTAGTCAATACCTCGCTCTTTAAGCCAAAGATTTCTTAGTACTTTCATAAGAGCTATTCATTCTAATTAACGGAATTTGTGATTAAGAGGTCATTTTTGAAGAATTGGCACACAATTCGAACTTTAGCTTAAAGGGCAAGGTATTGACTAGGGGGCGAGCCCTCTAATATACGCATTAAAAATATATGAATATAGAAGTTTGTTACGTAAGTTAATTCGTAAGTTACGTATATTTATTTCTAATAAAAACGTTCGTAAATAAAATTAAACTAGTTTCGAGAAAGCTATTTAACCAAATAAAAGTAAAGTTAATATTCAAATTATGTTTTAATTATTCATGTACGGTAAGCTAAAATCAAAACCTGCATTAATTTAAAAACGTTCAAATATTAAATAAAAAAACAAGTTTTTTTAACTGAAAGTAAGGAACGACGTTAAAACTTAAAACGAACAACCATTATTCCGTATATGAAAGGGGCTGTCCCCTCCTCAACGCCTCGCTCTTTACGGTAAAGTTTTGACCTTCTCACAACTCTATTTTTTTAAACAATAAAAACTTTAGCGTAAAGAGCGAGGCGTTGAGGAGGGGACAACGTCTTTCATATACTGAATAATTTCTGCTCGTTTTAAGTTTTAACGTCGTTCCTTACTTTCAGTTAAAAAAACTTGTTTTTTTTTATTTAATAAAGTTGGAGAGGCCTCAGAAAGAAGTTGTCTACAGCAGACCTAATAGTCAACTACCCAACAACCAACCAAGATTCCCCAGCTATTTTAGGTCTGCTTTTAGCAAACTGGATTTTGATTTTAAAAGATTCTTGGAATAAAAGAACTACAGATTCATTTTTACTTAAAGAAACTAGAAAAATAATAAACTACATATTAGTCATCTATATACAAATAATTTATTTTTAAATAGTTTCACGTAGACAATTAGAGAGGGGGGCGTTTCCCCTTCCTATATTTTCAATAAACACTCCCTTTTTGGTATTTTGGTACTTGTGAATTATACGGGCCCACAAAAGAAGTCATGTTTGGTTAATGCTAATGAAATATGATAAAATAGGTTGAATATATAATAGTTTAAAAACAAATTTGGGCTATATATTTGCACATTAGGGGTGGGGGTGTTGGGAGTATAGCATAGCATATATTAAATACGAAACCTAACCTAACCTAACCCAACTTATGTTAAATTGTTCCGTATATAACTTCCGTTATATACGGAAGTTATATCCGTATATTAAATAAAAAATTATTCCGTATATGAAAGGGGCTATCCCCTCCTCTACGCCTCACTCATTACGCTAAAGTTTTTATTGTTTAAAAAAATAGAGTTGTGAGAAAGTCAAACTTTAGCGTAAAGAGCGAGGCGTTGAGGAGGGGAATGGAGCGGGGACAGGGGACAGGAGTAAGGAGCGACCCGGCTCAATTGTAACCGAAACACTAGAAAACGGTATGTTGATACAAATAGATACATCAAAAGAATTAGATATTAATGCTGATTTCAAATATATAAGTTTCATCAAGTTTAGTCCTACCCATCAAAAGTTACGCGCCTGAGAAAATTTGGCTGATTTTTGAAAAAAGGGGAAAAGACCCCCTAACAATTATATAATCTTAATGAAAATCACACCATCATATTCAGCGTATCAGAGAACCCTAGTGTAGGGGTTTCAAGTTCTTATCTACAAAAATGTGGAATTATGCTTTTTTTGCCAGAAGATAGATCACGGGTGCTTTGTTTTTTTCGTTTTTTTTTTCCAGGGGTGATTGTATCGACCCAATGGTCCTAGAATATCGTGGGAGGGCTCATTGGAATGGAAATTAAAAGTTCTAGTGCCCTTTTTAAGTGACCAAAAAACAGGAGGGCAACTAGGCCCCCTCCCACGCTCATTTTTTTCCCAAAGTCACCCGATCAAAATTTTGAAATAGCCATTTTGTTCAGCATGTTCGAAAATATTACAAGTATGTCTTTTAGGATGACTTAATCCCCCGAAGTTCCCGGGGGGAGGGCTGAAAGTTGTGAACTTTACCCCATGTTAACATATAGTATTGGTTATTGGGAAGCATACAGACGTTTTCAGGGGAGATTTTTTCGGGTAGTGAGGGGGGGTGGATCAGGGGTTATGTCAGAGGATCTTTCCATGAAAGAAGTTTTCATTGGGGAAGGGACATTGCTATGAAGGGGACGCCGGATTTCCCAGCATTATTTAAAAAAAGATCAGAATATAAATATAAACAACAAATTTTTCAACTGCAACAGCAGCAACATCAAAACTTTAAACGAACAGAAAATATTACATATACGATTGGGCTCACCCCCTAGTCAATACCTCGCTCTTTAAGCCAAAGACTTTTTAGTACTTTCATAAGAGGTATTTATTCTAATTAACAGCCTTTAAGATTAAGCAGTCATTTTTAAAGAATTGGAACAAAATTCTAACTTAAGCTTAAAGAGCAAGGTATTGACTAGGGGGCAAATCCCCTAATATATGTATTAAAAATATATGAATATAGAAGTTCGTTACGTAAGTTAATTCGTAAGTTACGTATATTTTTTACTAATAAAAACGTTCGTAAATAAAATTAAACAAGTTTCGAGAAAGCCATTTAACCAAATAAAAGTAAATTAATATGCAAATTTTGATTTAATCATTCATGTACGGTGAGCAAAGATCAAAACCTGCATTTATTCAAAAACGTTCAAAAATTAAATAAAAAAAACTAGTTTTTTAACTGAAAGTAAGGAACGACGTTAAAACTTAAAACGAACAGAAATTATTCCTTATAAGAAAGGGGCTGTCCCCTCCTCAACGCCTTGCTCTTTACGTTAAAGTTTGACTTTCTCACAACTCTATTTTTTTAAACAATAAAAAACGTTAGGATAAAGAGCGAGGCGTTGTGGAGGGGACAACCCCTTTCATATAAGGAATAATTTCTGTTCGTTTTAAGTTTTGACGTCGTTCCTTACTTTCAGTTAAAAAAAACTTGTTTTTTTTTTATTTAATGGCGAAAAGGAACAGTTACTAAGAGTTCCTGTAACAGCAAACAGATCTGGAGAGGAATAAGCCATAGCCGTATATGAGACCCCATGTTGGAATAGAGTCTTTCCAACACCATCAAGGCCATGTGCTTTGACACTACAGCAATCAACTCGGGAAGACTCAAATGAGCATTTATCATATTGGAGCAAATGTTAGGAGCCCAGTTGTTATACCGAACTTGCTGTCATCATCTCTTGGAAATTCTGTTAAGAGGAATATTCGACACTAAAATAAGATAAACTTCTGGCTCTGATCCATACATTTTTAAGAGATTGCTCACTGCGTGGACCAAGACAGACAAAGGAAAATATGACACAGGTATCAGTGACACTCTAGTACAAAAGCAGCTAACTGCAGAAGTAATTGTAAATGTTACTACTTAACTCGAATCCAAATTAACTGAGAGCCACCCCAGGGATGACTATAAGGAGATATTGCAGTTGGCTCAGGTATTTATTGGATCTTTAGATGGTGATGTTGTGAGTTTTAGAACTACACGATTCGTTCATTATGCTAGGAGTAGTGATGAATTAATGTAAGGAAGCGCACAGTCCCCCTACCACACAAGCAGACAGTACTCCTTTATAGTGTTAATATAAGGAAGCGCACAGTCCCCCACCATACAAGCTGACAGTACTCCTTTATAATGTTAATTAAAGGAAGCTCACAGTACTCCCTTAATATGTCAATGAAAGAGAGCGCACAGCAATCCCTTACGACGTCAATGAAAGGTAGCGCACAGTACTCCCTTACTGTGTTAATCTAAGGTAGCATACAGATAGAAATCACCAAGCCTAAAAAGTCATATCTTTGGTTGTTTTTTTATGTTGTAATTATAATCAGCAGACCATGAAAATTCGTGGTGTTCACAATACAAAGATTTTGTATTAAATTTCATGTTTCTGTTAAAAGTCATGGCTGTTTTCATGCATTGATGGTTGTTTTCCTGGTATGGGTAAACGAACTTGGTTGTTACAAAATTCTATGGCAAAGTGTTAGGCGTGGTTTTTTTTATTTTTAACCTTGAACACGGGTATAAAAACTCAGACGATGAGTTATTTTCTCAGTTCAAAATAGACATTTGAAATAACACCATGCATTCTAACAAAAGGAATATTGATGAAAGCTACACGCAAGAAGTAAGTTATTCATTTATATTCTTAGTAGGTAAAGAAATTAATTTTAATATAATTTATCGAATGGTTTATACAGTCCCCTTATAGTTAACGAATTGTTAAATATTTTTGAATCTGGATCTTCAGAGGTCAGTAAAGAGCAATATCAAAACAAAAAAAGTGTGTAAACACTGCATTTAAATGGCTCGCGAACTTAGTACATGACGAAAATCATACTTATTTTTATTCTGGCTCAAAGTCCCCCCCACCACTATCCCCCGACCCTATACCCCCCTCCACACCCTCCCTCCCTACTTTAACCCCCCATCTTCCCCCCCTCTCAACCCCCCTCAACCCCCTCCCCTCAACACTCCCCCCCCCTAAACCCTTCCCCCCCGCCCAGACACACAGGCAAAAAATATTTGTGTATGGTTTTGTCTCTCTCACTCTTTTTGCCTGTGTGTCTGGGCGGGTGTTTGCTTATTCCAATGCATGTCTTTCTAGGTTTGTGTGTCTGAATCTATGTATTTGTATGTGTTTTTGTTTCTCTCACTCTTTTTGCCTGTGTGTCTGGGCGGGTGTTAGCTTATTCCAATGCATGTCTTTCTCGGTTTGTGCGTCTGAATCTACGTATTTGTATGTGTTTTTGTCTCTCTCACTCTTTTTGCCTGTGTGTCTGGGCGGGTGTGTGCTTATTCCAAAGCATGTCTTTCTCGGTTTGTGTGTCTGAATCTACGTATTTGTATGTGTTTTTGTCTCTCTCATTCTTTTTGCCTTTGAGTCTGGGCAGGTATTTGCTTATTCCAATGCATGTCTTTCTTGGTTTGTGTGTCTGAATCTACGTATTTGTATGGGTTTTTTTTCTCTCTCACTCTTTTTGCCTGTGTGTCTGGGCGGGTGTGTGCTTATTCCAAAGCATGTCTTTCTCGGTTTGTGTGTCTGAATCTACGTATTTTTATGTGTTTTTGTCTCTCTCACTCTTTTTGCCTTTAAGTCTGGGCAGGTATTTGCTTATTCCAATGCATGTCTTTCTTGGTTTGTGTGTCTGAATCTACGTATTTGTATGTGTTTTTGTCTCTCTCACTCTTTTTGCCTGTGTGTCTGGGCGGGTGTTTGCTTATTCCAATGCATTTCTTTCTCGGTTTATGTGTCTGAACCTACGTATTTGTTTGTGTTTTTGTCTCTCTCACTTTTTTTGCCCTTGAGTCTGGGCAGGTATTTGCTTATTCCAATGCATGTCTTTCTTGGTTTGTGTGTCTGAATCTACGTATTTGTATGTTTTTTTGTCTCTCTCACTCTTTTTGCCTGTGTGTCTGGGCGGGTGTGTGCTTATTCCAATGCATGTCTTCCTCGGTTTGTGTGTCTCAATCTACGTATTTGTATGTGTTTTTGTCTCTCGCACTCTTTTGCCTGTGTGTTTGGGCGGGTGTTTGCTTATTCCAATGCATGTCTTTCTCGGTTTGTGTGTCTGAATCTACGTATTTGTATGTGTTTTTGTCTCTCTCACTACGTGTTTTGTGTTTGCTTATTCCAATGCATGTCTTTCTCGGTTTGTGTGTCTGAATATACGTATTTGTATGTGTTTTTGTCTCTCTCACTCTTTTGCCTGTGTGTCTAGGCGGTTGTTTGCTTATTCCAATGCATGTCTTTCTCGGTTTGTGTGTCTGAATCTACGTATTTGTAAGTGTTTTTGTCTCTCTCACTCTTTTTGCCTGTGTGTCTGGACGGGTGTTTGCTTATTCCAATGCATGTCTTTCTCGATTTGTGTGACTGAATCTACGTTTTTGTATGTGTTTTTGTCTCTCTCACTACGTGTTTTGTGTTTGCTTATTCCAATGCATGTCTTTCTCGGTTTGTGTGTTTGAATCTACGTATTTGTATGTGTTTTTGTCTCTCTCACTCTTTTTGCTTTTGAGTCTGGGCAGGTGTTTGCTTATTGCAATGCATGTCTTTCTTGGTTTGTGTGTCTGAATCTACGTAATTGTATGTTTTTTAGTCTCTCTCACTCTTTTTGCCTGTGTGTCTGGACGGGTGTTTGCTTATTCCAATGTATATCTTTCTCGGTTTGTGTGACTGAATCTACGCATTTGAATGTGTCTTTGTCTCTCTCACTCTTTTTGCCTGTGTGTCTGGGTGGGTGTTTACTTATTCCAATGCATTTCTTTCTCGGTTTGTGTGACTGAATCTACGTATTTGTATGTGTTTTTGTCTCTCTCACTCTTTTTGCCTTTGAGTCTGGGCAGGTATTTGCTTATTCCAATGCATGTCTTTCTTGGTTTGTGTGTCTGAATCTACGTATATGTATGTGTTTTTGTCTCTCTCACTCTTTTTGCCTGTGTGTCTGGGCGGGTGTTTGCTTGTTCCAATGCATTTCTTTCTCGGTTTATGTGTCTGAACCTACGTATTTGTATGTGTTTTTGTCTCTCTCACTCTTTTTGCCTTTGAGTCTGGGCAGGTATTTGCTTATTCCAATGCATGTCTTTCTTGGTTTGTGTGTCTGAATCTACGTATTTGTATGGTTTTTTTTCTCTCTCACTCTTTTTGCCTGTGTGTCTGGGTGGGTGTGTGCTTATTCCAAAGCATGTCTCTCTCGGTTTGTGTGTCTGAATCTACGTATTTGTATGTGTTTTTGTCTCTCTCACTCTTTTTGCCTTTGAGTCTGGGCAGGTATTTGCTTATTCCAATGCATGTCTTTCTTGGTTTTTGTGTCTGAATCTACGTATTTGTATGTGTTTTTGTCTCTCTCACTCTTTTTGCCCTGTGTGTCTGGGCGGGTGTTTGCTTATTCCAAGGCATTTCTTTCTCGGTTTATGTGTCTGAACCTACGTATTTTTATGTGTTTTTGTCTCTCTCACTCTTTTTGCCTTTGAGTCTGGGCAGGTATTTGCTTATTCCAATGCATGTCTTTCTTGGTTTGTGTGTCTGAATCTACGTATTTGTATGTGTTTTTGTCTCTCTCACTCTTTTTGCCTGTGTGTCTGGGCGGGTGTGTGCTTATTCCAATGCATGTCTTTCTCGGTTTGTGTGTCTCAATCTACATATTTGTATGTGTTTTTGTCTCTCGCACTCTTTTGCCTGTGTGTCTGGCCGGGTGTTTGCTTATTCCAATGCATGTCTTTCTCGGTTTGTGTGTCTGAATCTACGTATTTGTATGTGTTTTTGTCTCTCTCACTACGTGTTTTGTGTTTGCTTATTCCAATGCATGTCTTTCTCGGTTTGTGTGTCTGAATATACGTATTTGTATGTGTTTTTGTCTCTCTCACTCTTTTGCCTGTGTGTCTGGGCGGTTGTTTGCTTATTCCAATGCATGTCTTTCTCGGTTTGTGTGCATGAATCTACGTATTTGTATGTGTTTTTGTCTCTCTCACTCTTTTTGCCTGTGTGTCTGGGCGGGTGTTTGCTTATTCCAATGCATGTCTTTCTCGATTTGTGTGACTGAATCTACGTTTTTGTATGTGTTTTTGTCTCTCTCACTACGTGTTTTGTGTTTGCTTATTCCAATGCATGTCTTTTTCGGTTTGTGTGTCTGAATCTACGTATTTGTATGTTTTTTAGTCTCTCTCACTCTTTTTGCCTGTGTGTCTGGACGGGTGTTTGCTTATTCCAATGCATATCTTTCTCGGTTTGTGTGACTGAATCTACGCATTTGTATGTGTTTTTGTCTCTCTCACTCTTTTTGCCTGTTTGTCTGGGCGGGTGTTTACTTATTCCAATGCATTTCTTTCTCGGTTTGTGTGACTGAATCTACGTATTTTTATGTGTTTTTATCTCTCTCACTCTTTTTGCCTGTGTGTCTGGGCGGGTGTTTGCTTTTCCAATGCATGTCTTTCTCGGTTTGTGTGTCTGAATCTACGTATTTGTATGTGTTTTTGTCTCTCTCACTCTTTTTGCTTATGTGTCTGGGCGGGTGTTTGCTTTTTCCAATGCATGTCTTTCTCGGTTTATGTGTCTGAATCTACGTAGTTGTATGCGTTTTTGTCTCCGTCACTATTTTTGCCTCTGTGTCTGGGTAGGTGTTTGCTTATTCCAATGCATGTCTTTCTCGGTTTGTGTGTCTAAATCTACGTATTTTTATGTTTTTTGTCTCTGTCACTCTTTTTGCCTGTGTGTCTGGGCGGGTGTTTGCTTATTCCAATGCATGCCTTTCTAGGTTTGTGTGTCTGAATCTATGTATTTGCATGTGTTTTTGTCTCTCTCACTCTTTTTGCCTGTGTGTCTGGGTGGGTGTTTGCTTATTCAAATGCATGTCTTTCTCGGTTTGCGTGTCTGAATCTACGTATTTGTATGTGATATTGTCTCTCTCACTCTTTTTGCCTGCGTGTCTGGGCGGGTGTTTGCTTATTCCAATGCATGTCTTTCTAGGTTTGTGTGTCTGAATCTATGTATTTGTATGTGTTTTTGTCTCTCTCACTCTTTTTGCCTGAGTGTCTGGGCGGGTGTTAGGCTTATTCCAATGCATGTCTTTCTCTGTTTGTGTGTTTGAATCTACGTATTTGTATGTGTTTTGTCTCTCTCACTCTTTTTGTCTGTGTCTCTGTGCGGGTTTTTGCTTATCCCAATGCATGTGTTTCTCGGTTTGTGTGTCTGGATCTAAGTATTTGTATGTGTTTTTGTCTTTCTCACTCTTTTTGCCTGTGTATCTAGGCGGGTGTTTGCTTATTCCAATGCATGTCTTTCTCGGTTTGTGTGGCTAAATCTACGTTTTTGTATAAGTTTTTGTCTCTCTCACTCTTTTTTGCCTGTGTGTCTTGGCGGTTGTTTGCTTATTCCAATGCATGTCTTTCTCGGTTTGTGTGTCTGAATCTACGTATTTGTATGTGTTTTTGTCTCTCTCACTCTTTTTGCCTGTGTGTCTGGGCGGGCGTTTGCTTATTCCAATGCATGTCTTTCTCGGTTTGTGTGTCTGAATTTACGTATTTGTATGTGTTTTTGTCTCTCTCACTCTTTTTGCCTGTGTGTCTGGGCGGGTTTTTGCTTATTCCAATGCATGTCTTTCTCGGTCTGTGTGTCTAAATCTACGTATTTGTAAGTGTTTTTGTCTCTCTCATTCTTTTTGCCTATGTGATTGGCGGGTGTTTGCTTATTCCAATGCATGCCTTTTTCTGTTTGTTTTTCTGAATCTACGTATTTGTATGTGTTTTTGTCTTTCTCACTCTTTTTGACTTTGAGTCTTGGCAGGTGTTTGCTTATTCCAATGCATGTATTTTCTTGGTTTGTGTGTCTGAATCTACGTATTTCTATGTTTTTTTGTCTCTCTCACTCTTTTTCCTGTGTGTCTGGACGGGTGTTTGCTTATTCCAATGCATGTCTTTCTCGGTTTGTGTGACTGAATCTACGTATTTGTATGTGTGTTTGTCTCTCTCACTCTTTTTGCTTGTGTGTCTGGGCAGGTGTTTACTTATTCCAATGCATGTCTTTCTCGGTTTGTGTGACTGAATCTACGTATTTGTATGTGTTTTTGTCTCTCTCACTCTTTTTGCCTGTGTGTCTGGGTGGGTGTTTGCTTATTCCAATGCATGTCTTTCTCGGTTTGTGTGCCTGAATCTACGTATTTGAATGTGTTTTTGTCTCTCTCACTCTTTTTGCTTATGTGTCTGGGCGGGTGTTTGCTTATTCCAATGCATGTCTTTCTCGGTTTGTGTGTCTGAATCTACGTAGTTGTATGCGTTTTTGTCTCCGTCACTCTTTTTGCCTGTGTGTCTGGGTAGGCGTTTGCTTATTCCAATGCATGTCTTTCTCGGTTTGTGTGTCTGAATATACGTATTTTTATGTCTTTTGTCTCTTTCACTCTTTTTGCCTGTGTGTCTGGGTGGGTGTTTGCTTATTCCAATGCATATCTTTCTAGGTTTGTGTGTCTGAATCTATTTAACTGTATGTGTTTTTGTCTCTCTCACTCTTTTTGCCTGTGTTTCTTGGTGGGTGTTTGCTTATTCCAATGCATATATTTCTCGGTTTGTGTGTCTGAATGTACGTATTTGTAACGTATTTGTATGCGTTTTTGTCTCCCTCACTCTTTTTGTCTGTGAGTCTGGGTGGGTGTTTGCTTATTCCAATGCATGTCTTTCTCGGTTTGTGTGTCTGAATCTACGCATTTGTATGTGTTTTTGTCTCTCTCACTCTTTTTGCTTGTGTGTCTGGGCGGTTGTTTGCTTATTCCAATGCATGTCTTTCTCGGTTTGTATGTCTGAATCTATGCATTTGTATGTGTTTTTGTCTCTCTCACTCTTTTTGCCTGTGTTTCAGGACGGGTGTTTGCTTATTCCAATGCATGTTTTTCTCGATTTGTGTGACTGAATCTACGTTTTTGTATGTGTTTTTTGTCTCTCACTCTTTTTGCCTGTGTGTCTGGGCGGGTGTTTGCTTATTCCAATGCATGTCTTTCTCGGTTTGTGTGTCTGAATCTAGATAATTTCAGAGACCACACTGCCTTTCCATGATGATAAATAAAAGTTCAAATAGGGATAAAATCCTTTTAATAGAACTGCGTGGAACTTCGAACACAAGGAACACAAGGAACTGCGTGGCAGGCATTTGTAATAAAGTTGAGGTGTAATTTTTCCTTCGTCCTTTAAGCACTTCAATTCGTTCTTAAACTTATTTGTAAAAGAGTCTGTTCGATTAAACGATAGCTTCTTGTATGTTTTTTCATCATTTAGTAAATTTCATAATTTTGATTAATTTTAATTTTGATTATTTTTGATTGGTGGCACAATTCTCATCATCTTACATCGTAGAAGAAAGTCCTGTTGGTTGATAACATTTGCATGTTTTTTCTGAGTGTTTATATATTTATACACAATTTTGGTCAAATCATCCCCATAAATATGACGTAAATAATTTCAAAGACCACACTGCCTTTCCATGACGATGAATAAAAGTTCAAATAGGGATAAAATCCTTTTAATGTAAGAAGAAGTGTGCCACCTTCACTAAATGAGAATTGTGCCACCTTCACTAAAACTCAATTTACATTTGGGCACTTTCAAGGAAGAAAAGTTTGAACGAAGCTTACATTTCAAGACTTTAAATCACCTTATGAAGGATAAAAGTCGAAAAAGAGCTTTAATAGTGAGAGATAAACTTTCCCTGGAAAATCTTATATCAAAAAAGGTTAGTTTAATTGACTTTTGTTTTATTCAATTAACAGGAAAAAATCACTTCAATCATGACTTTTGCCTTTCCTAGAACGATTGCTAAAAAAGTTTTCGAAATTATCAACAAATAATGCGGTAATACCTTCGTCAATTCTTGGACCAGGTGTGGTTAATTTTTCATCAAGAACTTTAACAATACAAGAACAATCAGTGCTTGAAAAGCGTCCGAAATTTTGTTTTAAACCGAATAAAGTCCCCGTGGAAGACATTATCTCTTCAATAGAAACATCTTTGCATAAAAACGCAAATCTAATAAAAGATTTTGGCTTAGTAAGAGCTTCTACCGTAAAAACCCTGTCTAATTTTGTATTGAAACCGGAATTTCCTAGTACGACCACCAAAGACATAAGAATTCTTAAAAAACTTGAAAAAGCATGGTTCAATTACCACTACAAAAGCAGATAAGGGTAACACTTCAGTTGTGATGAATACTACTACTACTAACAACTCATCGCAGCACCAAGCCGCCTGAGGCCAACACAGCTACGCACGCTCCTCCTCCACCTTAATCTATTAAAAGCCTCCCTTTTTACACCCGCCCACGAAGTTCCCATTTCCTTTAAATCTTTCTTTATGACGTCCTCCCACCCCAGACGGGGACGACCTGCTTTCCGTTTAGCCCTAGATGGTTGGCCGAAAAGAGCAATCTTCGGCAATCTGTCATCCTTCATCCGCACAACATGCCCTAACCACCTCAACCTTTCTTTCATTATAGACCTAGAAAGCGGTATTGAACCACATTTTTCGTATAGCCTATTGTTTGAAATACGGTCAGTCAGCCGGGTACCCAGAACAATCCTTAAGCAATTTCTCTGGAAAACATCTAGCAAATCTTCATCCGCTTTTCGGAGCGTCCATGCTTCAGAGCCATATTTGACCACTGTCATCACTGTAGCTTCTAAGATTCTAATCTTGGTTTGCAGACTTATCTTCCTATTCTTCCAGACTTTTTTTAACTGTGAAAAAACACCCTGAGCCTTGGCTATTCTATTTTTAACATCTTCACTGCTCCCACCATCTTTACTAATAATACTACCAAGGTAAGTGAAGCTGCCCACCTGATCAATCTTTTCATTACCCAACGTCACCTTTTCATCTTCACTTATTCCTAGCCTTAGTGACTTAGTCTTCCTAACATTAATTTTCAAACCAATTCTAGCACCCTGAACTCGCAAAACCTCTAAAACTTCATTCATTTTGCTCACACTTTCATCTAGGATGCTTAAATCATCAGCATAATCCAAGTCCAGGAGACTTTTTCCTCCCCATTTGATTCCGTGGTCTCCCATTGCCTTTCCTGTGCTCCTTAAAACAAAGTCCATCAAAATAATCCATATAAAGGGGGATAGAACACAACCCTGCTTAACTCCTGATTTAATACAAGACCAGCTGCTAACCTCATTTCCTACGTTAACCGCAGCAGTGTTATTCTCGTACATAGTACTAATCACTTTAATGTATTTGTCTGGTATACCATACAAGGATAAAACCTTTACTAAAGCTCCTCTATCAACAGAATCGAACGCTTGCTCATAATCTATAAAACTGAGGACCAAAGGTGTTTGAAAACTTAGGCACTTCTCAATTATTAACCTAAGAGTGAAAATTTGGTCAACACATCCTCTACCTTTTCTAAAACCGCAATGCTCTTCTCTTAAAACTTTGTCTACGGCATCTCTCAGTCTAAAAAGTATCATATTACTAAGCAATTTGCTACCTACAGAGACCAGACTAATGCCTCGATAATTACCACACTCACTTTTATCACCTTTCTTATAAAGTGGCTTAATTAAGGTTTTCCTAAAATCGTTAGGTACTTCCCCTTTTTCAAAAATCATATTCATAATCTTCAATAACTTATTTCTAACCTCAGAGCCACCATATTTAAAAAACTCATTTACTACCCTATCAGCACCTGGAGCCTTATTATTCTTTAATCCTTTTAGTACTGTTGCTAATTCCTCCTCACAAAACAAATCTTCCTTCACATCCAAGGTATCACAAACTTTTTCATTTTCCTCTATATTTTTCCTGCAACTCTATCTCGGTTAAGCAAATTCTCAAAATGTTCGGCCCATCTCGCTTTAGCTTTTTCCTTATCGCTAATTGCCACCCCATTCCTATCTTTAACTGGGACAAGTCCGGATTGACTACTACCTCTCAATTTGTTAACGTGGCAGTACAATATTTTACTATTATGCCGTCTAGCTGCATCTTCCAAATCCTCGGCAATTTTATCCATGGCCTCCACTTCACACCTCCTTAGTTCATATTTCAACGCTTTCTCCACTTTCTTTACATTTCTTTTGTTTTCATGTGATCTATCACTCAGATAATTCTTGTACAAGTCCTTTCTCCTTTCTATTAAACATAAAGCTTTTTCACTAATATTCCTAGCTGCAGTTCTAGCTTTCTCCCTAATACACCTTCAGCAACTTCACAAATTATTTTTCTAAAATTATTCCAACCATCTTCCACATTATCAAATTTTAAACTCTCAAGTTCAGTATTCAACTGTTCCTGGAAAGTTTCTCTCAAATTCTCATCCTGGAGTCTACTAACATCATAACTTCCCGGGAGGTAATTACCCTTCCGATATTTCAGCTTTAAATTAACCCTTGACACTACTAGATAGTGATCTTTACTTTTAACATCAATAACAGCACTCCTATATACCCTAGTATCTTGTATTGATCCTGCCAGTCTTCGGTTTACTATAACATAATCAATAAGGTTTGCTGTCTTACCATCACGTGAATACCATGTTAGCTTATGAGCCATTTTATGACCAAACACCGTATTGGTTATAACTAGATTGTTATACCTACAAAATTGCAAAAGTCTGTATCCATTACTGTTTTCTTTTCCTACACCAAATTTACCTAAGCTGGGATACCATCTATCCTTATTTCTACCAACCTGGGCGTTAAAATCTCCCAGTAATAACATCATATTTCTACCTGGGGCCTTGTCTATTTGCTCCTGTAACTGTAAGTAAAATTCATCTGAGTCACTAGTATCTCCATCAGTTGGTTCTACAGGGGCGTATACTACTATAACTGATACCCTGAACTTTCTAGTCATAAAATGAGCAATTAGTATTCTATTATCCCAGCCTAAACAAGACTTAGCAGCTTCCTTATTCATCATGAGCCCTACTCCCTGTCTATGTAACCCATCCTTCCTGCCTGAGTAAACAAATTCTATATCACCTAATTTCATGCTTCCTACCCCTGGGATATGAGTTTCTGAAACTCCTAATAAATCCAGTTCGAATCGTCTGAATTCGTCAGTCAAAATTTCGATACGATAGTCATTTTTTAATGTCGAAACATTCCAAGTTCTGAATACTGAGGATTACGAATCAAAATTAAGAAATTTACTAAATGATGAAAAAACATACAAGAAGCTATCGTTTAAGCCAGCAGACTCTTTTACAAATAAGTTTAAGAACGAATTGAAGTGCTTAAAGGATGAAGGAAAAATTACACCTCAACTCTATTACAAATGCCTGCCACGCAGTTCCTTGTGCCCTAAATTATATGGACTTCCCGAAATTCATAAGCCTAACCTACCATTACGACCAATTGTGTCAATTACAAGGTCACCAGCAAGTGTTTTGAGCAAATGGTTAGTGTCAATCTGTAAACCACTTTTGTCTACACAAATTTCATATATTAAGAATTCTTCGAATTTGGTTGATAAACTGAAAAAAGTAGAAATTTCTTCGAATTCTTTGCTTTCAAGCTTCGAAATTGTATCAATGTACACAAATATTGATGTAGAAGCAGCCGAAACTCTTTTAGAAGGAAAGCTGTTAAGAAATTTGGATTTGATTAGTGGAAAAACAGATTTGGAAGTTTCTGTAATTATGTATTTATTAAGGTTGTGCAATAAGTTCTCTTATTTTTTTCAATTTAGAGGGGAGTATTTCGAACAAATAAATGGTTTATCTATGGGGGCCCCTTTATCCCCTTATTAGCTATTAGCTAATATTAGCTTATTAGCTAATATTTTTGTGGAGAATATTGAAACAATTGCGTTTGATTCATATTTTTTAAAACATATTTTCTGGGGCCGGTATATGGATGACATTATTTCAGTATGGGATTACGGGGAGGAGGAATTAAAAGGATTTTTGGAACATCTTAATTGTTTGGGGGGGGGATTTAAAGTCTACTGTTGAATTGGAAGAGAATGGGAAACTTACTTTCCTTGATGTTCTTCTTTTGAAAAATCAAAATAGCCTGGATTTCAAAATTTACTGAAAACCGACAAATAATAATAGATTTTTATCTTATAGTTCCGGTCACGCTTGCCAAGTAAAAATCGGTTTGATCATTTCTTTAACTGACCGGATCTTTAGTATTTGCTCTTCAAAATTTTTTGAGGAGGAGTTATCTTTTCTAAGGAAAATACTAATAAGCAACATGTATCCAGAATGGTTAATTAACCAGACTTTTTCAAAAAGAAGAAAAAGGTTTCTAGAGATTTCTAAGGAAGTCTTGGAGACAACTCGGGAGAAGGATGTTTTTTGTTCCTTACCATATGTACCCGGGCTAAGTGAAAAACTTAAAAGAATTTTACAAAGCAATGGTCTAAGGGTAGCTTTAAAGAGTATACTTTGGGTAGTTTTCTAAATTCTGGGAAGGATCTAACTTCATTGGGGCAACAAAGTGGGGTTTATCAGATCCCATGTACTTGCGGAAACTCATAGGTGGGACGTACTAACCAGAGTTTGGAAATGAGACTATTACAACACAAAGATTCAATTTCTTAGGCTTTAAAGCAAGATTCTAAGTCTGAAGATTTTACTTCAGCCCTTGCGGAACATATTTTAAATTTTCCAGACCATTTTGTTTTGTTCGAGAATGTCTCTCTGATTTCTAGGGATCGGGGTTTAAAGCCAAATTTTCGTGAAATTTTTGAAATAAAGAAAATCTTATTCAAGAATATTGCTCTGAATTGGGATACAGGTGAATATGGGCTGAACTCTATCTATGATAATTTATTAAAATCTGACAGAGTAAAGTTCAATTCACCCAATGTTGTTGACCTTTGTCCAAAAGTTATATCATTGAACGCTAATGAACCGAATCCAAGAAGGTCAAAGAGAATAGCTTCCACCTTTGCTTTGAAAAGAATTAGAAATTTAAACAATATGTAGTGTTATTTGATTTACTATATAAACTTTTGTTTTAAATTGTTTTAGTTTAGTTTTACTACTGATGACGGTCACTGTATATGTGACCGAAATATCTGGTATTTTTGTGAATTTCTATCACTGTTATCATCATCACTGTCTATTAAAAGGATTTTATCCCTATTTGAACATTTATTTATCGTCATGGAAAGGCAGTGTGGTCTCCGAAATTATCTACGTCATATTTATGGGGATGATTTGACCAAAAATGTGTATAAATATATAAAAACTCAGAAAAAACATGCAAATGTTATCAACCAACAGGATTTTCTTCTACGATGTAAGAAGATGAGAATTGTGACACCTTCACTAAAATTCAATTTACATTTGGGCAATTTCAAGGAAGAAAAGTTTGAACAAAGCTTACATTTCAAGACTTTAAATCATATTATTAAGGATAAAAGTCGAAAAAGAGCTTTAATAGTGAGAGATAAACTTTCCCTGGAAAATCTTATATCAAAAAAGGTTAGTGTAAGTGACTTTTGTTTTATTCAACAAACAGGAAAAAATCCCTTCAATCATGACTTTCACCTTTCCAGAGAAAGATTGCTAAAAAAAGTTTTCGAAATTATCAACAAATAATGCGGTAATACCTTCGTTAATTCTTGGACCAGGTGTGGTTAATTTTTCATCAAGAACTTTAACAATACAAGAACAATCAGTACTTGAAAAGGGTCCGAAATTTCGTTTTAAACCGGATAAAGTCCCCGTGGAAGACATTATCTCTTCAATAGAAACATCTTTGCATAAAAACGTAAGTCTAATAAAAGATGTTAGCTTAGTAAGAGCTTCTACCGGAAAAAACCCTGTCTAATTTTGTATTGAAAACGGAATTTCCTAGTACGACCATCAAAGACATAAGAATTCTTAAAAACTTGAAAAAAGATGGTTCAATTACCATTACAAAAGCAGATAAGGGTAACACTTTAGTTGTGATGAATACTGAGGACTACGAATCAAAATTAAGAAATTTACTAAATGATAAAAAAAAATACAAGAAGCTATCGTTTAATCCAACAGACTCTTTTACAAATAAGTTTAAGAACGAATTGAATTGCTTAAAGGATGAAGGAAAAATTACACCTCAACTCTATTATAAATGCCTGCCAGGCAGTTCCTTGTGCCCTAAATTATATGGACTTCCCAAAATTCATAAGCCTAACCTACCATTATGACCAATTGTGTCAAGTACAAGATCACCAGCAAGTGTTTTGAGCAAATGGTTAGTGTCAATCTGTAAACCACTTTTGTCTACACAAATTTCGTTTATTAAGAATTCTTCGAATTTGGTTGATAAACTGAAAAAAGTAGAAATTTCTTCGAATTCTTTGCTTTCAAGCTTCGACATTGTATCAATGTACACAAATATTGATGTAGAAGCAGCCGAAACTCTTCTAGAAGGAAAGCTGTTAAGAAATTTGGATTTGATTAGTGGCAAAACAGATTTGGAAGTTTCTGTAATTATGTGTTTATTAAGGTTGTGCAATAAGTTCTCTTATTTTTTTCAATTTAGAGGGGAGTATTTTGAACAAATACTCCCCAATGGTCTAAGACAAAGCAATGGTCTAAGGGTAGCTTTAAAGAGTAATAATACTTTGGGTAGTTTTCTAAATTCTGGGAAGGATCTAACTTCATTGGGGCAACAAAGTGGGGTTTATCAGATCCCATGTACTTGCGGAAGCTCATATGTGGGACGTACTAACCAGAGTTCGGAAATGAGATTATTACAGCACAAAGATTCAATTTCTTCGGCTTTAAAGCAAGATTCTAAGTCTGAAGATTTTACTTCAGCCCTTTCAGAACATATTTTTAATTTTCCAGACCATTTTGTTTTGTTCGAGAATGTCTCTCTGATTTCTAGGGATCGGGGTTTAAAGCAAAATTTTCGTGAAATTCTTGAAATAAAGAAAATCTTATTCAAGAATATTGCTTTGAATTGGGATACAGGTGAATATGGGCTGAACTCTATCTATGATAATTTATTAAAATCTGACAGAGTAAAGTTCAATTCACCCAATGTAGTTGACCTTTGTCCAAATGTTATATCATTGAACGCTAATGAACCGAATCCAAGAAGGTCAAAGAGAGTAGCTTCCGCCTTTGCTTGGAAAAGAATTAGAGATTTAAACAATATCTAGTGTTATTTGATTTAGTAAATAAACTTTTGTTTTAAATTGTTTTAGTTTAGTTTTACTACTGATGACGGTCACTGTATATGTGACCGAAATATCTGGTATTTTTGAGAATTTCTATCACTGTTATCATCATCACTCTATTAAAAGGATTTTATCCCTATTTGAACTTTTATTTATCGTGTCTGAATCTATGTATTTGTATGTGTTTTTGTCTCTCTCACTCTTTTGCCTGTGTGTCTGGGCGGGTGTTTGCTTATTCCAATGCATGTCTTTCTTGGTTTGTGTGTCTGAATCTACGTATTTGTATGTGTTTTTGTCTCTCTCACTCTTTTTGCCTGTGTGTCTGGACGGGTGTTTGCTTATTCCAATGCATGTCTTTCTCGATTTGTGTGACTGAATCTACGTTTTTGTATTTGTTTTTGTCTCTCTCACTACGTGTTTTGTGTTTGCTTATTCCAATGCATGTCTTTCTCGGTTTTTGTGTCTGAATCTACGTATTTGTATGTGTTTTTTGTCTCTCTCACTCTTTTTGCCTGTGTGTCTGGGTGGGTGTTTGCTTATTCCAATGCAAGTCTTTCTCGGTCTGTGTGTCTGAATCTACTTATTTGTATGTGTTTTTGTTTATCTCACTCTTTTTGCCTATGTGTCTGGGAGGGTGTTTGCTTATTCCAATGCATGTCTTTTTCGGTTTGTGTGTCTGAATCTACGTATTTGTATGTGTTTTTGTCTCTCTCTCTCTTTTTGCCTTTGAGTCTGGGCAGGTGTTTGCTTATTCCAATGCATGTCTTTCTCGGTTTGTGTGACTGAATCTACGTATTTGTATGTGTTTTTGTCTCTCTCACGCTTTTTGCCTGTGTGTCTGGGCGGGTGTTTACTTATTCCAATGCATGTCTCTCTCGGTTTGTTAGACTGAATCTACGTCTTTGTATTTGTTTTTATCTCTCTCACTCTTTTTGCCTGTGTGTCTGGGCGGGTGTTTGCTTATTGCAATGCATGTCTTTCTTGGTTTGTGTGTCTGAATCTACGTATTTGTATGTGTTTTCGTCTCTCTCACTCTTTTTGCTTATGTGTCTGGGCGGGTGTTTGCTTATTCCAATGCATATCTTTCTCTTTTTGTGTGTCTGAATCTACGTAGTTGTATGCGTTTTTGTCTCCGTCACTCTTTTTGCCTGTGTGTCTGGGTAGGTGTTTGCTTATTCCAATGCATGTCTTTCTCGGTTTGTGTGTCTGAATCTACGTATTTTTATGTTTTTTGTCTCTGTTACTCTTTTTGCCTGTGTGTCTGCGCGGGTGTTTGCTTATTCCAATGCATACATTTCTCGGTTTGTGTGTCTGAATCTACGTATTTGTAATGTATTTGTATGCGTTTTTGTCTCTCTCACTCTTTTAGCCTGTGTGTCTTGGAGGGTGTTTGCTTATTTCAATGCATGTCTTTCTCGGTTTGTGTGTCTGAATCTACGTATTTGTATGTGTTTTTGTCTCTCTCACTCTTTTTGCCTGTGTGTCTGGGCGGGTGTTTGCTTATTCCAATGCATGTCTTTCTCGGTTTGTGTGTCTGAATCTATGTATTTGTGTGTGTTTTTGTCTCTCTCACTCTTTTTTGCCTGTGTGTCTTGGTGGTTGTTTGCTTATTCCAATGCAGGTCTTTCTCGGTTTGTGTGTCTGAATCTACGTATTTGTATGTGTTTTTGTCTCTCTCACTCTTTTTGCCTGCGTGTCTGAGCGGGTGTTTGCTTATTCCAATGCATGTCTTTCTCGGTTTGTGTGTCTGAATCTACGTATTTGTATGTGATTTTTGTCTCTCTCACTCTTTTTGCCTGTGTGTCTGGGCGAGTGTTTGCTTATTCCAATGCATTTCTGTCTCGGTTTGTTTGTCTGAATCTACGTATTTGTATGTGTTTTTGTCTCTCTCACACGTATTTGTATGCGTTTTTCTCTATGTCACTCTTTTTGCCTGTGTGTCTGGGTAGGTGTTTGCTTATTCCAATGCATGTCTTTCTCGGTTTGTGTGTCTGAATCTACGTATTTTTATGTTTTTTGTCTCTGTTACTCTTTTTGCCTGTGTGTCTGGGCGGGTGTTTGCTTATTCCAATGCATGTCTTTCTTGGTTTGTGTGTCTGAATCTACGTATTTGTATGTGTTTTTGTCTCTCTCACTCTTTTGCCTGTGTGTCAGGGCGGGTGTTTGCTTATTCCAATGCACGTCTTTCTTGGTTTGTGTGTCTGAATCTACGTATTTGTATGTGTTTTTGTCTCTCTCACTCTTTGTGCCTGTGTGTCTGGACGGGTGTTTGCTTATTCCAATGCATGTCTTTCTCGATTTGTGTGACTGAATCTACGTTTTTGTATTTGTTTTTGTCTCTCTCACTACGTGTTTTGTGTTTGCTTATTCCAATGCATGTCTTTCTCGGTTTGTGTGTCTGAATCTACGTATTTGTATGTGTTTTTGTCTCTCTCACTCTTTTTGCCTGTGTGTCTGGGTGGGTGTTTGCTTATTCCAATGCATGTCTTTCTCGGTCTGTGTGTCTGAATCTACTTATTTGTATGTGTTTTTGTCTCTCTCACTCTTTTTGCCTATGTGTCTGGGCGGGTGTTTGCTTATTCCAATACATGTCTTTTTCGGTTTGTGTGTCTGAATCTACGTATTTGTATTTGTATTTGTCTCTCTCACTACGTGTTTTGTGTTTGCTTATTCCAATGCATGTCTTTCTCGGTTTGTGTGTCTGAATCTACATATTTGTATGGGTTTTTGTCTCTCTCACTCTTTTTGCCTTTGAGTCTGGGCAGGTGTTTGCTTATTCCAATGCATGTCTCTCTCGGTTTGTTAGACTGAATCTACGTCTTTGTATTTGTTTTTATCTCTCTCACTCTTTTTGCCTGTGTGTCTGGGCGGGTGTTTGCTTATTGCAATGCATGTCTTTCTCGGTTTGTGTGTCTGAATCTACGTATTTGTATTTGTTTTTGTCTCTCTCACTCTTTTTGCTTATGTGTCTGGGCGGGTGTTTGCTTATTCCAATGCATATCTTTCTCTTTTTGTGTGTCTGAATCTACGTAGTTGTATGCGTTTTTGTCTCCGTCACTCTTTTTGCCTGTGTGTCTGGGAAGGTGTTTGCTTATTCCAATGCATGTCTTTCTCGGTTTGTGTGTCTGAATCTACGTATTTTTATGTTTTTTTGTCTCTGTTACTCTTTTTGCCTGTGTGTCTGGGCTGGTGTTTGCTTATTCCAATGCATGCATTTCTCGGTTTGTGTGTCTGAATCTACGTATTTGTAATGTATTTGTATGCGTTTTTGTCTCTCTCACTCTTTTAGCCTGTGTGTCTGGGAGGGTGTTTGCTTATTTCAATGCATATCTTTCTCGGTTTGTGTGTCTGAATCTACGTATTTGTATGTGTTTTTGTCTCTCTCACTCTTTTTGCCTGTGTGTCTGGGCGGCTGTTTGCTTATTCCAATGCATGTCTTTCTCGGTATGTGTGTCTGAATCTATGTATTTGTATGTGTTTTTGCCTCTCTCACTCTTTTTTGCCTGTGTGTCTTGGTGGTTGTTTGCTTATTCCAATGCAGGTCTTTCTCGGTTTGTGTGTCTGAATCTACGTATTTGTATGTGTTTTTGTCTCTCTCACTCTTTTTGCCTGTGTGTCTGAGCGGGTGTTTGCTTATTCCAATGCATGTCTTTCTCGGTTTGTGTGTCTGAATCTACGTATTTGTATGTGATTTTTGTCTCTCTCACTCTTATTGCCTGTGTGTCTGGGCGGGTGTTTGCTTATTCCAATGCACTTCTTTCTCGGTTTGTTTGTCTGAATCTACGTATTTGTATGTGTTTTTGTCTCTCTCACACGTATTTGTATGCGTTTTTCTCTCCGTCACTCTTTTTGCCTGTGTGTCTGGGTAGGTGTTTGTTTATTCCAATGCATGTCTTTCTCGGTTTGTGTGTCTGAATCTACGTATTTTTATGTTTTTTGTCTCTGTTACTCTTTTTGCCTGTGTGTCTGGGCGGGTGTTTGCTTATTCCAATGCATGCATTTCTCGGTTTGTGTGTCTGAATCTACGTATTTGTAACGTATTTGTATGCGTTTTTGTCTCTCTCACTCTTTTTGCCTGTGTGTCTGGGTGGGTGTTTGCTTATTTCAATGCATGTCTTTCTCGGTTTGTGTGTCTGAATCTACGTATTTGTATGTGTTTTTGTCTCTCTCACTCTTTTTGCCTGTGTATCTGGGCGGGTGTTTGCTTATTCCAATGCATGTCTTTTTCCGTATGTGTGTCTGAATCTATGTATTTGTATGTGTTTTTGTCTCTCTCACTATTTTTTGCCTGTGTGTCTTGGTGGTTGTTTGCTTATTCCAATGCAGGTCTTTCTCGGTTTGTGTGTCTGAATCTACGTATTTGTATGTGTTTTTGTCTCTCTCACTCTTTTTGCCTATGTGTCTGGGTGGGTGTTTGCTTATTCCAATGCATGTCTTTCTCGGTTTGTGTGTCTGAATCTACGTATTTGTATGTGTTTTTGTCTCTCTCACTCTTTTTGCCTGTGTGTCTAGGTGGGTGCTTGCTTATTCCAATGCATGCCTTTCTCGGTTTGTGTGTTTGAATCTACGTATTTGTATGTGTTTTTGTCTCTCTCGCTCTTTTTGCATGTGTGTCTTGGCGGGTGTTTGCTTATTCCAATGCATTTCTTTCTCGGTTTGTATGTCTGAATCTACGTATTTGTTTGTGTTTTTGTCTTTCTCACTCTGTTTGCCTGTTTGTCTGGGCGGGTGTAACCCGGCACTCAACACGCGGCAGGCTTCTATATATAGATTCTCATAGTCGCTTGACTTCTAACCACAGTCAATTTGAGCCTTTTCTTGACGCCTTGACGTCACCACAAGTTTAACACAGTTATCCTGTGCAAAATATGGATTCTTTTTTAAATATCTGACCTATTTTTTACTGTTTTTGCGGCCATTCATCACTGTTTTTTGTTTTAGATTTCTTTGTCTAGTTTTGTTCATATGTTCCTCAGAGAGGTTTTTCACGCCTTTTGCTTTAGCAGTTTAGATTCATGCATCATCTCATTTAATTTCTTAATGCGTTAAACATAACAAATACGTCTTTTCCAGCTTCCAACCACAAATCACTGTTCAAAATTCCATTTACAATTCAATTTGATTCTCACTGTCATTTATTCTATGCCATTTTATTTAGCTGTTGCGATTCTCACTTCCACTAGTTTTTATTCATTTATTCGTGATATATTATCATCAATCAACTACGTAAACATTTTAAACGGCGTTAAATTAGAATTAGCGCTCTTGTAAAATTATGTTTTTATTGTTGTTGGACCTTTAACTTTTGCCTTGGCTTGTCTTTTGTCAGTATGAAAAACATAACGCCCAACCTTATAATTTTTTTAACAGAGACTTATGCAGTATCAGGTTCCTTGCTACCGTCCTTGTAAATAAAGTTGTTTAAAAAAATAAAGTTGTGAGAAAGTTAAACTTTAGCGTAAAGAGCGAGGCGTTGAGTAGGGGACAGCCCCCTTCATATACGGAATAATTTCTGTTCGTTTTAAGTTTTAACGTCGTTCCTTACTTTCAGTTAAAAGAACTTGTTTTTTTTATTTAATTTTTGAACGTTTTTTAATTAATGCTGTTTTTGATTTTGGCTCACCGTACATGAATAAATAAAACAGAATTTGCATATTAATTTTGCTTCTATTTGGTTAAATGGCTTTCTCAAAACTTGTTTAATTTTATTTACGAACGTTTTTATTAGTAATAAATATACGTAACTTACGAATTAACTTACGTAACGAACTTATATATTCATAAATTTTTAACACGTATATTACGGGGTTCGCCCCCTAGTCAATGCCATGCTCTTTAAGCTAAAGTTCGATTTTTTTTCCAATTCTTTAAAAATGACCCCTTAATCACAATCAGTGGATCAGTTGAAAAACTTGTTTTTTTTTATTTAATTTTTGATCTTTTTCTTTAATAATACTGGGAAATCCGGCACCCCTTCATAGCAATGTCCCTTCCCCCATGAAATCTTCCTTCGTGGAAAGATCCTCCTATATAGCCCCCGACTCACCCCTCCCCCCACCTACCAGAAAAAATCCCCCCTGAAAACGTCTGTATGCTTCCCAATTACCAATACTATATGTTAACATTGAGTGAAGTTCATAACTTTGAGCCCTCTCCCCGGGGACTTTGGGGGATTAAGTCATCCTAAAAGACATTTTTATCGTATTTTCGACCATGCTGAACAAAATGGCTATCTCAAAATTTTGATCCGGTGACTTTGGGAAAAAAATGAGCGTGGGAGGGGCCTAGTTGCCCTCTATTTTTTTGGTCACTTAAAAAGGGCACTAGAACTTTTAATTTCCGGTCCAATGAGCCCTTCCACGATATTCTAGGACCACTGGGTCGATACGATCACCCCTGGGAAAAAGAAAAGAAAAAAAATAAAATAAACACGCATCCGTGATCTTTCTTCTGGCAAAAAATGGAAAATTCCACATTTTTGTAGATAGGAGCCTCTACAGTAGGGATCTAGTGTAGATAGGAAACCTCTACAGTAGGGATCTCTGATAGGCTGAATATGATGGTGTGATTTTCATTAAGGTTCTATAACTTTTAAGGGGTCTTTCCCCCTTTTTTCGAAAATCAGCCAAATTTTCTCAGGCGCTTAACTTTTGATGGGTAAGATTAAACTTGATGAAACTTATATATTTGAAATCAGAATTAAAATCAAATTCTTTTGATGTATCTATTGGTATCAAAATTCCGTTTTTTAGAGTTTCGGTTACCATTGAGTTGTGTCGCTCCTTACTTACAGTTCGTTACCACGAACTGTTTGAAAATATCAAGCCTTCCAATCACTTTCGACTATTAAAAAGAACACTGACCCTTTCAATTTCCAATGGAATGAGCCCTTTTTGAGTTTTTACGACAACGTTTTCTATAAACACTTTATATACCCCCAGGGCATAACCTACAACCCTTGCCCTGAGGGCTCTCGGGGGGTTGTCATCCTCAAAGACCTAATTTCCAGAACTTTTAACTACGTTAAACAAAAAGGTTATCTCAAAATTTTGATTGGATATGTTTGGGAAAATGACGGGATAGAGACGGGGGTTAGCTGCCCTTAAATCACTTTCGACTATTAAAAAGGGCACTAGCCCTTTCAATTTCCAATCAAATGAGCCCTTTTGAAGTTTCTAGGGCAAAACTTTCTATAAAAGACTTATATGCCCCTAGGGCATAACTAACAACCTTTGCCCAGAGGGTTGTGGAGGGGGGAAGGCTTATCCTCCTCAACGACCTGTTTTCCAGAACTTTCAACTACGTTGAACAAAATTAATATCTCAAAATTTTGATTGGATGTGTTTGGGAAAATGGAGCGTGAGAGGGGGTTTAGTTGCTCTTCATTCATTTTCGACTATTAAAAGGGGCTTTACCCGTTTCAATTTCAAATCAAATGAGCCCTTTTTTAAGTTTCTGGGACAACTCTTTCTGTTAAAAACCTCACAAGCTCTCATGCCATAACTTACAACCCTTGCCCTGAGGACTGTGGGGGTGGGGTGGGTTTCATCCACAAAGACGTAGTTTCAAAAATTTTCAACTACGTAGAAAAAATGGCTATCTCAAAATTTTGATTGTATGTGTTTGGGAAAATGGTGGGCGTGAGAGGGGGATTAGTTGCCCTCCAATTACTTTCGAATATTAAAAAGGGCACTAGCCATTTCAAATTCCAATCGAACAAGCCCTTTTTGAAGTTTCTACGACAACGCTTTCTATAAAACCTTTTATGCCCCCAGGGCATAACTTGCAACCCTTACCGTGCGGGCTGTGAGGGGGGGGGGGGGAATCGCCATCCTTAAAGACCTAATTTTCAAAGCTTTCAACAACGTTGAACATAATGGCTATCTAAAAATTATGATTGGAAGTGTTTGGGGAAAGGTTGGCGTGAGAGGAGGGTTAGTTGTCCTCCAATCACTTTTGGTTATTAAAAAGGGCACTAGACCTTTGAATGTCTAATCAAATGCATCCTTTTTCAAGTTTCTACGACAAAGTTTTCAATAAAAACCTTATATGCCCCCAGGGCATAACTTGTAACCCTTGCCCTGAGGGATCTGAGGGGGAGGGGTTGTCAAACTCAAAGACCTAATTTCCAGAACTTACAACTACGTTGAACGAAATGGACATGTTGAAATTTTCATTGAATGTGTTTGGTTAAATGGTGGGCGTGAGAGGGGGTTAGTTGCCCTCCAATCACTTTCGACTATTAAAAATGGCACTAGCCCTTTGAATTTCCGATCGAATGAGCCCTTTTTCAAGTTTCTACGACAAAGCTTTCAATGAAAACCTTATATGCCCCCAAGGCATAACTTATAACCCTTTCCCTGAAAACTGTGGGGGAGGTTTCCTGCTCAAAGGTATAATTTCCAGAACTTTCAACTACGTTGAACAAAATGGATGTCTCAAAATTTTGATTTTATTTGTTGGGGAAATGGTGGGCGTGGAAAAGGTGTTAGTTGCCTTCCAACCACTTTCGGCTATTAAGAAGGGCACTAGCCAATTCAATTTCCAATCGAATGAGCCCTTTTTGAAGTTTCTACGACAACGCTTTCTTTAAAAACCTAATATGCCCCAAGGGCATAACTTACAACCCTTGCCATGAGGAATATGGGAGGAAGGTTGTCATCCTAAAAGACTTAATTTCCAGAACTTTCCACTACGTTGAACAAAATGCCTATCTCAAAATTTTGACTGGATGTGTTTGGGGAAATGGAGGGCATGGAAGGGGGGTTAGTCGCCCTCCAATTACTTTTGACTATTAAAAAGGGCACTAGCCGTTCCAATTTCCAATCGAATGAGCCGTTTTCCAAGTTTTTACGACAAATCCTTCGATACGAAGTGCCCTGGAATTGAAAAAAATAAAATAAATAATACATTGTGCCAACATCGTTCTTTACTTAGGCAGCGCGATCGCGCTGCCTATGATTGGGAATATTCATGAAAATCTAAAACTATCTGACTAACGGTAAAAGGGCAATAGTCGTTGCAATTTCCAATCGAATGAGCCGTTTTCCAATTTTCTACGGAGACTCCTTCGATACGAAGTGCCCTGGCATGGAAAAAAATAATACATTGTGCCAACATCGTTCTTTACTTAGGCAGCGCGATTGCGCTGCCTATGATTGGGAATAAACACGAAAATCTAAAACTGTCTGACTAACGGTATAATATTAACATGATTTATTTTTGTCATTCCATGGCAAATTTAGACATTTGCTGAATGTTTAGCTACACGAATTCTATTTATACAAGGAGTATTTTTAGTAGTTATTCAAGTCCATGCTTTGAATAACATCTTTAAAACGTCGTTTCGTATGGTTTTCTTGACACTCGATCGGCCTTGTTTATCCAGCTCCATAAGGACAGTCCTCCAGAAAATTTATTGTTTGAATGTAAATGGGTAATTCATTTCTTTGGACCTAACATTTTAGATAATTGTCTTTAGAAAGCAGTTGAAAAAAAAATAGAATGTAAAAATATCTTTTGATTATATATAGGTCTCAGGATTCCAAGAAAAACTAATTTTTGACATTAAGCAATCGCAATCTCTTCCTGCCAAAACTTTGTATAAATATATATATATATATATGTATATAAATATATATATATATATATATAAATATATATATATATATATATATATATATATATATATATATATATATATATATATATATATATATATATATATATATATATATATATATATATATATATATATATATATATATATATATATATATATATATATATATATATATATATATGTATATATATATATGATACTGCCGTGAAACCCCACTCCATTATTTCGTATCAAAATTTTCAGATAGACATTCTGCTGAGTATGAAATTCAATAAATATTTCTTCAGGGACGGTATGATAAAAGGGGCCCCGAGACAAGAACCGTAAATTCAACTGGGAAGCTTCATAACCACCTTTTCCCTAATGTCAATACGACTGGTTATATCAGAGTTTTCAGTTGATAGCAGTTGAAACCACTCTGTGGCAAAATTGAAGTTTTGTGCAAGGATAAGGTAGGTAATAGCAGATCGATGTGGCACACATTTTTTGGACTGCTTTAAAAAGGTGACTAGAACTCTTAATTTATGTTCAAATAAGCCTTCTCCTGATTTTATTTCTCTTGGTCAGATTCAATACCCCTGTAATAAAAATGGGAACCAAAAACTTTTAAAAATACATATGTAATCTTCCTGTAATATGTGACCTAGGAAAACCAATACTTCACATCGTTATAGATAGAAGCTCAGAACCTATAAAATATTGATATCTGAAATGGTGTAATTTAACTTATAATTTTCATCGAAATCACTTATCAATTTAGGGATGTTTTTCCCCTTTTGGAAAAAAACAGATTTTTCAGGTTCCTAACCTCTGATGGGTAACTTTAAACTAGCGAAATTTTACATATTTGGAATCATCATTTAGAACGATTTATTTTTCATTTACGTTCGACAAAACCTATATTTTTCAGAATTTTGGTTACTATTGATGTATGTCATTCCTGATTTACAATATACCTGGAATTATATGAAAAATGAGAAAGAAAATATGGCTATCATAAAGAATGGGGTGCATAAAATTACCAAAAGCATTTTTTTTTCTTTGCAAACATCTTGGCACTTACAGCCATAAGTTCTGAGGCTGAGGGAGCCCTACTAAACAAAAAGTATATTTAGTTGGGGTGAACAGGCCCAAGAAAAAGAAACGCGAGATTGGACAACAAATCTTACTGTATTCTCGGCTCTAAACTAATATTCGTAAGTCCTTGGGCACAAAGAAACTGCAGTTCACAAAAAAAAAGAAAGAAAAAGAACAAATTCATTTGCCTTAAATTGGGAGGCTCTTAGGATAAGGGCCTCCTGAGGTTAGGGCCAGAAATAAGGCAATAGATACTTCATTCTTCCAATCAGCTTAAACCTTCTATCTGTAAGTCCCTCGGCGAAGCGAGCGACTTACAGATATTGGTGGATACAGATATATCATTGGTGTGAATTTATTCAATATTATTCCAAATCAAAACTTCTTGGAGGTGGAATCTTTAAATGGATCTATTAACAGTAGAAAAATCTAGGCACAATAGCAGGTATTTTGAGTCTTCAGGTCACCTCCATACTTCCCTTAAGCATATTCATTACACAGCCCCCCCCCCTCCATTAACGACTTTTGCAAAAAACATTAAAACAGTCAATAAGTATAGGCATTCTAAACAAGACAACCCAGTCGAATGCTTTCTAGGAATTCTCTAAAATAACTGTTAACTCTTAACAACTCTATTTATGTATTGGGAGAAAAAATCATCTTGCGGTAGTTTGGTCTGAAAGATACCTGTTAAGAATTTTAGACCATTTGCCAATATTAAAATTTCCACTGGATAGCACAGTGGTCCTATTTTGATCGGAGTCAGGGTTTACTGTATAAAATAAAAATAAATCATAAATTGCTGTTATATCATCTACTAGAGCCTCAAAGTTTTCTTTTGGTTTAGCCTCCTTTTACAGATTTTAACACTACCGGGCAAATGAAAATAACTTTAGATAAAAAAAGATATATGTATATATATATATATATATATATATATATATATATATATATATATATATATATATATATATATATATATATATATATATATATATATATATATATATATATATATATATATATATATATATATATATATATATATATATTAACACTACCGGGCAAATGAAAATAACTTTAGATAAAAAAAGATATATATATATATATATATATATATATATATATATATATATATATATATATATATATATATATTATATATATATATATATATATATATATATATATATATATAATATATATATATATATATATATATATATATATATATATATATATATATATATATATATATATATATATATATATATATATATATATATGTATATATATATATATATATATATATATATATATATATATATATATATATATATATATATATATATATATTATATATATATATATATATATATATATATATATATATATATATATATATATATATATATATGTGTGTATATATATGTATATATATATATATATATATATATATATATATATATATATATATATATATATATACATATATATATATATATATATATATATATATATATATATATATATATATATATATATATATATATATATATATATATTATATATATATATATATATATATATATATATATATATATATATATATATATATATATATATATATATATATATATATATATATATATATATATATATATATATATATATATATATATTATATATATATATATATATATATATATATTATATATATATATATATATATATATATATATATATATATATATGGCTCCCCGGTGGCACCGGATGCTATCCTGGTGGTTGCTATGTTACTGTCTAATTCCAGATCAGAACCCAGATTTCCAACTTGGGTTGTTGTGTCTGAAATAAGTCCCCTGTTGTTAGGGTCACACTGATCTGTGGCAGACAAATGAGGCAGGGTTGTGACCTCTGTCTGAGAAATCGTTTTTCCTGAGCTTGAAACATCTTGCGGTTTTGTTACTGATGACATGTCACAGGGTTCAGAATCATGCAGAGCCACAGTCGGCGCTACGTGGAACTCTGGTTCTGAGCTGGGACCACTATGATTCCTTGATGATCTCTGCCTGGCTTGAGATCGTGTCGCCACAAAGGCTTCTTTTGTTTCCGCTTTGGGTAGATCCTGGACATTAATTGGAAGCACGTTCTCTCCGAATCTCGGAAAGTTTCTTCCCAGTAAAATGTTTTAGAGTAATGTGGCCAGATCCCTGCTTCAATCCGTTCTTCAAGAATTCTTCCTGCGTGATCCATAAGCTGTATTGTCAGAAGGCCAATGGCATATTCTATTTTGTGGCCTTCCGCCGTAACATACTTCAAAGTTTTCCCAGGGATGGGGTAAACTCCCTTGACCCGTTCTTGGTTTACCATGGTGAATTCACATCCTGAGTCAACCACTGAAGGTAGCATTTGCCTATTGCAGCGAACCTTGACAACGTATCCAGGCATGGGGTTTGATAACTCCTCCACCAGGTAAGATGCATATACCCTTTCCCTTTTTGGCTCTTGGGTTTGGCGTTTGCTTCCCCTGCATTCCTCTGTTGTATGTGACGTTGAGTTAGGGTGGTAGCAGCAACGTTTTGATGAGGGTTTGTCTTCCAGACCAGGAATTTGTTGAAGTTTGGTGAAAGGTCCCTTTGTTCGAGTTACCTCCTTCTTCAATGGTCGTAGAGACTGGTCCCATCCCTCGGCCTTTCTGATGCATTCTCCCAGGGTTTTTGCACCACTCTGACCTAAGAAAACCCTAAGGTCTGGGTTAGCAGTTGCAATAAACTGCTCCACTACAATTTTTTCTAGGACTTGATCTAAAGGACTGGCCAGGTTGGGTTCTGCCGTTCTTTGTTCCTCCAAATCTCAAAACACTGAACCCGTAAACAGAAATCAGAAAATAAAAAAGTGAAACAAAAAAATGTACTTCTGTTCGGAACTAAACCCGTAAACAGAGATTAGAATGAAACATAAGTGAATTTCTGTTCGGAACTTCACCCGTAAACAGAAATGACAAGTAAAAAAAAATTGATTTCTGTTCGGAATTAAACCCGTAAACAGAGATCAGAAATAGAAAAATGGACTTCTGTTGAAAGTAAACCCGTAAACAGAAATTAGAACGAAACAAAACAACCCGTAAACAGAAATTAGAACCAAACAAAAGTGAATTTCTGTTCGGAACTTAACTCGTAAACGGAATTAGAACAAAAAAGTGAGTTTCTGTTCAGAACTTAACCTGTAAACAGAATTCAGAAGTAAAAGAAAAATAAATAAATTTTTGTTCGAAATTAAACCCGTAAATAGAGATCAGAAATCCCGTAAACAGAAATTAGAATGAAACAAAAGTGAATTCCTGTTCGGAACTTAACCCGTAAACAGAAATTAAAATAGAAACAAGTAAGAGATTTCTGTTCGGAAGTAGAACAATTGAGTGAATTTTCTGCTCGGAACTAAACGGGAGCAGAGATTTAAAGTAGTCTTTCTTCGGAAACAGAACCCGGAAAGAAAGAGCTCACCATGGAAACGGATCACTCCACTGGTCACCAGATATTATAAAGTAAAATCAAAAAGGTATTATGAACCGTTTTAATCCGAAGTCAGAATTCAACTAACTATAATATTTACAAAACTTGCTTATATGATATCAATTCATTCCTTTTTACTCAACGTGCACTCTTCTGTGATGCCAGCCCATGTGACAGGTCACGTAAGCCATTAGTTGGTACATAACAAAATATATATATATATATATATATATATATATATATATATATATATATATATATATATATATATATTATATATATATATATATATATATATATATATATATATATATATATATATAGTATATATATATATATATATATATATATATATATATATATAGATATATATATATATATATATATATATATATGTATATATATAAATATATATATATAGATATATATATATATATATATACATATTATATATGTATATATATATATATATGTATATATATATATATATATATATATATATATATATATATATATGTATATATATATATATATATATATATATATATATATATATATATATATATATATATATATATATATATATATATATATATATATATATATATATATATATATTATATATATATATATATATATATATATATATATATATATATATATATATATATATACAATATATATATATATATTATACATATATATATATATATATATATATATATATATATATATATATATATATATATATATATATATATATATATATATATATATATATATATATATATATAATATATATATATATATATATATATATATATATATATATATATATATATCTATATATATATATATATATATATATATATATATATATATATATATTAAGGTGGTCCTTAAGAGATGGAAAAATTTTTTTACTCTTTTTTTATGGGGCACGGTCTGAAATGATTCCATTCTGACTATAATTGAATAATAAACAAACATTTTAGCATTATTTTCAATTTCAGAGGTCCCTACCATAACTATTAGAAATGTGTCAGCCCGATTTGATAAAAAAAAAGCGCACAATAATGCCGTTTAATTAAATAATATCAAACATGACTATTGAGTTGCTTTACACTAAACAGAAAATAAGTGATATGCAATAGTGTCCAGCAATAGTAATAGCGTCCAGTCACTTCAATTGTCAAACTACACAGTTCACATATGGGCTTCAGACTAGTCCATCAGTGTCTTTTTGGTTCGATCACTGTAATGCTGTCGGTACTCCTTAACAACTAGCAACAGGAACTGTTTCTGTTCTTCAGATGTTTTGTGCAGTTTGTTATAGTCATCCATCAGTGCAACACCACGTTCAGCAATGTCATTGATTACCCTCATGCTGTGCACTATATTTTTAACTGTCTGGTAGTTTTCGTCAACTGACCACAGATCAATGTTCTTAGTTAGGAATGATGAAGGCAGTCCGGTAATGCTGAAGAATCTGTTGGTATTCTGCGTGACAAAGTTTTCTAACTTCTTCTCCCCGAGTGTCAACGGGTCCACTGTTATCCTCTTCAGAGGGTGCTCTTTTCTTGATGTTTGCAGAGCCGTAACCATATGATGTTTGGTGTCATTTGATACTTCGTCGTCAAAGAAGGCGAGTGCCACCAATTCCTCTGATAAGTACCATAGGTGTCTTATTATTTTGTTCAAGGCAGTTTTTGATATCGATTCTGATATTTTTCTGTAGCTGTAAATGTCCTTTAGAAGTTGGAGGTCAATGCGAGGGGCTGATGGTGCTGACAATGCCTGAAACCATGCTTTGACGTAGATGATCACAGTGAATTGACAAATATCAGCAAGAGCCTTTTCTTGCCTTTTCGTGAGTTTGAACTGACTTCTGAACATCCAGATCTTTAGTACATAGATGGTCTTTGCTGCCATCCACCTTGCTTGATGCAGCCCAGCTGGAGCTCTGAACGAGATTCCCTTAGATGGCGTGCCACCGAGGAATATGATTGTCAAGTCTAAAAGCTCACGGTAATCATCACGGGGTTGATACAGTAGTGTGTGCATCTCAGCAAATGCTATGATATCTGTGATTACATGTAAAACAGCTGTAAACACACACTCATCTGATGAAGCTGTCTGAAAGTCTTTTCTGTTAATAAACTGCCAGGTGTTCTTAAACCGGTTGAAAATTGTTATCTCTGGGCCTTTGCTAGGACCAAGGCAATCAAGAACCACTGCTTGTAAGACTATTTCTAAGATATGATGTCGACAAGCAAACCAAAGCATGTCCTTGTCAAGTTTTTGTTCCAGAAGGATACAAGCACCATTTCTTGGACCGGAATTGACAGATGTGGTGTCAAAACACATGCACTTTACATTATTTGTAATGTTCCAAGCCACAGCTGCTTCAAAAACTGCTTCCGCAGAAGTTTGTTCAGTTCCCGAGGCTAGCTTTGGAACACCAAGAAGCTGATCTACACCTGCTCCGGAGACCAAAATTGGAAGGCGATCGACAATCTGTCTGCTGCAGATATCCTCTAGGAGTTTTCCATCCCAGTGAATAGTTAGAGGAACTGTTGGTTTAAACTCCTGTTATAGATTTTCGGCTATTGCCTGGCGCTGCTTCATCCTGTCTCTGCGAATTGAAGAGTGATTGACATTGTATTCCGCAGGATCATGACCAAGGTGTTGCAGAGTCGGAACAAGAAGTAATGCAGCACTTCTGTTACTAACTTTAGCCACATCCAGACAGGCTGACATTTTGTCATCCAATATGTATACTCGTCCTCTTTTTTGACGTTTTGCTGAGGTTGACGGTTTTATATCTTCTGTTTCAGGGTCTTTAATTTCTTGACCTTTTTTGCTGTGAGTGTCGCTGTCAGATGATGATTCCAGTGTCACTTTCTTTTCTCTTGTTGTTCTTTCTTGCCCCTCCTTCTCAATTTTTATGTCATGGTACTCTTTCCTTTTCTGAGATGATGCTCTTTTTATTTCTAAAACCTTGTCGACACTGCCCATCTTTCCACGGCGTCTTAGTTCCCGCTGCGCTAACAGAAACTCACGGTCTTCTTGAATACGTATCATCTCCATTGCGTTGGCGTGGGCAATGTCAAACAAAACGCCGAGGCCCACTTTCCACTCTTCTTCCTTCTTTTTCAGTGTCTCAGAATGCTTAGCTTTGTTTTCTTTATTTCTCTTCAGGTTGTCATACTCCTTAAAGAGACACTGAATTTTGTTTACCACATGTTTCTTGAGCCTCGTTGGAATGTGTGCCTTTGTCCAAACTGCAAGAACATCATTGGCTGTGGAATGTGCTGCTTCACAGACTGTCTTGTTCGTCACTTGCTTGTAGTGATAGAATAGCGCCATGACCTCCTTCTTCGACGGTAGTTTTGTTGAAATCAGAGTGTCTGATAATTGCTTGATGAGTCATATGTCTGTTTCACTTCTTATAGTTGGTTTTAATATTGCATCAGTACTGTCACTTGTACAAACCATGCAGTCCATGCTGTCACTCATTGCTGTGTCAGTGTCATTTTATCTGCAACAAAGTATCGGATTAATAAAGTTACCTGTATCAGTGTGAAGCATAATTAATATATTGCAGTTCATAAAACTAAAAAAACCTGAAATTTGCATTTTCACTCATATTGCATACAACAAAAATGGCGTCCTGTGCTGAAATGCATTGTGGGAAGCCTGCAGATAAATAAGTAAATAAGTCCAGCAGTTCAGAAAGCTACCATTCTGTACTATAGTGTGGGGTTGACTGTTGAAAACTGTGCAAGAAATGCAGCATTGAGCAATGAGCAATGAGCATGCAGTAACCAAAAACTTTAACCTCTGGTAGAGACCTCTTAATGTCAATATATTTGGCTCTTTTTTGGGATTCTGTGGTATTTTAACAATAGAAACAAGATTAGGGGGTGCCTGCTGAAGAAATCCTACTTTGAAAAATAGGGACCACCCTAATATATATATATATATATATATATATATATATATATATATATATATATATATATATATATATATATATATATATATATATATATATATATATATAATATATATATATATATATATATATATATATATATATATATATATATATATATATATATATATATACATATATATATATATATATATATGTATATATATATATATATATATATATATATATATATATATATATATATATATATATATATATATATATATATATATATATATATATATAAGTTTAACTCTGTCTCACAACTTTATTTTTTAAAACAATAAAAAAACTTTAGCGTAAAGAGCGAGGCGTTGAGGAGGGGACAGCCCCTTTCATATACGGAATAATTTTTGTTCGTTTTAAGTTTTAATGTCGCTCCTTACTTTCAGTTTTAAAAACCTGTTTTTTTATTTAATACGGGTTAAGTTCCAAACAGAAATTCACTTTTGTTGCATTCTAATTTCTGTTTACGGGATTCCTGATCTCTGTTTACGGGTTTAATTTCGAACAGAAATTTATTTATTTTTCTTTTACTTCTGAATTCTTTTTACGGGTTAAGTTCCGAACAGAAATTCACTTTTTCGTTCTAATTCCGTTTACGAGTTAAGTTCCGAACAGAAATTCACTTTTGTTTCGTTCTAATTTCTGTTTACGGGTTTACTTTCGAACAGAAGTCCATTTTTCTATTTCTGATCTCTGTTTACGGGTTTAATTCCGAACAGAAATCAATTTTTTTTACTTTTCATTTCTGTTTACGGGTGAAGTTCCGAACAGAAATTCACTTTTGCTCGTTCTAATTCTATTTACGGGTTTACTTCCGAACAGAAGTCCATTTTTCTATTTCTGATCTCTGTTTACGGTTTTAGTTCCGAACAGAAATCAATTTTTTTTTTACTTTTCATTTCTGTTTACGGGTGAAGTTCCGAACAGAAATTCACTTTTGCTCGTTCTAATTCTATTTGCGGGTTTACTTCCGAACAGAAGTACATTTTTCTATTTCTGATCTCTGTTTACGGGTTTAATTCCGAACAGAAACCTATATTTATTTATTTCTCATTTCTATTTACGGGTTTAGTTCCGAAGAGAAATCTTTTTTTTTGTTTTACTTTTTTATCTTCTGATTTCTGTTTACGGTTCAGTTCTGAACAGAAATTCACCTTGGTTTTGTTGTAATTTCGGCTTACGGGTTTGCTTCCGAACAGAAGTCTATTTTTGTTTTAATTTCTGATTTCTGTTTACAGGTTCAGTTCCGAACCGAAATTCACATTTGTTTCGTTCTAATTTCTGTTCACGGGTTTACTTCCGAACAGAAATCCATCTTTTTTTTGTATTCTCTGTTTACGGGTTTATTTCCGAACAGAAGTCCATTTTTGTTTTTAATTTCTGATTTCTGTTTACGGGTTCAGTTCCGAACCGAAATTCACTTTTGTTTCGTTCTAATTTCTGTTCACGGGTTTACTTCCGAACAGAAATCCATCTTTTTTTTGTATTCTCTGTTTACGGGTTTATTCCGAACAGAAATCCACCTTCTTTTTCTTTCTTCTCTCTCTTCTTGTTTGTTGTTTTTGCTCCTTTCTTGTTTTACGGGTTCGAGTTCTATTTCAGGCTCCTTTGCGATCCGACATCCAAAAACTAAGCCCATAAAATTTTTACTTTTTGCACTGGTGAACGACAAGGAGACGAAAAAACAATCCTGGGAAGCAGGAGCTCCAAGGACTGACTTCGTTCCTTACCACACAAGGTCAAGAACCAAGCACAATTCTGAAGGGGAAGATCTAAAAACAACGTCGAAGATGGACCAGACTATCTTGAAGTCATTGCTAGAAGCCTTCCAGCATTCAGTGGTTCAGTCGACAAAAGCCTTGGTGGAAAACCAGCAGAAAGCATTAGGAGAAGCTATAATGGCAGAGCAGAAGCTGACCGAAGAATGCCAGCTGTCTCTAGTAAATCACCTGAAGATGGAGATGCAACAAGACCAAGAGCTTGTAGAAACTAGCATTCGGACTCTCACTGAGTCTGGAGCCACGACCTTCTATATGGCCCCACTGAGAGAAGGTGACGACGTAGAGGCTTACTTGGAAGCTTTTATAAGAACTGCGACTGCCTGCAATTTACCTAAAGCCGCGTGGGTGTCCAAGCTTGTAGCAAACCTGTCCCGGAAGGCTCTGCATGCTCATACAACCCTGACAACTGCCATAGCTAGTTACTTCAACTAGGTCACAACATCAATTCTCAAGAAGTTCCAAGTCAATAGCGAGACTTTTCTCCGACGATTTCGACATGCTGGTAAGTGCTCAGGCGAGTCTTATATAGAATACGGGGACTACCTGACTACCACAGCCAAAAAGTGGCTCTGTTTTGAGAAGGTGGAGGAACAAAGAACGGCAGAGGCCAGTCATTTAGATCAAGTCCTAGAAAAAATTGTAGTGAAGCAGTCCATTACAACTGCTAACCCAGACCTTAGGATTTTCTTAGGTCAGAGTGGTGCAAAAACCCTGGGAGAATGCATCAGAAAGGCCGAGGACTGGAATAAGTCTCTATGACCGTTGAAGAAGGAGTTAACTCGAACAAAGGGACCTTTCACCAAACTTCAACAAATTCATGGTCTGGAAGACAAACCCTCACCAAAACGTTGCTGTTACCATCCTAACTCAACGTCACATACAACAGAGGAATGCAGGGGAAGCAAACGCCAAACCAAAGAGAGACAAAAAGGGAAAGGTATATGCATCTTACCTGGTGGAGGAGCTATAAACCCCCATGCCTGGATACGTTGTCAAGGCTCGCTGCAATAGGCAAATGCTACCTTTAGTGGTTGACTCAGGATGTGAATTCACCATGGTAAACCCAGAACGGGTCAAGGGAGTTTACCCCATCCCTGGGAAAACTTTAACGTATGTTACGGCAGAAGGTTTTCTCAGACAGAGGTCACTACCCTGCCTCATTTGTCGGCCACATATCAGTCTGACCCCAACAACAAGGGACTTATTTCAGACACAACAACCCAAGTTGGAAATCTGGGTTCTGATCTGAAATTAGACAGTAACATAGCAACCACCAGGATAGCATCCGGTGCCACCGGGGAGCCCCCACCAGCATTATCGACCGTGAACAACGCTACCGAGATCCCATTTCTGACTAAAACGAAGTCAAAAAGGAAACGTCCAGGGGCAGCTGTACGGAGGAAACAGCGCGAGTCCCTTAGAAAAATTTCTGACTACACTCCTCCTGCCCCCCCCCTCTTTCAACAATAGTGACAGATGAAATGGTTTTCACCAATAACGATGGCAAAAGAATCATAATCCCAGAGGGAACAAGGCTATCGAATGATATGCTCGCCAAGTTTAACTTAACACAAACCTTTGAAGCTTTACAAACTTCGAGGAAAGGGAGGAACTGTTATGTACCAATTAATGGCTTACGTGACCTTTCCAATGGGCTGAACTCAAATGTACCAATTAATGGCTTACGTGACCTGTCGCATGGGCTGACGTCACAGAAGAGTGCACGCCGAGTGAAGAAGGAATGAATTGATAGTATATAAGCAAGTTTTGTAAATATTATAGTTAGTTGAATTCTGACTTCGGATTAAAACGGTTCATAATACTTTTTGATTTTACTTTATAACATATATATATATATATATATATATATATATATATATATATATATATATATATATATTATATATATATATATATATATATATATATATATATATATATATATATATATATATATACTGTATAATATACTGTATATATATATATATATACTGTTTACTGTATAAAATAAAAATAAATCATAAATTGCTGTTATATCATCTACTAGAGCCTCAAAGTTTTCTTTTGGTTTAGCCTCCTTTTACAGATTTTAACACTACCGGGCAAATGAAAATAACTTTAGATAAAAAAAGATATATGTATATATATATATATATATATATATATATATATATATATATATATATATATATATATATATATATATATATATATATATATTATATATATATATATATATATATATATATATATATATATATATATATATATATATATATATATATATATATATATATATATATATATATATATATATATATGTATATATATATATATATATATATATATATATATATATATATATATATATATATATATATATATATAATATATATATATATATTATATATATATATATATGTGTGTATATATATGTATATATATATATATATATATATATATATATATATATATATATATATATATATATATATATATATATATACATATATATATATATATATATATATATATATATATATATATATATATATATATATATATATATATATATATATATATATATATATATATATATATATATATATATATATATATATATATATATATATATATATATATATATATATATATATATATATATATCTATATATATATATATATATATATATATATATATATATATATATATATATATATATATATATATATATATATGGCTCCCCGGTGGCACCGGATGCTATCCTGGTGGTTGCTATGTTACTGTCTAATTCCAGATCAGAACCCAGATTTCCAACTTGGGTTGTTGTGTCTGAAATAAGTCCCCTGTTGTTAGGGTCACACTGATCTGTGGCAGACAAATGAGGCAGGGTTGTGACCTCTGTCTGAGAAATTGTTTTTCCTGAGCTTGAAACATCTTGCGGTTTTGTTACTGATGACATGTCACAGGGTTCAGAATCATGCAGAGCCACAGTCGGCGCTACGTGGAACTCTGGTTCTGAGCTGGGACCACTATGATTCCTTGATGATCTCTGCCTGGCTTGAGATCGTGTCGCCACAAAGGCTTCTTTTGTTTCCGCTTTGGGTAGATCCTGGACATTAATTGGAAGCACGTTCTCTCCGAATCTCGGAAAGTTTCTTCCCAGTAAAATGTTTTAGAGTAATGTGGCCAGATCCCTGCTTCAATCCGTTCTTCAAGAATTCTTCCTGCGTGATCCATAAGCTGTATTGTCAGAAGGCCAACGGCATATTCTATTTTGTGGCCTTCCGCCGTAACATACTTCAAAGTTTTCCCAGGGATGGGGTAAACTCCCTTGACCCGTTCTTGGTTTACCATGGTGAATTCACATCCTGAGTCAACCACTTAAGGTAGCATTTGCCTATTGCAGCGAACCTTGACAACGTATCCAGGCATGGGGTTTGATAACTCCTCCACCAGGTAAGATGCATATACCCTTTCCCTTTTTGGCTCTTGGGTTTGGCGTTTGCTTCCCCTGCATTCCTCTGTTGTATGTGACGTTGAGTTAGGGTGGTAGCAGCAACGTTTTGATGAGGGTTTGTCTTCCAGACCAGGAATTTGTTGAAGTTTGGTGAAAGGTCCCTTTGTTCGAGTTACCTCCTTCTTCAATGGTCGTAGAGACTGGTCCCAGCCCTCGGCCTTTCTGATGCATTCTCCCAGGGTTTTTGCACCACTCTGACCTAAGAAAACCCTAAGGTTTGGGTTAGCAGTTGCAATAAACTGCTCCACTACAATTTTTTCTAGGACTTGATCTAAAGGACTGGCCAGGTTGGGTTCTGCCGTTCTTTGTTCCTCCAAATCTCAAAACACTGAACCCGTAAACAGAAATCAGAAAATAAAAAAGTGAAACAAAAAAATGTACTTCTGTTCGGAACTAAACCCGTAAACAGAGATTAGAATGAAACATAAGTGAATTTCTGTTCGGAACTTCACCCGTAAACAGAAATGACAAGTAAAAAAAAATTGATTTCTGTTCGGAATTAAACCCGTAAACAGAGATCAGAAATAGAAAAATGGACTTCTGTTGAAAGTAAACCCGTAAACAGAAATTAGAACGAAACAAAACAACCCGTAAACAGAAATTAGAACCAAACAAAAGTGAATTTCTGTTCGGAACTTAACTCGTAAACGGAATTAGAACAAAAAAGTGAGTTTCTGTTCAGAACTTAACCTGTAAACAGAATTCAGAAGTAAAAGAAAAATAAATAAATTTTTGTTCGAAATTAAACCCGTAAATAGAGATCAGAAATCCCGTAAACAGAAATTAGAATGAAACAAAAGTGAATTCCTGTTCGGAACTTAACCCGTAAACAGAAATTAAAATAGAAACAAGTAAGAGATTTCTGTTCGGAAGTAGAACAATTGAGTGAATTTTCTGCTCGGAACTAAACGGGAGCAGAGATTTAAAGTAGTCTTTCTTCGGAAACAGAACCCGGAAAGAAAGAGCTCACCATGGAAACGGATCACTCCACTGGTCACCAGATATTATAAAGTAAAATCAAAAAGGTATTATGAACCGTTTTAATCCGAAGTCAGAATTCAACTAACTATAATATTTACAAAACTTGCTTATATGATATCAATTCATTCCTTTTTACTCAACGTGCACTCTTCTGTGATGCCAGCCCATGTGACAGGTCACGTAAGCCATTAGTTGGTACATAACAAAATATATATATATATATATATATATATATATATATATATATATATATATATATATATATATATATATATATATATATATATATATATATATATATATATATATATATGTATATATATAAATATATATATATATATATATATATATATATATATATACATATATATATATATGTATATATATATATATATGTATATATATATATATATATATATATATATATATATATATATATGTATATATATATATATATATATATATATATATATATATATATATATATATATATATATATATATTATATATATATATATATATATATATATATATACAATATATATATATATTATACATATATATATATATATATATATATATATATATATATATATATATATATATATATATATATATATATATATATATATATATATATATATTAAGGTGGTCCTTAAGAGATGGAAAAATTTTTTTTACTCTTTTTTTATGGGGCACGGTCTGAAATGATTCCATTCTGACTATAATTGAATAATAAACAAACATTTTAGCATTATTTTCAATTTCAGAGGTCCCTACCATAACTATTAGAAATGTGTCAGCCCGATTTGATAAAAAAAAGCGCACAATAATGCCGTTTAATTAAATAATATCAAACATGACTATTGAGTTGCTTTACACTAAACATAAAATAAGTGATATGCAATAGTGTCCAGCAATAGTAATAGCGTCCAGTCACTTCAATTGTCAAACTACACAGTTCACATATGGGCTTCAGACTAGTCCATCAGTGTCTTTTTGGTTCGATCACTGTAATGCTGTCGGTACTCCTTAACAACTAGCAACAGGAACTGTTTCTGTTCTTCAGATGTTTTGTGCAGTTTGTTATAGTCATCCATCAGTGCAACACCACGTTCAGCAATGTCATTGATTACCCTCATGCTGTGCACTATATTTTTAACTGTCTGGTAGTTTTCGTCAACTGACCACAGATCAATGTTCTTAGTTAGGAATGATGAAGGCAGTCCGGTAATGCTGAAGAATCTGTTGGTATTCTGCGTGACAAAGTTTTCTAACTTCTTCTCCCCGAGTGTCAACGGGTCCACTGTTATCCTCTTCAGAGGGTGCTCTTTTCTTGATGTTTGCAGAGCCGTAACCATATGATGTTTGGTGTCATTTGATACTTCGTCGTCAAAGAAGGCGAGTGCCACCAATTCCTCTGATAAGTACCATAGGTGTCTTATTATTTTGTTCAAGGCAGTTTTTGATATCGATTCTGATATTTTTCTGTAGCTGTAAATGTCCTTTAGAAGTTGGAGGTCAATGCGAGGGGCTGATGGTGCTGACAATGCCTGAAACCATGCTTTGACGTAGATGATCACAGTGAATTGACAAATATCAGCAAGAGCCTTTTCTTGCCTTTTCGTGAGTTTGAACTGACTTCTGAACATCCAGATCTTTAGTACATAGATGGTCTTTGCTGCCATCCACCTTGCTTGATGCAGCCCAGCTGGAGCTCTGAACGAGATTCCCTTAGATGGCGTGCCACCGAGGAATATGATTGTCAAGTCTAAAAGCTCACGGTAATCATCACGGGGTTGATACAGTAGTGTCTGCATCTCAGCAAATGCTATGATATCTGTGATTACATGTAAAACAGCTGTAAACACACACTCATCTGATGAAGCTGTCTGAAAGTCTTTTCTGTTAATAAACTGCCAGGTGTTCTTAAACCGGTTGAAAATTGTTATCTCTGGGCCTTTGCTAGGACCAAGGCAATCAAGAACCACTGCTTGTAAGACTATTTCTAAGATATGATGTCGACAAGCAAACCAAAGCATGTCCTTGTCAAGTTTTTGTTCCAGAAGGATACAAGCACCATTTCTTGGACCGGAATTGACAGATGTGGTGTCAAAACACATGCACTTTACATTATTTGTAATGTTCCAAGCCACAGCTGCTTCAAAAACTGCTTCCGCAGAAGTTTGTTCAGTTCCCGAGGCTAGCTTTGGAACACCAAGAAGCTGATCTACACCTGCTCCGGAGACCAAAATTGGAAGGCGATCGACAATCTGTCTGCTGCAGATATCCTCTAGGAGTTTTCCATCCCAGTGAATAGTTAGAGGAACTGTTGGTTTAAACTCCTGTTATAGATTTTCGGCTATTGCCTGGCGCTGCTTCATCCTGTCTCTGCGAATTGAAGAGTGATTGACATTGTATTCCGCAGGATCATGACCAAGGTGTTGCAGAGTCGGAACAAGAAGTAATGCAGCACTTCTGTTACTAACTTTAGCCACATCCAGACAGGCTGACATTTTGTCATCCAATATGTATACTCGTCCTCTTTTTTGACGTTTTGCTGAGGTTGACGGTTTTATATCTTCTGTTTCAGGGTCTTTAATTTCTTGACCTTTTTTGCTGTGAGTGTCGCTGTCAGATGATGATTCCAGTGTCACTTTCTTTTCTCTTGTTGTTCTTTCTTGCCCCTCCTTCTCAATTTTTATGTCATGGTACTCTTTCCTTTTCTGAGATGATGCTCTTTTTATTTCTAAAACCTTGTCGACACTGCCCATCTTTCCACGGCGTCTTAGTTCCCGCTGCGCTAACAGAAACTCACGGTCTTCTTGAATACGTATCATCTCCATTGCGTTGGCGTGGGCAATGTCAAACAAAACGCCGAGGCCCACTTTCCACTCTTCTTCCTTCTTTTTCAGTGTCTCAGAATGCTTAGCTTTGTTTTCTTTATTTCTCTTCAGGTTGTCATACTCCTTAAAGAGACACTGAATTTTGTTTACCACATGTTTCTTGAGCCTCGTTGGAATGTGTGCCTTTGTCCAAACTGCAAGAACATCATTGGCTGTGGAATGTGCTGCTTCACAGACTGTCTTGTTCGTCACTTGCTTGTAGTGATAGAATAGCGCCATGACCTCCTTCTTCGACGGTAGTTTTGTTGAAATCAGAGTGTCTGATAATTGCCCGATGAGCCATATGTCTGTTTCACTTCTTGTAGTTGGTTTTAATATTGCATCAGTACTGTCACTTGTACAAACCATGCAGTCCATGCTGTCACTCATTGCTGTGTCAGTGTCATTTTATCTGCAACAAAGTATCGGATTAATAAAGTTACCTGTATCAGTGTGAAGCATAATTAATATATTGCAGTTCATAAAACTAAAAAAACCTGAAATTTGCATTTTCACTCATATTGCATACAACAAAAATGGCGTCCTGTGCTGAAATGCATTGTGGGAAGCCTGCAGATAAATAAGTAAATAAGTCCAGCAGTTCAGAAAGCTACCATGCTGTACTATAGTGTAGGGTTGACTGTTGAAAACTGTGCAAGACATGCAGCATTGAGCAATGAGCAATGAGCATGCAGCAACCAAAAACTTTAACCTCTGGTAGGGACCTCTTAATGTCAATATATTTGGCTCTTTTTTGGGATTCTGTGGTATTTTAACAATAGAAACAAGATTAGGGGGTGCCTGCTGAAGAAATCCTACTTTGAAAAATAGGGACCACCCTAATATATATATATATATATATATATATATATATATATATATATATATATATATATATATATATATATATATATATATATATATATATATATATATATATATAATATATATATATATATATATATATATATATATATATATATATATATATATATATATATATATATATATATGTATATATATATATATATATATATATATATATATATATATATATATATATATATATATATATATATATATATATATATATATATATATATATATATATATATATATATATATATATAAGTTTAACTCTGTCTCACAACTTTATTTTTTAAAACAATAAAAAAACTTTAGCGTAAAGAGCGAGGCGTTGAGGAGGGGACAGCCCCTTTCATATACGGAATAATTTTTGTTCGTTTTAAGTTTTAATGTCGCTCCTTACTTTCAGTTTTAAAAACCTGTTCTTTTATTTAATACGGGTTAAGTTCCAAACAGAAATTCACTTTTGTTGCATTCTAATTTCTGTTTACGGGATTCCTGATCTCTGTTTACGGGTTTAATTTCGAACAGAAATTTATTTATTTTTCTTTTACTTCTGAATTCTTTTTACGGGTTAAGTTCCGAACAGAAATTCACTTTTTCGTTCTAATTCCGTTTACGAGTTAAGTTCCGAACAGAAATTCACTTTTGCTCGTTCTAATTCTATTTACGGGTTTACTTTCGAACAGAAGTCCATTTTTCTATTTCTGATCTCTGTTTACGGGTTTAATTCCGAACAGAAATCAATTTTTTTTACTTGTCATTTCTGTTTACGGGTGAAGTTCCGAACAGAAATTCATTTTTGCTCGTTCTAATTCTATTTACGGGTTTACTTCCGAACAGAAGTCCATTTTTCTATTTCTGATCTCTGTTTACGGTTTTAGTTCCGAACAGAAATCAATTTTTTTTTTACTTTTCATTTCTGTTTACGGGTGAAGTTCCGAACAGAAATTCACTTTTGCTCGTTCTAATTCTATTTACGGGTTTACTTCCGAACAGAAGTACATTTTTCTATTTCTGATCTCTGTTTACGGGTTTAATTCCGAACAGAAACCTATATTTATTTATTTCTCATTTCTATTTACGGGTTTAGTTCCGAAGAGAAATCTTTTTTTTTGTTTTACTTTTTTATCTTCTGATTTCTGTTTACGGTTCAGTTCTGAACAGAAATTCACCTTGGTTTTGTTGTAATTTCGGCTTACGGGTTTATTTCCGAACAGAAGTCTATTTTTGTTTTAATTTCTGATTTCTGTTTACAGGTTCAGTTCCGAACCGAAATTCACATTTGTTTCGTTCTAATTTCTGTTTACAGGTTTACTTCCGAACAGAAATCCATCTTTTTTTCTGTTCTCTGTTTACGGGTTTATTTCCGAACAGAAGTCCATTTTTGTTTTTAATTTCTGATTTCTGTTTACGGGTTCAGTTCCGAACCGAAATTCACTTTTGTTTCGTTCTAATTTCTGTTCACGGGTTTACTTCCGAACAGAAATCCATCTTTTTTTTGTATTCTCTGTTTACGGGTTTATTCCGAACAGAAATCCACCTTCTTTTTCTTTCTTCTCTCTCTTCTTGTTTGTTGTTTTTTCTCCTTTCTTGTTTTACGGGTTCGAGTTCTATTTCAGGCTCCTTTGCGATCCGACATCCAAAAACTAAGCCCATAAAATTTTTACTTTTTGCACTGGTGAACGACAAGGAGACGAAAAAACAATCCTGGGAAGCAGGAGCTCCAAGGACTGACTTCGTTCCTTACCACACAAGGTCAAGAACCAAGCACAATTCTGAAGGGGAAGATCTAAAAACAACGTCGAAGATGGACCAGACTATCTTGAAGTCATTGCTAGAAGCCTTCCAGCATTCAGTGGCTCAGTCGACAAAAGCCTTGGTGGAAAACCAGCAGAAAGCATTAGGAGAAGCTATAATGGCAGAGCAGAAGCTGACCGAAGAATGCCAGCTGTCTCTAGTAAATCACCTGAAGATGGAGATGCAACAAGACCAAGAGCTTGTAGAAACTAGCATTCGGACTCTCACTGAGTCTGGAGCCACGACCTTCTATATGGCCCCACTGAGAGAAGGTGACGACGTAGAGGCTTACTTGGAAGCTTTTATAAGAACTGCGACTGCCTGCAATTTACCTAAAGCCGCGTGGGTGTCCAAGCTTGTAGCAAACCTGTCCCGGAAGGCTCTGCAGGCTCATACAACCCTGACAACTGCCATAGCTAGTTACTTCAACTAGGTCACAACATCAATTCTCAAGAAGTTCCAAGTCAATAGCGAGACTTTTCTCCGACGATTTCGACATGCTGGTAAGTGCTCAGGCGAGTCTTATATAGAATACGGGGACTACCTGACTACCACAGCCAAAAAGTGGCTCTGTTTTGAGAAGGTGGAGGAACAAAGAACGGCAGAACCCAACCTGGCCAGTCATTTAGATCAAGTCCTAGAAAAAATTGTAGTGAAGCAGTCCATTACAACTGCTAACCCAGACCTTAGGATTTTCTTAGGTCAGAGTGGTGCAAAAACCCTGGGAGAATGCATCAGAAAGGCCGAGGACTGGAATAAGTCTCTATGACCGTTGAAGAAGGAGTTAACTCGAACAAAGGGACCTTTCACCAAACTTCAACAAATTCATGGTCTGGAAGACAAACCCTCACCAAAACGTTGCTGTTACCATCCTAACTCAACGTCACATACAACAGAGGAATGCAGGGGAAGCAAACGCCAAACCAAAGAGAGACAAAAAGGGAAAGGTATATGCATCTTACCTGGTGGAGGAGCTATAAACCCCCATGCCTGGATACGTTGTCAAGGCTCGCTGCAATAGGCAAATGCTACCTTTAGTGGTTGACTCAGGATGTGAATTCACCATGGTAAACCCAGAACGGGTCAAGGGAGCTTACCCCATCCCTGGGAAAACTTTGACGTATGTTACGGCAGAAGGTTTTCTCAGACAGAGGTCACTACCCTGCCTCATTTGTCGGCCACATATCAGTCTGACCCCAACAACAAGGGACTTATTTCAGACACAACAACCCAAGTTGGAAATCTGGGTTCTGATCTGAAATTAGACAGTAACATAGCAACCACCAGGATAGCATCCGGTGCCACCGGGGAGCCCCCACCAGCATTATCGACGTGAACAACGCTACCGAGATCCCATTTCTGACTAAAACGAAGTCAAAAAGGAAACGTCCAGGGGCAGCTGTACGGAGGAAACAGCGCGAGTCCCTTAGAAAAATTTCTGACTACACTCCTCCTGCCCCCCCCCCCTCTTTCAACAATAGTGACAGATGAAATGGTTTTCACCAATAACAATGGCAAAAGAATCATAATCCCAGAGGGAACAAGGCTATCGAATGATATGCTCGCCAAGTTTAACGCAACACAAACCTTTGAAGCTTTACAAACTTCGAGGAAAGGGAGGAACTGTTATGTACCAATTAATGGCTTACGTGACCTTTCCAATGGGCTGAACTCAAATGTACCAATTAATGGCTTACGTGACCTGTCGCATGGGCTGACGTCACAGAAGAGTGCACGCCGAGTGAAGAAGGAATGAATTGATAGTATATAAGCAAGTTTTGTAAATATTATAGTTAGTTGAATTCTGACTTCGGATTAAAACGGTTCATAATACTTTTTGATTTTACTTTATAACATATATATATATATATATATATATATATATATATATATATATATATATATATATATATATATATATATATATATATATATATATATATATATATATATATATATATATATATATATATATATATATATATATATATATATCTAAAGTTATTTTCATTTGCCCGGTAGTGTTAAAATCTGTAAAAGGAGGCTAAACCAAAACAAAACTTTGAGGCTCTACTAGATGATATAACAGCAATTTATGATTTATTTTTATTTTATACAGTAAACCCTGACTCCGATCAAAATAGGACCACTGTGCTATCCAGTGGAAATTTTAATATTGGCAACTGGTCTAAAATTCTTAACAGGTATCTTTCAGACCAAACTACCGCAAGATGATTTTTTCTCCCAATACATAAATAGAGTTGTTAAGAGTTAACAGTTATTTTAGAGAATTCCTAGAAAGAATTCGACTGGGTTTTCTTGTTTAGAATGCCTATATTTATTGACTGTTTTAATGTTTTTACAAAAGTCGTTAATGGAGGGGGGGCTGTGTAATGAACATGCTTAGGGGAAGTATGGAGGTGACCTGAAGACTCAAAATGCCTGCTATTGTGCCTAGATTTTTCTACTGTTAATAGATCCATTTAGAGATTCCACCTCCAAGCAGCTTTGATTTGGAATAATAATGAATAAATTCACACCAATGATATGCGAAAGAAACATTTTCCTATTTTTAGGCGTCATGACTCAACAAAATCAAATTTAGTTTATTTTTTTCTGCAAAATTGCCTCTTGATCTAAGGACTTCTGAATGTAATCATCATTCCTTTTTGGACATAAAATGTGTGTGCCTATTTTTGCCCGTCACAATTTTTTTGCCCATCGATCTTGGTTGATAAAAAAAAAAAACTAAAAGTCAGTATCTCCGTTTGCCCTGGGCTGATTAAAATTGTTCGATCACGCAACAATTTTGAATAAACTGTTATTTTCTATTCTTCTTTTATGTGTTGGCATTCGCTTCGCCGAGGGACTTACAGATATAAGGTTTAAGCTGATTGGAAAAATAAAGTATCTATTGCCTTATTTCTGGCCCTAACCTCAGGAGGCCCTTATCCTAAGAGCCTCCCAATTTAAGGCAAATGAATTTGTTCTCCTTTTTTTGTGAACTGCAGTTTCTTTGTGCCCAAGTACTTACGAATATTAGTTTAGAGCCGATAATACAGTAAGATTTGTTGTCCAATCTCGCGTTTCTTTTTCTTGGGCCTGTTCTCCCCACCTAAATATACTTTTTTTTAGTTGGACTCCATCAGCCTCAGAACTTATGGCTGTAAGTGCCAAGATGTTTGCAAAGAAAAAAAAAATGAAATGGTAATTTTATGTATCCCATTCTTCATGATAGCCATATTTTCTTTCTCATTTTTCATATAATTCCAGGTATATTGTAAATCAGGAGTGACATACATCAATAGTAACCAAAATTCTGAAAAATAAAGGTTTTGTCAAACGTAAATGACAAATAAATCGTTCTAAATGATGATTCCAAATATGTAAAATTCAGGCTAGTTTAAAGTTACCCATCAGAAATTAGGAACCTGAAAAATCTGTTTTTTTCCAAAAGGGGAAAAACATCTCTAAATTGATAAGTGATTTTGATGAAAATTATAAGTTAAATTACACCATTTCAGATATAAATATTTTATAGGTTCTGAGCTCCTATCTACAACGATGGGAAGTATTGGTTTTCCTAGGTCACATATTACAGGAAGATTACATATGTATTTTTAAAAGTTTTTGGTTCGCTTTTTTATTACAGGGGTATTGAATCTGACCAATAGTCATAAAATCAGGAGAAGGCTTATTTGAACATAAATTAAGAGTTCTAGTCACCTTTTTAAAGCAATCCAAAAACTGTGTGCCACATCGATCTGCTATTACCTACCTTATCCTTGCACAAAACTTCCATTTTTGCACAGAGTGGTTTCAACTGCTATCGACTGAAAACTCTGATATAACCAGTCGTATTGACATTAGGGAAAAGGTGGTTATGAAGTTTCCCAGTTGAATTTACGGCTCTTGTCTTGGGGCCCCTTTTATCATACCGTCCCTGAAGAAAAATTTATTGAATTTCATACTCAGCAGAATGTCTATCTGAAAATTTTGATCCGAAATAATGGAGTGGGGTTTCATGGAAGTGTCATGGTGAAAAGGGAACCGGTAAGGATAATTATACTTACCAAACAAACTAGAAAAATTAGTTTGTGATCAAATGACTCCTCCTTCAATTTTCTACGACCCTCGCTTTATCCACTCTATCTGAGTGAGAAAAAATACAAAGCGACATATAGGAAACAGATTGCTCTTTACTAAGTTATTGTAGTGCATTGGTAGTGATTCTAAACATTTTTCTGTCTTCAAAATCAACATAAAAGTTTAAATCCAGTAATTTTACAATAGCACTAGAAAATAGGGTTGACCCTTTCTGCATTACAGAGCATTCTAATGTGAGATACGTAGCCTAACAGCTTCAGAAGGTTTGGAATTTTCTAATTTGAATAGCTAATTTTTACTTTTATCCAGGAAATACTCAAGGAAATTCCTAGGTAACTGCATTAAAATAATAATCTTGCCAAATGTTCCGACTTCTGTGGCTTTGTTTTCCTTATTGTTTTTTTATATATATATTGGTTAAAATCCTCAGAAATAAAAAAGTTAGGTAAATGAATATACGCAAGTTAAATAAAAACATACCCCCCCCCCCCCTACCATTTTCTGAACCTAATTTGGGGTTTTATTTTCACTACCCTTTCTTGATTGACTTATCTTGGGCAAAGAAATGGTAAGTATAAATTTACTTACCTATGGCAGAACGAATCTGGCACAAAACTGACGCAAAGAAAAAACTTAAAAAACACCGCTTACCCAAGGATTCAATTTCAACGTTTTCAGCAGGAAAAGATAATGAAAAAGTTGCCGTCTTGCAGATACTTGAACAAACTGTTTTGAATGTCTGCTTTATTTTGAGCTTAGACAGTCCGGATTGAGAAAAACGAACCTCAGCATAAGTTTTCACTGTTGATGTCTGCTTTAACATAAGCGAAAGCTGCTCCAGAAATGGAAAGCTCGACATTTTCTTCCAAATATTAATTTGATGAATAGTTGCGTCAGGAAAGAGTTCCTTCAGCTGGAATTAAGACAGAAGCTATCAGGCTAAGACATACAAAAGATTAATTTTAATGCGAACTGACTGAAATATTATAAAATATTATAAATATTATTTTAATCTTTCATTCACTTTGTTTGTATTAAGAGTGTGATAAAATAAAAAGTGGAATTTCAAATGAAATCAAAGACTTAAGCTTAAGGTCAAAACAATCAGACTTTATGTCTCATATGAAGGAGGCAAACACTCATTAAACACTTAATATTTTCAATAATGCTTACATTGCGCTCCACTGAAAGCATATCATCATGCAAAAATACACCCAGTTGGCAATAACAAGCGTTTCATTTTCCTTTCAAAAATTTTAAGTAAAAGAATTGTTGCTTAAAGAAAATGGGAATCAATTAATCCTTCCATTCTAGATTTACTGTTAAGATATCCATGGGTTTTTTATTTTACCAAATTTTGATTTTGTTAAAAAAAAATATTTTCGAGTAATTGTGGGAAAAGAAGAGACTGAGCATTAGGATTGGACTATTGGTGCTTAGGAAAAAGATTTTTATTTCTCATGTGTTTTTTTTCTCACAAAGAGTCTTTTTTACACAAATCTTAAACATGTATTTCCAACCCAGATGAAGTTAGGACGAGTCTTATTGATACCCTTTACAACAACCAAAAAAGGTTAATTCTCCTGCCAATATAAAACCAGGTAATTTGTATGACCTAAAAATCCTATCTAATCTCCGCAAAGAACCGTCCATTATTATAACTAAAGCAGATAAAAGCAATTCTCTGGTTGGCATAGATACGACAGATTACGACACAAAAATTTCTTCACATCTAAATGAAAAAAATACATATACAACTATAACCCATGGTATAAAAGGGCAGCAAATTGTCTGCGGTTAGAAGACAAGCGACAATGAGAATCTATATATAGAAGTGACAATGAGAATCATTATATAGAAGCCTGCCGCGTGCCAAGAGCCAGGGCCGGCGGCTAGTAATTGCAAAAATATTTGTATATATTTCAACAAGGGATTACAACAATTCAAAAACCTTAAAAAATAAAACTAAAAGTTTGAAGCTTAGTAGATATCGTTGTAAGAAATTGGATTTGCTGTAATAATCGATTATCTTTGAAAAGACAGAGTGTGAAAGGACAATAAACTGCGCAAAGAGCGAAAAACTGGTAGTTGCAAAAATATTTGTATATATTTTAATAAGGGATTACAACAATTCAAAAACCCTAAAAAGAAAACCAGAAGTTTGAAGCTTAGTACATATCGCTATTAGAAATCGGAATTGCTTTAATAATCAAATATCTTTGAAAAGACTTCAGTATGAAAAGACAGCAAATTGTCTGCGGTTAGAAGACAAGCAACCATAAGAATCTATGTATAGAAGCCTGCCGCGTGTCATGTGCTGGTGCCCGGTGGCTGGTAATTGCAAAAATGTTTATATATTTATTTTAACAAGGTATTACAACAATTCAAAACCTTAAAAAAGAAAACTAAAAGTTTGGAGCTTAGTAGATATCATTGTTAGAAATCGCACTTGCTTTAGTAACCAAATATCTTTGAAAAAACCCGTAATATAAAAAGACAGAGAATTGTCTCAAATTGTCTGCAGTTGGTAAACAACCGACAACTATATATATATATATGTATATATATATATATATAATGTATATATATATATATATATATATATATATATATATATATATATATATATATATATATAATATATATATATATATATATATATATATATATATATATATATATATATATATATATATATAATATATATATATATATATATATATATATATATATATATATATATATATATATATATATATATATATATATATATATATATATATATATATATACATTATATATACATATAGATTATGTAGACGCTTATGAACGCATGTTTTCCCATTATTTGTTTTCTAAATATGCTCGGAATATATTGATTACCTGTTTTTAAGGTCACAAAGCAGAGGTGCCTTCTATGTGTTTTGACCAAACTAACATCCCACCCCTGTGGTATCCTTGCTAAACAATCATCGTACCTGTTTTTATTTATAGCATACTTTATATTACATTTATTCAGACAATATTGGAAATTTTTTGTCTAACAAAAGCAGAATGGCTGTCACGTAGATCATACAAGTAAATGAGGATCTAATATATCGTTCAGGCAATATTGACCGTTAATCCATCAAAACTGAATAATACAAGTTCGTTTTTGCAGTAGCCTGGCAAAAGTCCATTTGGCTTAGAAACGGGACTATTGTCATGCAATGAGTTAACGGGGTGCAGCTGATTTTCAGCCTCCTAGTGATTACCATCAAGCCCTACCTTTCTATTAAACTGCGTTTTGTTACCATGTTAAACTAGCCACGTACGCAGCGATCTTATTCAAATGAGTATGGGCTAATGAAAAATAATTGTTAGATAATTAGAATAACAAGTGCCCAGAAATTTGTGGAAATCAGGATTTTTAAGTTTTAAAGTTTCTCCTTACTTTCAGTAGAAAAAAAAGTTTTTTATTTCATTTTTGATCGTTTTTTGGAGCCAGGGCCACCACGACCATCCCCTTCTCTTCTGTTATTAAAATGAAATGAATTTTAATTTAATCTTCTTTAAATGGGAATTGATATGTAAACTGGTCCTTAAGTTTCATACCACAAGACATTTCTTATAAAGTATTCAAAATACCAAAAGGAAAGTGATTGTCCATCATTTACTTCCGACAACTAGAAATGTCCTAAGGTCTTTATGTTTCTTGAAGAAACAAAATTATATATTGGGAACGCACCGTATTTTCGTTTTTTGGTGAAAAATGTCGTAACTTGAAGGATTTTTGTTTGTGTAAACAATAAATTTTCGCCTTTCACATAGGAAAATATAATTTGAATCACATTTTGAGTATAATCAAAATTCATCACACACGCAAAATACCAAAGAGGGTGGGAGTCTAATACATGAACTACATCTAATACCTGAACTACTCAGATCTATAGAAATTTCAAAGCTTCCATCTTTTCTAGATTCGAAAAATTATGCCTCAATTTTGACTCTGATTGGTCAATAAACATTTTTATGCTTGAAAGTTGAACAAAGTTCCAGTTCAGAAATTCATGTTTATGGTGTTCGTAGTTTCTGATTTGATCAAGAAATGATATGACTTGTGTGTGTCCTGGGCATAAAAAATAAAATTACTATTAAGTTTTGCCCTATAAAAATCAAACTATTCAAAATACATTTTATTTCCAATTAAATACAGGTAAGGAAAGAAAAAGCGAAATTAAAGCAGCCTTTTCTTGTAAACATTGATTAGTTCTGGGATATCATTTTTCTTCTTTGTGTTGTTGTTGATAATTCATCAAATATAAACGAAATTGATTTTCAAATAAATTTTTAAATAAAGCTTTAATAGTTGGAAGTTAAAATTCCAAGAACAATCAAGATAACGCCATAAACCAATACATGTTAAAAAACAGGCATATTACATGTTTTTTCTCAAAAGTGGCATATTTAAATTTCTGGCCACAAAACGGTCTAAAAAGGTTACAGCTTTAAGGAAGAATTTTTTTTTTCAGGGTGGTTCTATCGAGCCTGTGGTGACGCTAAGACATCAAGAAGATGCTCACATTGTCTGGGGTTGGAAGACAAGCGACAACAAGAAGCAATATATACAAGGCTGCCAAGTAGCCGTGCCACGGCCCGGGCTCGAAATCGGCTATCTAATTTTTCTAAACTGGCATATTGACATTTCTGGCCACAAAAGTGAATTAAATATGTCACAACTTTAAGTAAGAAATTGTATTTTTCCAAAGTTGGTTGCATCGACCATATGGTGACGCCATAGCATCAGGAAGAGACTGCAGTTAGAATAGAAGTGAAAATGGAATAAATTATTAGCTATGGCTTTTAGGTTTATGAAGAGAATAGTACTTCTGATGAAATTATTTTGTTATAAGATTTTTTGGGGCCAATTAGGAAGAGTGCTGTGATTTGTTTCACAACACATTTCCTAAGTGTTTTTTCTTGTTTCAAAATGTATTTTACCACAGTTGGACTAGTTTGTTACTTCTTGGGATGGACGTTAAAATATAGTTGTTGTTTGCTTGTTACGATAAACTTATTTTTCTCTCTCTTTCTCGTAGCAGTAGTCATAGTATTCGTAGTAGTAGTAGCCTTAGCAGTTGTAATAGTGGTAGTTGCAACGAAAGTAAAGGTATCAGAAGTAAACCTAGTAGTAGTGCTATTGATTATAGTTGTAGTAGTCGTAGTTTTAGTTGCCATATAGTTGTAGTTTTGTAATCACAGCAGGAGTAGTCGTTAAAGTGGCAGTTGTCAGTGCCGATACGCAACTTTGATAACCTGCATGCACCTAATGTGATTTAATTTATTTCAATATCCCCCAACATTTTTTTAAAGTTTGACCTTAATCCCCTTAGCCTTTTGAAAGATGAAATAAAAAAAAACTAGTTTTTTTTAACTCTTAGTAAGGAGCAACATTAAAACTTAAAACGAACAAAAATTATTCCGTATATGAAAGAAGCTGCTCCTCCTCAACCCCTCGCTCCTTACGCTAAAGTTTGACTCTGTGTCACAACTTTATTTTTAAAACAATAAAAAACTTTAGCGTAAAGAACAAGGGGTTGAGGAAGGGGCAGCCCCTTTCATATACGGAATAATTTCTGTTCGTTTTAAGTTTTAATGTCGCTCCTTACTTTCATTTAAAAAAAACTCGGTTCTTTAATTTAATTTTTGAATATTTTTAAATTAATGCAGGTTTTGATTTTGGCTCACCGTACATGAATAATTAAAACAAAATTTGCATATTAATTTTACTTTTATTTGGTTAAATTGCTTCCTCGAAAGTTGTTTAATTGTATTAACGAACATTTTTATGATTAGTATATATACATAACTTACGAATTAACTTACGTAACGAATTTCTATATTCATATATTTTTAATACGTATGTTAGAGGGATTCGCCCCCTAGTCAATACCTCGCTCTTTACGCTGAAATTCAAATTTTGTTCCAATTCTTGAAAAATGACCACTTAATCACAAAGGCTGTTAATTAGAATAAATAGCTCTTATGAAAGTACTAAAAAATCTTGGAATAAAGAGAGAGGTATTGACTAGGGGGCGAACCCAGACCCTATACGTAATAATTTCTGTTCGTTTTAAGTTTTGATGCTGCTCCTTACTTTCAGTTGAAAAACTTGGTTTTTTTAATATTTAATTTTGATTTTTTTTTAAATTAATTAAGAAAACTTTTTCCACAAAATAAGTTTTTCAAAGAAAAGTAAAGAACTCCATTAAACAAAAATGAGGAAAAATAAAATCAAATAATTTACCAAGCGTGAAACTACCACAAATCAGCATCGATAAATAAATGAAACCCAAAACGAACAGAAATTACAATAAATAACAAAGTCAAACTCAAAACGAGCAGAAATTAACATAAGTTGGGCGCAAAACCTCTATGCCTTCCCAAAGCCAGAACAAAATTTGCACTTTACTGACAAAAATATAAATGTTTTTACTCTTATAAATTTAATAAAATCAAATAAAATTAACATTTTGATTACTAAATATCAGTATAATATACTGATATTGTCAGTTTAATATACATATTATGTATATTAAACTGACAATGCACATTCATTTGTATTTTTTCAGTGAAGTCATTTCAATGAGCCCTTTTGAAGTTTATACGCTTTCAATAAAAACTTTATATGCCTCCAGAGAATAACTTACAACCCTTGGCCTGACGGCTGTGGGGGGAGGAGGAGTTGTCATCCTTAAAGACCTAATTTCCAAAACTTTCAACCACGTTGAATAAAATGGCTATCTAAAATATTGATTGGATGTGTTTGGGGGGAAAAGATGGGCGTGAGAGGGGGGATAGTTGCCCTCAAATCACTTTCGACTGTTAAAAGGGGCACTAGCCCTTTGAATGTCCAATCGAAGGAGCTCTTTTTCAATTTTTTACGACAGATTTCAATATAAAACCTTATATGCCCCTATGGCATAACTTATAACCCTCGCCCTGAAGACTGCGGGGGGAGTGTCTTGCTCAAAGGTATAATTTCCTGAATTTTGAACTGCGTGGAACAAAATGGCTATCTCAAAATCTTTATTGGATGTGTTTGGGGAAATGTTGGGCGTGGAAGGGGTGTTAGTTGCGTTTCAATCACTTTCGAATATTAAAAAGGGCATTAGTCATTTAAATATCCAATCGAATGAACCTTTTTGAAGTTTCTAAGACAACGCGTTCTAGAAAAACCTTATATTCCCCCTGGGCATAATTTAAAACCCTTGACCCGAGGGCTGTGGGGAGGGGGGGGGGGGTTGTCATCCTCAAAGACCTAATTTTCAGAATTTAAAACTACGTTGAATAAAATAGCTATCTCAAAGTTTTGATTAGATGTATTTGGGGAAAAGGTGGGCGTGAGAGGTGGGTTAGTTGCCGTCTAATCACTTTTGACTACTAAAAAGAGAACTAGCCCGCTGAATTTCCGATCGAATGAGCCTTTTTTGAAGTTTTTACGACAACACCTTCTATAAAAAAAACCTTATGTACCCCCAGGGCATAACTTACAACCCTTGTCCTAAGGGCTGCGAGGGACTGTCCTCCTCAAAAACATAATTTCTACCTGGAAATCAACTACGCTTAACAAAATTGATATCTCAAAATTTTGATTGGATATGTTTTGGTAAATGGTGGACGTGGAAGGGGTGTTAGTCACCCTCCAATTACTTTCGACTATTAAAAAGGGCACAAGCCAATCCAATTTCCAATTGAATGAGCCCTTTTCGAAGTTTCTACGACAACTTATTCGATACAAAGTGCCCTGCTCTTAAGAAAAAAACTAATAAATGATACATTGTGCCAACATCGTTCTTTTATGTCCCAAAGGCATAACTTAAAACTCTTGCCCTGAGGGTTGTATTGGACTGTCCTCCTCAAAAACATAATTTCTACCTGGAAATCAACTACGCTTAACAAAATTGATATCTTAAAATTTTGATTGGATATGTTTTGGTAAATGGTGGACGTGGAAGGGGTGTTAGTCACCCTCAAATTACTTTCGACTATTAAAAAGGGCACAAGCCAATCCAATTTCCAATTGAATGAGCCCTTTTCGAAGTTTCTACGACAACTTATTCGATAAAAAGTGCCCTGCTCTTAAGAAAAAAACTAATAAATGATACATTGTGCCAACATCGTTCTTTTATGTCCCAAAGGCATAACTTAAAACTCTTGCCCTGAGGTTTGTATTGGAGTGTCCTCCTCAAAAACATATTTTCTATGTGGAAATCAACTACGCTGAACAAATTGGCAATCTCAAAATTTTGATTGGATGTATTTGGGGGAATAATAGGCGTGGGAGGGGGGCTAAATGCCCTCCAATCACTGTCGACTATTAAAAAGAAACTAGCCACTCTAATTTCCAATCAAATGAGCCCTTTTCGAAGTTTCCACGACAGCTCCTTCGATACGAAGTGCCCTGGTATGGAAAAAAAATAAATACATTGTGCTAACATCGTTCTTTACTTAGGCTGCGCTCTCGCTTCGTATGATTTATACAACAACTTTCTATATAAACCTTATATGCCCCGCGGGCATAACTTACAACCCTTGCACTGAAGGCTATGAGGGGGGTCATCATCCTAAAAGACCTCATTTCCAGAACTTTCAACTAAGTTGAACAAAATGGATATCTCAAAATTTTGATTGGATGTATTTGGGAAAATGGTGTAAGTGAGAGGGGCGTTAGTTGCTCTCCAATTACTTTCAACTATTAGAAAAGGCAATAGCCCTTTCAATTTCCAATTGAATGAGCCCTTTTGAAGTTTCTACGACAACGCTTTCAATAAACTCTATATATGCCCCCAGGGCATAACTTACAACCCTTGTACTGAGGGTTCTGATGGGGTTAGCATCCAAAAAGATCTAATTTCCTGAATTTTCAACTACGTTGAACAAAATGGATGTCTCAAAATTTTGATTGGATGTGTTTGGGAAAATGGGGGGCACGAGAGGGGCGTTAGTCACTGTCCAATCACTTCCAACTGTTGAAAAAGGCACTAGCCCTTTCAATTTCCAATTGAATGAGCCCTTTTGAATTTTCTACGACAAAGCTTTCAATAAAAACTTTATATGCCCCCAGGGCATACCTTAAGAACCCTAGCCATGGGGGGCTGTGGGGGAAGGGGTTTTCATCCTTAAAGACCTAATTTCCAAAACTTTCAAATAAGTTGAATAATATGGCTATCTAAAAAATTTGGTTGGATGTGTTTTGGAAAAAAGTGGGCATGAGAGGGGGGTTAGTTTCCCTCAAATCACATTTTTACTACTAAAAAGGGTACTAGCCCTTTGAATTTCAAATCGAATGAACCCTTTTTCAAGTTCCTACAACAAAGATTTCAGTAAAAACTTTATATACCCCCAGGGCATAACTTATTACCCTTGCCCTGAAGACTGTGGGGGGAGTGTCCTGCTCAAAGGTATTATTTCCTGAGCTTTGAACATCGTGGGACAAATTGGCTATCTCAAATTTTTATTGGATGTATTTGGGGAAATGGTTGGCGTGGAAGGGGTGTTAGTTGCCTTCCAATCACTTTCGACTATTAAAAAGGGCACTAGCCATTCTAATATCCAATCGATTGAGCTCTTTTTCAAGTTTTACGACAGATTTCAATAAAAACCTTATATGCCCCCAGGGCATAACTTATAACCCTTGCCCTGAATACTGTGGGGGGAGCGTCCTGCTCAAAGGTATAATTTCCTGAACTTTGAACTGCGTGGAAAAAAATGGCTATCTCAAAATCTTTATTGGATGTGTTTGGGGAAACAGTGGGTCTTGAAGGGGTGGTAGTTGTTTTCCAATAAATTTCGACTATTAAAAAGGGCACTAGGCATTTCAATATACAATCGAATGAGCCCTTTTGAAGTTTCTACGACAACGCGTTCTATAAAAACCATATATGCCCCCTGGGCATAATTTAAAACCCTTGCCCTGAGGGCTTTGGGGAAGGGGGGGTTGTCATATTCAAAGAACTAATTTTCAGAATTTAAAACTACGTTGAATAAAATAGCTATCTCAAAGCATGATTAGATGTGTTTTGGGAAAAGGTGGGCGTGAGAGGCGGGTTAGTTGTCCTCTAATCACTTTCGACTCTTAAAAAGGGCACTAGCCCTTTGAATTTCCAATCGAATGAGCCTTTTTTGAAGTTTTTACGACAACGCCTTCTATAAAAAAAACCTAATATACCCCAAGGGCATAACTTAGAACCCTTGTCCTAAAGGGCTGTGGGGGACTGTCCTCCTCAAAAACGTAATTTCTACCTGGAAATCAACTACGCTGAACAAAATCGCTATCTTAAAATTTTGATTGGATGTGTTTCGGTGTTCCTCCAATTAATTTCGACTATTAAAAAGGGCACAAGCCACTCCAATTTCCAATTTAATGAGCCCTTTTCAAAGTTTCTACGACAACTTCTTCGATACGAAGTGCCCTGCTCTAAAGGAAAAATTAATAAATGATACATTGTGCCCACATCGTTCTTTTATGCCCCCAAGGCATAACTTAAAACCTTTGCCCTAAGGGTTGTTAGGGAGTGTCCTCCTCAAAAACATATTTTCTGTGTGGAAATCAACTATGCTGAACAAAATGGCAATCTCAAAATTTTGATTCGATGTGTTTGGGGGAATGATGGGCATGGGGGGGGGGGGGCTAGTTGCCCTTCAATCACTTTCGATTATTAAAAAGGGCACTAGCCATTCCAATTACCAATCGAAGAGCCCTTTTTGAAGTTTCTACGACAACTCCTTCGATTAGAAGTGCCCTGGTATGGAAAAAAAGAAATATATTGTGCCAGTAGAGGTGACCCTATTGACCCCACGGGGACTCCTTATATGGGCATAGAGTCATTAGGGAGAATGATTGCGTAATCGGTCAATGGCCTCTTTCTCCAGGTGTGTTTTTGGCACGCTCTTAGCGAAGGTCAATGTTGTTATTGTTTCCGAGGCAAAATGCCAAGGTCAATGTTATTGTTGTTTTGAACAGAGTCATTAGAGAGAACACGTGGTTAATGGGGTCAATGTTGTTGTCGTTCGAAGCAAAGTTAATGACACTTCCTTCCTGTTCGAGGCAGATGTTATGATCCGGAAATAGTATTTGTTATTGTTGTTTCCAAGCCAGATGTTACGAGTTCCCGGAAACAGTTAATTAATGTCTGACAGATGACGTCAAGTTAATTAATGTCTTTGCATTTCCAAAGAGAATTGTCTAGGAGAAACAGTTAGATCACACATGATGTCATGATTGATTGATTGACACGAAAGGGGAATTAATTTGTTGTTCTAAAGAGAATTGATTCACGAAAGGGAAATTAATTTATTGTTTCTAACAAGAGAATCGTTTCCGAGCAGACGTTTTGATCTTAGCGTGCGAAAAGGTTTCCAAATAATTTGAAATAAGCCAGCGCAGGGATGCCAAACAAATGGAACATGCTGAAATTCCGTTTAGGGATAATTTTGGCGAAACCGTTTTAGCTATTTTATGGAATTATTTCGGCGAAACAGCTAGAGACATTATAAAATATGATTTTAGAAGAGATTTTGGAAGAGAATTTGAGTGTGGTCGTTATAATACACAAGTTCCATTTGAACAGTGTTGTGAGGTCCTCTACCCAACACCAAAGGGTTCCAATCCTCCTACCCCAACCCCGAAGGAAGCCCCCGGTCCTCAAAGGTTCTCTGGGCTTCCAAAGGGCCCCCGGCGCCCCCAAAGGCCCTCCCCGGACCCCCAAAGACCCTCACCCAGTCCCCAAAGGTCCCCAGGCACCCAAAGGGCCCCAGACCCTAAGAAGGCCATACCCGAGCCCCAAAGGTCCTCCCCGGTCCCCAAAGGTCCACCAGACCCCCAAAAGCCCTCCCGGTCCCCAAAGGACCACCAAAACCCCAAAAGCCCTCCCCCGGTCCCCAAAGGCCCTCCCCCGGTCCCCAAAGGCCCTCCCCGGGCTCCCAGGGCTCCCAAAGGGCCCCGATTACTCTACCCCTACCCCGAAGGAAGCCTCCGGTCCTCAAAGGTCCCCCAGGCTCCCAAAGGCCCTCACCCGGACCCCAAAGGTCCACCGGGCTCCCAAAGGGACCCCAGACCCCCAACGGACCCACCGGGCCCCAAAGGGCCCAATCCGTGCTCAAGGCCCCCCCCGGACCCCCAAAGGTCCTCCACCAGTCCCCAAAGGCCCTCTCCCGGTCCCAAAGGTCCACCAGGCACCCAAAGGGCCCCAGACCCTAAAAAGGCCATACCCGAGCCACCAAAGGTCCTCCACCAGTCCCCAAAGGCCCTCTCCCGGTCCCAAAGGTCCACCAGGCACCCAAAGGGCCCCAGACCCTAAAAAGACCATACCCCAGCCCCCCCCCCCCCAAAGGCCCTCACCGGTCCCCAAAGGTCCACCAGACCCCCAAAAGCCCTCCACCGGTCCCCAAAGGCCCTCCCCGGGCTCCCAGGGCTCCCAAAGGGCCCCGATTACTCTACCCCAACCCCGAAGGAAGCCTCCGGTCCTCAAAGGTCCCCCAGGCTCCCAAAGGACCCACTGGACCCCCAAAGGCCCTCACCTGGTCCCCAAAGGTCCACCGGGCTCCCAAAGGGACCACCGGACCCCCAAAGGGTCCCCCGGACCCCAAAGGTCCTCCCCAGGTCCTCAAGGGTCGCCCAGACCCCCAACGGACCCACCGGACCCCAAAGGGCCCAATCGGTGCTCAAGGGCTCCCCGGACCCCCAAAGGCCCTCACCCGGTCCTCAAAGGTCCACCGGGCTCCCAAAGGACAAGTCGGTCCTCAAGGACCCTCTCAGACGTGCAAAGACCCTCCCCAGACCCCCAAAGGCTCATCCCGGTCCCCAAAGGTCCCCTCAGGCTCCCATATGACCACTCCACCCCTCAAGGGCCCCTGGATCCCCAAACGCCCTCCCCGGACCCCTCCAAAGAACCCCCTCTCCATTTTTAACACTTTTTATGGCTTTATTATATCCTTTTAGAACAAGTTCCTTTCATAATGTCCCTCCTAAACCCATTTTCCAACTTGAAGTACTTATCTTTTTCACCCACTTTCTCAATGAAAAAGAAATTAGTTTTTAATCAATTCTAATTTTCCAAATAATATAAAAATTTTCCACTTTAGTTCAGATCTGTCTCGAAGAGATGAAAAATTTAAAATACTGTTCCAAATTTTTCGCAGAAGATAAAAAAAGTTCAAGTTTTCTTCTGAATTTTACCAAAGAACGTGCTCCAATTCTAATTTCTCCAGAGAAAACAAAATCTTCCACTTCAGTTCTATATTTCACAAAGATATAAAGAAATTTAAAGTTCAAGTCTAAATTTTTCGGTGGAAGATAGAAAAAGTAATACCATACTTGTGAATATTTTCACGGAAAATAAAAAGTTCTAGTTCAATTTACAATTTCCTCAACGAAGTGAAGAAAGGTTCAAGTTCTCTTCTGAATTTTACTAAAGAACACGCTTCAATTCTAATTTTTTCAGAGAAAACAAAATCTTCCACTTCAGTTCTTTATTTCACAAAGACATAAAGAAATTTAAAGTTCAATTCTAAATTTTTCGGTGGAAGATAGAAAAAGCAATACCATACTTGTGAATATTTTCCCGGAAGATAAAAAGTTCTAGTTCAATTTACAGTTTCCTCAATGAAGTCAAGGAAAGTTCAAGTTCTCTTCTGAATTTTACTAAAGAACACGCTTCAATTCTAATTTTTTCAGAGAAAACCAAATCTTCCACTTCAGTTCTTTATTTCACAAAGACATAAAGAAATTTAAAGTTTAATTCTAAATTTTTCGGTGGAAGATAGAAAAAGCAATACCATACTTGTGAATATTTTCCCGGAAGATAAAAAGTTCTAGTTCAATTTACAATTTCCTCAATGAAGTCAAGGAAAGTTCAAGCTCTCTTCTGAATTTTACCAAAGAACAAAATTCAATTCTAATTTCACCAGAGAAAATAAAAATCTTCCACTTCAGTTCTTTATTTCACAAAGACATAAAGAAATTTAAAGTTCAATTCTAAATTTTTCGATGGAAGATAGAAAAAGCAATACCATACTTGTGAATATTTTCCCGGAAGATAAAAAGTTCTAGTTCAATTTACAATTTCCTCAATGAAGTCAAGGAAAGTTCAAGTTCTCTTCTGAATTTTACCAAAGAACACGCTTCAATTCTAATTTTTTCAGAGAAAACAAAAATCTTCCACTTCAGTTCTTTATTTCACAAAGACATAAAGAAATTTAAAGTTCAATTCTAAATTTTTCGGAGGAAGATAGAAAAAGTAATACCATACTTGTGAATATTTTCCCGGAAGATAAAAAGTTATAGTTCAATTTACAATTTCCTCAACGAAGTGAAGAAAAATTCAAGTTCTCTTCTGAATTTTACTAAAGAACACGCTTCAATTCTAATTTTTTCAGAGAAAATAAAAATCTTCCACTTCAGTTCTTTATTTCACAAAGACATAAAGAAATTTAAAGTTCAATTCTAAATTTTTCGGTGGAAGATAGAAAAAGTAATACCATACTTGTGAATATTTTCCCGGAAAATAAAAAGTTCTAGTTCAATTTACAATTTCCTCAACGAAGTGAAGAAAGGTTCAAGTTCTCTTCTGAATTTTACTAAAGAACAAAATTCAATTCTAATTTCACCAGAGAAAATAAAAATCTTCCACTTCAGTTCTTTATTTCACAAAGACATAAAGAAATTTAAAGTTCAATTCTAAATTTTTCGGTGGAAGATAGAAAAAGTAATACCATACCTGTGAATATTTTCCCGGAAGATAAAAAGTTCTAGTTCAATTTACAGTTTCCTCAATGAAGTCAAGGAAAGTTCAAGTTCTCTTCTGAATTTTACCAAAGAACACGCTTCAATTCTAATTTTTTCAGAGAAAACAAAAATCTTCCACTTCAGTTCTTTATTTCACAAAGACATAAAGAAATTTAAAGTACAATTCTAAATTTTTCGGTGGCAGATAGAAAAAGTAATACCATACTTGTGAATATTTTCCCGGAAGATAAAAAGTTCTAGTTCAATGTAAATTTTCTCAATGAAGTGAAGAAAAATTCAAGTTCTCTTCTGAATTTTACCAAAGAATAAAATTCAATTCTAATTTCACCAGAGAAAATAAAAATCTTCCACTTCAGTTCTTTATTTCACAAAGACATAAAGAAATTTAAAGTTCAATTCTAAATTTTTTCGGTGGAAGATAGAAAAAGTAATACCATACTTGTGAATATTTTCCCGGAAGATAAAAAGTTCTAGTTCAATTTACAATTTCCTCAATGAAGTCAAGGAAAGTTCAAGTTCTCTTCTGAATTTTACCAAAGAACAAAATTCAATTCTAATTTCACCAGAGAAAATAAAAATCTTCCACTTCAGTTCTTTATTTCACAAAGACATAAAGAAATTTAAAGTTCAATTCTAAATTTTTCGGTGGAAGATAGAAAAAGTAATACCATACTTGTGAATATTTTCCCGGAAGATAAAAAGTTCTAGTTCAATTTACAGTTTCCTCAATGAAGTCAAGGAAAGTTCAAGTTCTCTTCTGATTTTACCAAAGAACAAAATTCAATTCTAATTTTTTCAGAGAAAACAAAAATCTTCCACTTCAGTTCTTTATTTCACAAAGACATAAAGAAATTTAAAGTACAATTCTAATTTTTCGGTGGAAGATAGAAAAAGCAATACCATACTTGTGAATATTTTCCCGGAAAATAAAAAGTTCTAGTTCAATTTACAATTTCCTCAACGAAGTGAAGAAAGGTTCAAGTTCTCTTCTGAATTTTACTAAAGAACAAAATTCAATTCTAATTTCACCAGAGAAAATAAAAATCTTCCACTTCAGTTCTCTATTTCACAAAGACATAAAGAAATTTAAAGTTCAATTCAAAATTTTTCGGTGGAAGATAGAAAAAGTAATACCATACCTGTGAATATTTTCACGGAAGATAAAAGTTCTAGTTCAATTTAAAATTTTCTCAACGAAGTCAAGGAAAGTTCAAGTTCTCTTCTGAATTTTCTCAATGAACACACTTCAATTCTAATTTCTCCAGAGAAATAAAAATCTTCCACTTCAGTTCCTTATTTCGCAAAGACATAAAGAAATTCAAAGTTCAATTCTAAATTTTTCGATGGAAGATAGAAAAAGTAATACCATACTTGTGAATATTTTCACGGAAGATAAAAAGTTCTAGTTCAATTTAAAATTTCCTCAATGAAGTCAAGGAAAGTTCAAGTTCTCTTCTGAATTTTACCACAGAACATGCTTCAATTCTAATTTTTTCAGAGAAAACAAAAATCTTCCACTTCAGTTCTTTATTTCACAAAGACATAAAGAAATTTAAAGTACAATTCTAAATTTTTCGGAGAAAGATAGAAAAAGCAATACCATACTTGTGAATATTTTCCCGGAAGATAAAAAGTTCTAGTTCAATTTAAAATTTTCTCAACGAAGTGAAGAAAAATTCAAGTTCTCTTCTGAATTTTACCAAAGAATAAAATTCAATTCTAATTTCACCAGAGAAAATAAAAATCTTCCACTTCAGTTCTTTATTTCACAAAGACATAAAGAAATTTAAAGTTCATTCTAAATTTTTCGGTGGAAGATAGAAAAAGTATACCATACTTGTGAATATTTTCCCGGAAGATAAAAAGTTCTAGTTCAATTTACAGTTTTCCTCAATGAAGTCAAGGAAAGTTCAAGTTCTCTTCTGAATTTTAACCAAAGAACAAAATTCAATTCTAATTTCACCAGAGAAAATAAAAATCTTCCACTTCAGTTCTTTATTTCACAAAGACATAAAGAAATTTAAAGTTCAATTCTAAATTTTTCGGTGGAAGATAGAAAAAGTAATACCATACTTGTGAATATTTTCCCGGAAGATAAAAAGTTCTAGTTCAATTTACAGTTTCCTCAATGAAGTCAAGGAAAGTTCTCTAACCTAACCTAACCTAACTTAACCTAATCTAACTTAATCTAACCTAACTTAACCTATATGCACGCGTACGTAGGCTAACCTAACCTAATCTAACTTAACCTAACCTAACAATATTTTTTCTGATTTCGTGTGTTTTCGCAAGAAAATAGCTTGTTTTTAGCAAACTTAGCCATATTGAGTTGAAACTCTGCATAAATATCTTCATTTAAGCCTAATTGCGTAGGTGCTTAAGGAACATTGAACATTTTTTCTGATTTTGTGTGTTTTCGCAAGAAAATAGCTTGTTTTTAGCAAACTTAGCCATAGCGAGTTGAAACTCTGCATAAATATCTTCATTTTTAGTCTAATTGCATAGGTACTAAAGGAACATTGAACATTTTTTCTGAGTTTGTGTGTTTTCACAAAGATAATAGCAAGTTGAACTAGAACTTTTTATCTTCCGGGGAAATTTAAAATTGAAGTGGAACTTTTTATCTTCCGTGAAAATAATCACAAGTACGGCATTAATTTTTCTATCACCCACCGAAAAATTAGAATTGAACTTTAAATTTCTTTATGTCTTTGTGAAATAAAGAACTGAAGTGGAAGATTTTTGTTTTCTCTGAAAAAATTAGAATTGAAGCGTGTTCTTTGGTAAAGTTCAGAAGAGAACTTGAACTTTCCTTGACTTCGTTGAGAAAATTTTAAATTGAACTAGAACTTTTTATCTTCCGGGAAAATATTCACAGGTATGGTATTACTTTTTCTATCTTCCACCGAAAAATTTAGAATTGAACTTTAAATTTCTTTATGTCTTTGTGAAATAAAGAACTGAAGTGGAAGATTTTTATTTTCTCTGGTGAAATTAGAATTGAATTTTGTTCTTTAGTAAAATTCAGAAGAGAACTTGAACCTTTCTTCACTTCGTTGAGGAAATTTTAAATTGAACTAGAACTTTTTATCTTCCGTGAAAATATTCACAGGTATGGTATTACTTTTTCTATCTTCCATCGAAAAATTTAGAATTGAACTTTAAATTTCTTTATGTCTTTGTGAAATAGAGAACTGAAGTGGAAGATTTTTATTTTCTCTGAAAAAATCAGAATTGAATTTTGTTCTTTAGTAAAATTCAGAAGAGAACTTGAACCTTTCTTCACTTCGTTGAGGAAATTGTAAATTGAACTAGAACTTTTTATTTTCCGGGAAAATATTCACAAGTATGGTATTGCTTTTTCTATCTTCCACCGAAAAATTAGAATTGTACTTTAAATTTCTTTATGTCTTTGTGAAATAAAGAACTGAAGTGGAAGATTTTTGTTTTCTCTGAAAAAATTAGAATTGAAGCGTGTTCTTTGGTAAAATTCAGAAGAGAACTTGAACATTCCTTGACTTCATTGAGGAAACTGTAAATTGAACTAGAACTTTTTATCTTCCGGGAAAATATTCACAAGTATGGTATTACTTTTTCTATCTTCCACCGAAAAATTTAGAATTGAACTTTAAATTTCTTTATGTCTTTGTGAAATAGAGAACTGAAGTGGAAGATTTTTATTTTCTCTGGTGAAATTAGAATTGAATTTTGTTCTTTGGTTAAAATTCAGAAGAGAACTTGAACTTTCCTTGACTTCATTGAGGAAACTGTAAATTGAACTAGAACTTTTTATCTTCCGGGAAAATATTCACAAGTATGGTATTACTTTTTCTATCTTCCACCGAAAAATTTAGAATTGAACTTTAAATTTCTTTATGTCTTTGTGAAATAAAGAACTGAAGTGGAAGATTTTTATTTTCTCTGGTGAAATTAGAATTGAATTTTATTCTTTGGTAAAATTCAGAAGAGAACTTGAATTTTTCTTCACTTCGTTGAGAAAATTTTAAATTGAACTAGAACTTTTTATCTTCCGGGAAAATATTCACAAGTATGGTATTGCTTTTTCTATCTTTCTCCGAAAAATTTAGAATTGTACTTTAAATTTCTTTATGTCTTTGTGAAATAAAGAACTGAAGTGGAAGATTTTTGTTTTCTCTGAAAAAATTAGAATTGAAGCATGTTCTGTGGTAAAATTCAGAAGAGAACTTGAACTTTCCTTGACTTCATTGAGGAAATTTTAAATTGAACTAGAACTTTTTATCTTCCGTGAAAATATTCACAAGTATGGTATTACTTTTTCTATCTTCCATCGAAAAATTTAGAATTGAACTTTGAATTTCTTTATGTCTTTGCGAAATAAGGAACTGAAGTGGAAGATTTTTATTTCTCTGGAGAAATTAGAATTGAAGTGTGTTCATTGAGAAAATTCAGAAGAGAACTTGAACTTTCCTTGACTTCGTTGAGAAAATTTTAAATTGAACTAGAACTTTTATCTTCCGTGAAAATATTCACAGGTATGGTATTACTTTTTCTATCTTCCACCGAAAAATTTTGAATTGAACTTTAAATTTCTTTATGTCTTTGTGAAATAGAGAACTGAAGTGGAAGATTTTTATTTTCTCTGGTGAAATTAGAATTGAATTTTGTTCTTTAGTAAAATTCAGAAGAGAACTTGAACCTTTCTTCACTTCGTTGAGGAAATTGTAAATTGAACTAGAACTTTTTATTTTCCGGGAAAATATTCACAAGTATGGTATTGCTTTTTCTATCTTCCACCGAAAAATTAGAATTGTACTTTAAATTTCTTTATGTCTTTGTGAAATAAAGAACTGAAGTGGAAGATTTTTGTTTTCTCTGAAAAAATTAGAATTGAATTTTGTTCTTTGGTAAAATTCAGAAGAGAACTTGAACTTTCCTTGACTTCATTGAGGAAACTGTAAATTGAACTAGAACTTTTTATCTTCCGGGAAAATATTCACAAGTATGGTATTACTTTTTCTATCTTCCACCGAAAAATTTAGAATTGAACTTTAAATTTCTTTATGTCTTTGTGAAATAAAGAACTGAAGTGGAAGATTTTTATTTTCTCTGGTGAAATTAGAATTGAATTTTGTTCTTTGGTAAAATTCAGAAGAGAACTTGAACTTTCCTTGACTTCATTGAGGAAATTGTAAATTGAACTAGAACTTTTTATCTTCCGGGAAAATATTCACAAGTATGGTATTACTTTTTCTATCTTCCACCGAAAAATTTAGAATTGAACTTTAAATTTCTTTATGTCTTTGTGAAATAAAGAACTGAAGTGGAAGATTTTTATTTTCTCTGGTGAAATTAGAATTGAATTTTATTCTTTGGTAAAATTCAGAAGAGAACTTGAATTTTTCTTCACTTCGTTGAGAAAATTTACATTGAACTAGAACTTTTTATCTTCCGGGAAAATATTCACAAGTATGGTATTACTTTTTCTATCTGCCACCGAAAAATTTAGAATTGTACTTTAAATTTCTTTATGTCTTTGTGAAATAAAGAACTGAAGTGGAAGATTTTTGTTTTCTCTGAAAAAATTAGAATTGAAGCGTGTTCTTTGGTAAAATTCAGAAGAGAACTTGAACTTTCCTTGACTTCATTGAGGAAACTGTAAATTGAACTAGAACTTTTTATCTTCCGGGAAAATATTCACAGGTATGGTATTACTTTTTCTATCTTCCACCGAAAAATTTAGAATTGAACTTGAAATTTCTTTATGTCTTTGTGAAATAAAGAACTGAAGTGGAAGATTTTTATTTTCTCTGGTGAAATTAGAATTGAATTTTGTTCTTTAGTAAAATTCAGAAGAGAACTTGAACCTTTCTTCACTTCGTTGAGGAAATTGTAAATTGAACTAGAACTTTTTATTTTCCGGGAAAATATTCACAAGTATGGTATTACTTTTTCTATCTTCCACCGAAAAATTTAGAATTGAACTTTAAATTTCTTTATGTCTTTGTGAAATAAAGAACTGAAGTGGAAGATTTTTATTTTCTCTGAAAAAATTAGAATTGAAGCGTGTTCTTTAGTAAAATTCAGAAGAGAACTTGAATTTTTCTTCACTTCGTTGAGGAAATTGTAAATTGAACTATAACTTTTTATCTTCCGGAAAATATTCACAAGTATGGTATTACTTTTTCTATCTTCCTCCGAAAAATTTAGAATTGAACTTTAAATTTCTTTATGTCTTTGTGAAATAAAGAACTGAAGTGGAAGATTTTTGTTTTCTCTGAAAAAATTAGAATTGAAGCGTGTTCTTTGGTAAAATTCAGAAGAGAACTTGAACTTTCCTTGACTTCATTGAGGAAATTGTAAATTGAACTAGAACTTTTTATCTTCCGGGAAAATATTCACAAGTATGGTATTGCTTTTTCTATCTTCCATCGAAAAATTTAGAATTGAACTTTAAATTTCTTTATGTCTTTGTGAAATAAAGAACTGAAGTGGAAGATTTTTATTTTCTCTGGTGAAATTAGAATTGAATTTTGTTCTTTGGTAAAATTCAGAAGAGAGCTTGAACTTTCCTTGACTTCATTGAGGAAATTGTAAATTGAACTAGAACTTTTTATCTTCCGGGAAAATATTCACAAGTATGGTATTGCTTTTTCTATCTTCCACCGAAAAATTTAGAATTAAACTTTAAATTTCTTTATGTCTTTGTGAAATAAAGAACTGAAGTGGAAGATTTTTGTTTTCTCTGAAAAAATTAGAATTGAAGCGTGTTCTTTAGTAAAATTCAGAAGAGAACTTGAACTTTCCTTGACTTCATTGAGGAAACTGTAAATTGAACTAGAACTTTTTATCTTCCGGGAAAATATTCACAAGTATGGTATTGCTTTTTCTATCTTCCACCGAAAAATTTAGAATTGAACTTTAAATTTCTTTATGTCTTTGTGAAATAAAGAACTGAAGTGGAAGATTTTTGTTTTCTCTGAAAAAATTAGAATTGAAGCGTGTTCTTTAGTAAAATTCAGAAGAGAACTTGAACCTTTCTTCACTTCGTTGAGGAAATTGTAAATTGAACTAGAACTTTTTATTTTCCGTGAAAATATTCACAAGTATGGTATTACTTTTTCTATCTTCCACCGAAAAATTTAGACTTGAACTTTAAATTTCTTTATATCTTTGTGAAATATAGAACTGAAGTGGAAGATTTTGTTTTCTCTGGAGAAATTAGAATTGGAGCATGTTCTTTGGTAAAATTCAGAAGAAAACTTGAACTTTTTTTATCTTCTGCGAAAAATTTGGAACAGTATTTTAAATTTTTCATCTCTTCGAGACAGATCTGAACTAAAGTGGAAAATTTTTATATTATTTGGAAAATTAGAATTGATTAAAAACTAATTTCTTTTTCATTGAGAAAGTGGGTGAAAAAGATAAGTACTTCAAGTTGGAAAATGGGTTTAGGAGGGACATTATGAAAGGAACTTGTTCTAAAAGCATATAATAAAGCCATAAAAAGTGTTAAAAATGGAGAGGGGGTTCTTTGGAGGGGTCTGGGGAGGGCGTTTGGGGATCCAGGGGCCCTTGAGGGGTGGAGTGGTCATATGGGAGCCTGAGGGGACCTTTGGGGACCGGGATGAGCCTTTGGGGGTCTGGGGAGGGTCTTTGCACGTCTGAGAGGGTCCTTGAGGACCGACTTGTCCTTTGGGAGCCCGGTGGACCTTTGAGGACCGGGTGAGGGCCTTTGGGGGTCCGGGGAGCCCTTGAGCACCGATTGGGCCCTTTGGGGTCCGGTGGGTCCGTTGGGGGTCTGGGCGACCCTTGAGGACCTGGGGAGGACCTTTGGGGTCCGGGGGACCCTTTGGGGGTCCGGTGGTCCCTTTGGGAGCCCGGTGGACCTTTGGGGACCAGGTGAGGGCCTTTGGGGGTCCAGTGGGTCCTTTGGGAGCCTGGGGGACCTTTGAGGACCGGAGGCTTCCTTCGGGGTTGGGGTAGAGTAATCGGGGCCCTTTGGGAGCCCTGGGAGCCCGGGGAGGGCCTTTGGGGACCGGTGGAGGGCTTTTGGGGGTCTGGTGGACCTTTGGGGACCGGTGAGGGCCTTTGGGGGGGGGTGGGGTATGGTCTTTTTAGGGTCTGGGGCCCTTTGGGTGCCTGGTGGACCTTTGGGACCGGGAGAGGGCCTTTGGGGACTGGTGGAGGACCTTTGGTGGCTCGGGTATGGCCTTTTTAGGGTCTGGGGCCCTTTGGGTGCCTGGTGGACCTTTGGGACCGGGAGAGGGCCTTTGGGGACTGGTGGAGGACCTTTGGGGGTCCGGGGGGGGCCTTGAGCACGGATTGGGCCCTTTGGGGCCCGGTGGGTCCGTTGGGGGTCTGGGGTCCCTTTGGGAGCCCGGTGGACCTTTGGGGACCGGGTGAGGGCCTTTGGGAGCCTGGGGGACCTTTGAGGACCGGAGGCTTCCTTCGGGGTAGGGGTAGAGTAATCGGGGCCCTTTGGGAGCCCTGGGAGCCCGGGGAGGGCCTTTGGGGACCGGGGGAGGGCCTTTGGGGACCGGGGGAGGGCTTTTGGGGTTCTGGTGGTCCTTTGGGGACCGGGGAGGGCTTTTGGGGGTCTGGTGGACCTTTGGGGACCGGGGAGGACCTTTGGGGCTCGGGTATGGCCTTCTTAGGGTCTGGGGCCCTTTGGGTGCCTGGGGACCTTTGGGGACTGGGTGAGGGTCTTTGGGGGTCCGGGAGGGCCTTTGGGGGCGCCGGGGGCCCTTTGGAAGCCCAGAGAACCTTTGAGGACCGGGGGCTTCCTTCGGGGTTGGGGTAGGAGGATTGGAACCCTTTGGTGTTGGGTAGAGGACCTCACAACACTGTTCAAATGGAACTTGTGTATTATAACGACCACACTCAAATTCTCTTCCAAAATCTCTTCTAAAATCATATTTTATAATGTCTCTAGCTGTTTCGCCGAAATAATTCCATAAAATAGCTAAAACGGTTTCGCCAAAATTATCCCTAAACGGAATTTCAGCATGTTCCATTTGTTTGGCATCCCTGCGCTGGCTTATTTCAAATTATTTGGAAACCTTTTCGCACGCTAAGATCAAAACGTCTGCTCGGAAACGATTCTCTTGTTAGAAACAATAAATTAATTTCCCTTTCGTGAATCAATTCTCTTTAGAACAACAAATTAATTCCCCTTTCGTGTCAATCAATCAATCATGACATCATGTGTGATCTAACTGTTTCTCCTAGACAATTCTCTTTGGAAATGCAAAGACATTAATTAACTTGACGTCATCTGTCAGACATTAATTAACTGTTTCCGGGAACTCGTAACATCTGGCTTGGAAACAACAATAACAAATACTATTTCCGGATCATAACATCTGCCTCGAACAGGAAGGAAGTGTCATTAACTTTGCTTCGAACGACAACAACATTGACCCCATTAACCACGTGTTCTCTCTAATGACTCTGTTCAAAACAACAATAACATTGACCTTGGCATTTTGCCTCGGAAACAATAACAACATTGACCTTCGCTAAGAGCGTGCCAAAAACACACCTGGAGAAAGAGGCCATTGACCGATTACGCAATCATTCTCCCTAATGACTCTATGCCCATATAAGGAGTCCCCGTGGGGTCAATAGAGTCACCTCTACTTGTGCCAACGTCGTTCTTTACTGAGGCAGCGCTCTCGCTTCGTATGATTTATAAAACAACTTTCTATATATATACCTTATATGCCCCGAGGGCATAAATTACATCCCATGCACTGAAGGCTATGAGGGGGTTTTCTTCCTAAAAGACCTCATTTCCAGAACTTTCAACTACGTTGAATAAAATGGACATCTCAAAATTTTGATTGGATGTATTTGGGAAAATGGTGTGCGTGAGAGGGGTGTTAGTCACTATCCAATCACTTTCAACTATTAAAAAAGGCTCTAGCCCTTTCAATTTCCATTTGAATGAGCCCTTTTGAAGTTTCTACGACAATGCTTTCAATAAAAACTTTATATGACCCAGGGTATAACTTATAATCCTTGCCCTAGGGGCTGTGGGGGAGGGGTTTTCATCCTTAAAGAACTAATTTCAAAAACTTTCAAATACGTTGAAAAAAATGGCTATCTAACAATTTTGATTGGATGTATTTGGGGAAAAGTTGGGCATGAGAGGGGGGTTAGTTGCCCTCAAATCAATTTCGACTATTAAAAAGGTTACTAGCCCTTTGAATTTCAAATTATATTAACCCTTTTCCACTTTTTACGACCAAGATTTCAATAAAAACCTTACATGCCCCCAGGGCACAACTTACAACCCTTGCCCTGAAGACTGTGGGGGAGTGTCCTGCTCGAAGGTACAAATTTTGGTTGGATGTGTTTGGGGAAAAAGTGAGCACGAGAGGGGGGTTAGTTTCCCTCAAATCACTTTCGACAACTAAAAACGGTACTAGCCCTTTGAATTAAAAATCAAATGAACCCTTTTTCAAGTTTCTACAATAAAGATTTCAATAAAAACCTTATATGCCCCCAGGGCATAAATTATAGCCCTTGCTCTGAAGACTGTGGGGGGAGTGTTCCGCTCAAAGGTATAATTTCCTGAACTTTGAACATCGTGGGACAAATTTGGCTATCTCAAAATTTTTATTGGATGTGTTTGGGGAAATGGTTGGCGTGGAAGGGGTGTTAGTTGCCTTTCAGGCGCTTTCGACTATTAAAAATGGCAGAAGCCATGTCAATTTCCAATCGAATGAGCCCTTTTTTGAGATTTCTACGACAACGCGTTCTATAAAAACTTTATATACCCCAAGGGCATAACTTACAACCCTTGCCCCGAGGGTTGTGGGGGAGTTTCCTCCTCAAAGATATATTTTCTATCCGGAAATTAACTACGCTGAAAAAAATGGCAATCTCAAAATTTTGATTGGATATGTTTGGGGAAATGATGGGCGGGGGGGGGCTAGTTGCCCTCCAATCATTTTCGACTATCAAAAATGGCACCAGCCCTTTGAATTTCCAATCGAATGAGCCTATTTTGAAGTTTCTACGACAACGCCTTCTATTAAAACCTTATATGCCCCCAGGGCATAACTTATAACCCTTACCCTGAAGACTGTGGGGGGAGTGTCCTGCTCAAAGGTATAATTTCCTGAACTTTTAACATCGTGGGACAAATTGGCTATCTCAAAATTTGTATTGGATGTGTTTGGAGAAATGGTTGGCGTGGAAGGGGTGTTAGTTGCCTTCCAATCACTTTCGACTATTAAAAAGGGCAGTAGCCATTTCAATTTCCAATCGAGTGAGCCCTTTTTGAAATTTCTACGACAACGCGTTCTATAAAAACCTTATATAACTCAAGGGCATAACTTACAACCCTTGCCCCGAGGGTTGTGGGGGAGTTTCCTCCTAAAAAATATATTTTCTATCCGAAAATTAACTACGCTGAACAAAATGGCTATCACAAAATTTTGATTGGATGTATTTGGGGGAAATATGGGCGTGGGGGGGGGGATAGTTGTCCTCCAGTCACTTTTGACTATGAAAAATGGCACCAGCCCTTTGAATTTTCAATCGAATGAGCCTTTTTTGAAGTTTCTACGACAACGCCTTCTATTAAAACCTTATATGCCCCCAGGGCATAACTTACACCCTTGCCCTGATGGATGTGAGGGAGTGTTCTCCTCAAAAACATAATTTTTATCTGGAACTCAACTACGCTGAACAAATTGGCTATCTCAAAATTTTAATTGGATGCGTTTTGGGAAATGGTGGGCGTGGAAGGGGTGTTAGTTGCCTTCCAATCACTTTCGACTATGAAAAAGGGCACAAGCTACTCCAATTTTCAACTGAATGAGCCCTTTTCGAAGTTTCTACGACAACTTCATCAATACGAAGCGCCCTGCTCTAAAGGAAAAAAATAATACATCGCACCAACATCGTTCTTATGTGCCCCAAGGGCATAACTTAATACCCTTGCCTCGAGGGTTGTGGGGGATTGTCATCCTCAAAAACATATTTTCTATCGGGAAATCAACTACGCTGGACAAAATGGCTATCTCAAAATTTGATTGGATGTGTTTGGGTGAATGGTTGGCGTGAGGGGGGGGCTCGTTGCCCTCCAATCACTTTCGACTATTAAAAAGGACACTAGCCACTCCAATTTCCAATCGAGTGAGCCCTTTTCAAAGTTCCTACGACAACTCCTTCGATACAAAAGTGCCCGGAAAAAGAGTGCCCGGAAAAAGTGCCAGGAGAAAAAAATAATAATAATACATTGTGCCAACATCGTTCTTTACTTAGGCAGCGCTATTGCGCTGCCCATGATAATGCCAGGAAATCCGCTGCCCCCTTCATAGCAATGTCTTTCCCCCATGAAGACTCCCTACATGGAAAGATCCTTCCACGTAACCTCCAACCCACCCCACCTCCCATCCCCACCCCCACTACCATATAAAATCCCTCCTGAAAACGTCTGTATACTTCCCAATAACCAATACTATATGTAAACATTGGGTAAAGTTCATAATTTTCAGCCCTTCCCCCGGGGACTGTGAGGAATTAAGGCATCCTAAGAGAGAAAGTTATTATATTTTCGACCAAGCTGAACAAAATGGCCATCTCAAAATTTTGATTGGGTGACTGGGAAAAACAAGAGCGTGGGAATGGGTCGAGTTGGCCTCCATTTTTTTTTCACTTAAAAAGGGCGCTAGAACTTTTATTTTCCGTTCAAATGAGCCCTCCCGCGAACTTCTAGGACCACTGGGCCGATACGATCACCCCTGGAAAAAAGAGAAAATAAATAAATACGCATCCGCGATCTTTCTTCTGGCAAAATATACAAAATTCCACATTTTTGCAGATAGGAGCTTGAAACCTCCTCAATAGGGTTCTCTGATACGCTAAAGCTGACGGTGTGATTTTAATTAATGTTCTGTATCTTTTAGGGGTTGTTTCCCCCTTTGTTAGAAAATTACGCAAATTTTCTCAGTCGCGTAACTTTTGATGGGTCGAATTAAACTCTATGGAACTTATATATTGGAAATCAGCATAAAAATATGATTCTTTTGATTATCAATTGGTTTCGAAATTCCGTTTTTTAGAGTTTCGGTTACTATTGAGCCGGGTCGCTCCTTACTTACAGTTTGTTACCACGAACTGTTTGACACGGGATTAACGATGCATCTCTTTCCCAGTAAAAAAACATATATGTAAACAATGGGCAACTTACATAGCCTAGAGCTATTGCAATAAGGGGTATGGGAGCTCAAGTCATTCCTGGAAACATAGTGGTTGGCCCTTTCTTCTAGTTTGAGCCGAATTGATATCTAAAAAATTTTATGAGGGAGAGGCAGCTAAAAGGGCATGGAAGGTAGGCAGGTTCACCTCCAGCCACCTTTGACTATTGAAATCGACAATGAGTTTTAATTTCAAACTGATTGAACCCCTTCCGAGGGTTATTCTCCCTACGACCACTCTGTCTATACGAATTTGCCTAGTGAAAAAAAAATAATCCATTGAAGTCTTATTGCAGCAGTAGTAGTCATTATAGTACTTGTCCTATTAGTAGTAGTATTAGTAGTAGTATAGTAGTAGCGGTGATAGTCATAGTAGTCGTAGCGATGTTAGTAGTAGTTGTAGCATTCGAAGATGAAGCAGCCACAGTGGTAGTAGTAGTAATAGTATTAAACGTGATAGTCTTACTAGTATTAGTCGTAGAAGCAGTAATTTGCAGTAGTTGCATTTGCGGTAGTAGCATTTGTAACACTTGTAGTCATAGAAGTAATAGCTACTGAATTAGTAGTTGTAGTAACAGTAGTAGTAAATGTAGTCGTAGTAGTAGTAGTTGTAGTAGCAGTAGCAGTAGCAACAATAGCCAAGGGATTAATAGTCGTAAAAGTAGTAGTTGTAGTAGTAGCAGTCTTAGTAGTCATATTCTTAGAAGTCTTAGTAGCAGTAGTCGTAGTACCAGTAGTCGTAGTATTAGTCACAATAGTTATAATCGTAGTAGTAGCAGTCGTAGTAGTAGTAGTCGTTTTGGTCGAAGTGATAATGGTCGTATTAGTAGTGGTTTTAGAAGTTATAGTCATATTACTAGCCGTAGCATTAGTATTCTTTGCAGTAGTAAACGCACTAGTAGTAGTTGTCAAAGTAGTATTAGTTGTAGTTGCTCTAGTCATAATAGCTGTGCTCGTATTAGTAGTATTCGTAGTAATAGTAGTCGTAGTCGTAGCAGTGGTCGCAGTAGTAGTCATAATTTTTGTAGTAGAATTAGTTATAGTTGTATTATTTAAAAAGTGTCTTATGGTTATTTTAATATACTCCCTAGATACCCTAAAGGTTTCACCTTAATACCATTTACTTTATAGACACAAAGGATAAAAATGACCTTTTTTCTCAATATCAAAGCCTAGAAGTAAACAAAGGGCAACTTGCGTAATTAAGAGCCATTTCCCCAAGAGCTGTAGGGGTCTTGTTATCCCCAAGGACATAGTTGTTGAACCTTTCAACTATTTTGAACGAAATGAATTGTCTCAAAATTTTGGTTGGATGCATTTGGGGAGAGGGCGGAGACAGGGATGAGGCGGTGGAGCCTGGTTAAACTTTAATCAATTTTGACACTTATAAAGGACACAAGAACTTTTCTCAGTCAATTAAGCCCCATCCGACCACAAAAACTGTTTCTATGCGAAGTAGCCTGGGAAAAATAATATATTGAGAGCTAGTAAATCTAGACTTAGGCAGAGCTATTGCGCTGCCTATGATTCCAAAGCTATAATTTTGTTAAGTTTAAAGTTAGCCAACAAAAATAAAGAGCCCGTTAAAATTTCCTCCATCTATAAAAAAGAGAAGAACACATTTGCAACCTTTTTCTATCATTCTCAGCTTCAAAAACTTTTGACATTTATGCTATATGGTCTTTTGTAAGTTGTTGTTTTTTTTAAAGGATGTATTTGCAATATCTATGGAACGGCTAAGAGTATTGATATTTAAAAGTACTATAAGAGTATATAATACGGCTAGATTTTCATCGAATATTAACAAATTGCTTAACTAAATTATATACATTATATGAGTTCATTAAGTCAATTGGACGTATATACAAACCCTTAAGAAAAAATAAAGATAGTTAATTGAAACCTCCAGGGTATATAGAGGGGATGTCAAACAAAATCCCAAGATACTCTGAGTTATACACTTTAGGCTTCTGTTTTATTATGTTTGAACTTGCTCTAAAGAGTTTTATTGTAGCGCATAAAAAGTATACTGAGTCTTTTTCTCTGTAGGGGCCTCCCCCAAGCCACTCAGAGTGTCCCCGGGTGATGGAAAGGGGAAGGCCCTACTGGGCTGCAGGGTACCACCATTGAGTCAAAGTTGCGAACCATGGGAAACACATTCCTAAGGTTCCATAATAGAATCTCAACAGCCTCACCTGGTGGCTAATACAGCCAGAAAAAGAAGAAAGCCCCTCAAAAGTGCACTCAGCAGAGCCCACTGGCCTGTGAAACAGTTCCGTGAGTTGTATAACTTCTTTCATGATAGATAGATAGATAGATAGATACATTTATTTTCCATATACCAGTAAAATAATTACATAACAATCTACAAATCCCCACAAAGGCTCCATGGTCTTTAGGAGGGGGATTATGAAAAGATCAAATAAACATTAAACATTTAAACGCTTAAGATTTAAACAATATAAACATAACATTAATATTTAAACATATAAACATAAGCATTTGACCTTTTAACATGTAAAGCATTTGTTTAATAAAACGAAAAAAAAAAAAAAAAAACATAAGGAGAGTTCACTAAATAAGATTTATCAAACTACAGTGAATCACAACATCTATAAAAAAAAAGGAGAGTTCACTAAATAAGCTTTATCAAACTACAGTGAATCACAACATCTATATATAAAAAAAAGAAAAAAAGAAAAAAAAAAGAAAAAAAAAGAATTAAATGAAAAAAACTATTGGCAGCAGGCAAAAGTAAAGAAAATTAATCACATGAAAACAAACATTTTTTTACTAGTCTTTTGAAGGTGCCAAACGAGTGGCATTCTCGAGCCGAATCGGGAAGGGTGTTCCATGTCAAATGACACGCAACAAGAGGATTAAAATCGGATCTTATTGTTGGTGTATGGGGAATTTGGATATTTAGAGAACTACGGAGTTGATAATTTGACCGATCAGATACAAAAGAAGACGTAAATCTAAGGGACCTAGGAATATCACCATGGAGCTGAAGAAAAGCGAAAGACGCACAGGAAAGAATATAAAGTTTTTTAATATCAAGTAACGGTTTAGTTGTCGAACGATTTACATCCTGAATAAGATTTATAGCTTTATCATAAGTATTCGAAAGCGGTTTGAGAAAAGAAGGGAAAGTAGACATCCATATGACTGAACAATAGGAAACATAAGAATGAATTAAGCTATGAAATAGGATTCTTAGAATTGGCCCTGGAAAGATATGTTTTAGTTTTCTTAGAATACCGAGGTTTCTGCATACCTTCATTTTAATCAAATCAATATGGTGTTTAAAAGATAAATTTTTATCTAGGAGGATACCTAGGAAACGGACATGGCCATCCTTTGGTCTACTAATAAAGTTTTTGGATATATGAATTTCAGATAATTGAGGACAAGCCTGGGATATACGAGAAAAAACTAAAAAACTAGTTTTAGAAACATTTAAGGCAAGAGAGATAGCATCAAACCAAATTGAAACTCTCTCAAAGAGGTCCACTAACTTTGTACGAACCTCATCCTCTGTTCTCCCAGAAGTAATAAGGGTGGTATCATCGGCAAAAGTAACAAGAGAATCCGAGGTATGCAAACTATAGTTGTGGGTAATGGAGACTGTAGGATGACATAGACGACAGCAATAAAGAGGATTTTTATTTCTAACTGCAAAAATTAGGTCATTTATATAAATTAAAAACAGTGCCGGCCCTAAAACTGACCCTTGAGGGACCCCCTGGTCAACACTTGATGGTGAGCGTAAAAGTGGATCAACAGAAATTATTCTACCAGACAAGAAAGACTTGAACCAATAAAACGCACTACCTCTTACGCCAAAATGAGAAAGTTTATATAGAAGAACACTGTGGGTTAAAGAATCAAAGGCTTTACGAACATCCAGAAACAAAGCAGCAGGAATCAAATGGGAATCTATGGCAGAGTGAAGATAATTCAGTAAAACTGCACAAGCATGCTCAGTCGAATGATTTGCTTGAAAACCAAATTGAAAATTGTGAAAAAAATCTTTAGAAGTAAGAAAATTATTAAGACGAGAAAGCATCGCCTTCTCAAATATTTTGCTAAACACAGACAACAAAGAAATTGGCCGATAGTTGGCTGGATCATTTCGTGTCCCCCCCCCCCTTATATAATATGATGACTCGAGCAGCAGAACACGATCGTGTGAAGACCCTCTATATAAGGGCAATTGCTGCAGGGTTTTGGATCAACATTTCTAGACAACGTCCTCTGCAAAGGACTGCGTCGACTCTGACGGGGTTCCAAGGGCCTTGGCAGCCCTTGGCGAAAAAATTTGCCGTTTTATGGGCATTTTCAACCTAATGCGGTAGGTGGGACTCACCATGGGATTTTCAGTATCTAGGCAAGTCCTAGCCTTAATCAGATCCCAGGCCTAGGACCGGTTGGTCCTGTAATCCTTCAGAATATTCCTTGGTTGATTTTAAACCAATTAATTAAGCTTCTTGACAAAAGGGGACTACACTTTGCCACCGGGAACATATTTACACTAAACCATCCGGAGCGAAACCAGTGCTTATTCTTGAGCTAAAACACTTCAATTTGGCCGTGGCTGGACTAACGAAAACCTACCTCGTAGAAGTAACTCTAGATATCTGTGAAAGATATCAGCGGATCTGGTGATCCAAAAACAAAGATAAACAGCGTAGGCCTTGGGCTGAAAGCCAGATCAAAGAGTTGCCTTCTCTCTTATAAGCAAATCTTAGATGTAATACTGATCACTCAGCTCCAGCACAAGAATGGAAAGTGGAACATAATTGTTTGCTTTGCTCCTACTAATCTAAGTCCTGCAGATATGGAGGATATGTTGTGCACATAACTCTCACCGACCGTATTTAGAGTCTCATCCAACTATGATTTCAATCTTTTGAGTGACCTTAACGCGCCTATAAATGATAGGGAGGGAACCTGGAGAAATATTTTCGACCTTGTGACTCAAGACCCACTGAATAACAAAGGAGAGAGACTTCTTCAGCACTTCAACACATATAAGCCAGTCATAACATATATACTCTTTCATAGACGAGTAAAATTAATAAACACACTTGGAATAGCAACGATGGCCATAAAAAGTAAATGATCGATTGTTTCATGGTAGTATGATTATATTATGACTATATTATTTTTTTCGATGATGGTTTCTCTTAATTAACTAATTGCGAACATTTTGGTCCGTTGGGGTTGGAAACATAGATCATGGCAGGGTAATCGCCACGCCAAGACTTTGCTTGAGAGCACTACAGCAAGACAAACGGCCTCCTGAGTTTGATCTGAGTAGTCTGGCAACAACTTAGATTCGTCAGAAGTATGCTATTGATATCTCAAACCAGTTTTGATGCCTCAAAGACCTGTATGACCCTGAAGCTCTTTAAAATTCCTTCAAAGAGAACATACATAGTACCACTGACCAAACCAAACAGAGTAAAAACCCTAGCTATCCCAAAAGACCCTTTCCATGACTAAGCTGTGTCGGAAGCCCCTCCTAGCCCCTCCTGTATGACCCTGAAGTTCTTTAAAATTCCTTCAAAGAGAACATACATAGTACCACTGGCCAAACCAAACAAAGTAAAAACCCTAGCTATCCCAAAACACCCTTTCCATGACTGAGCCCCTCCTAACAAAAAAACATGGCACAGTAAAGACGTCTCGATGGCATGCACAATAGTCTACCGCACAGAGATAGAAAAATTTGTTTCAATAGGATAGGAAATCTTAAGGATGCTGCTAGGAAGGGAGACACTTGTTCAATATCAAAGCCTCTCCACTGAGCTGATGGAAGAGAAGCCATTCACCGTTAGTTCTATCTGCATATGGTAGCATGTTTGATGATGATTCAGGTCAACTTTCTTTCCTAACAGTCCAAATTTCAATACTTTTGAACGCCAAGGTAGTCACGCATCTGATCCAAGATTCAAGCAGGCAAGTCACACCTAAGGTGACTTCTAGCCTCAAATCGCAGCCATTTGAGCCTTTGAGATCCGAAATGCAGTGAAACATCAAAAAATAATCGAACCCTCGACATCTGAGGTATTTTTACAGAGCTTCTCAAGAAAGAATTTCCACAATTGATATTGTAGCTCCGTCTCATCTTCTAGGTCCTAGGTCATATGAACGACAAAATACATACCGAAAGATTGGCGTGCTAGCATAATTTAACTGTACTGGAAACGAAAAGGCAGTCACCGAATCTGCTCTAATTATTGCGGGATTACGCTGCTCTCCGTTCCCAATAAACTTTTCACCGTAACATTTCTGGACAAATACTCTGCCTGTCCGTGTAAAAATAGAAAAGTTCAGCAAGCAAGCTTAATGCCTGGCAGGTCAACAACAGAGCAAATCTTCACTGTGTGCGATTTGACGGAGAAGACGCAAGAGTTTTGCCATAAAGCGTATATTGTATTTTTACACTTCAAAGCAGCTTTTGATTCTGTAGATCACTTTTCGTTCTGGATTACACTGAAAACCACATGCCTACCCCATAAATATTACTATATTTTGAAAATCTATTTCATGGCACGAAAATCTGCAAGGTTGCAAGGCAAGGTTGTGCCACCACTCCAGAACTCTTCAACTGCGTGATAGACTATATCATGACTTGCGGGACAAATTACCTCTGATTTGGTCTCGAGTTTAGAGACCGGGCAATTGCTGATACTGACATCGCTGATGATATAGCTTTAGTTACGGGACCCATCTAAAAAGTCTTTGAAGCCTTCCATGTGCTTTCAAAAGAGGCCTCGAAACTTGGTCAGCGCTTCAGCTGGTAGAAAACCAAAGTAACCCCCATCAAGCCACCCACGTTACTATCTACTGTAAAGCAAGTCAACATCAGGAGCAACTTAATAGATTTGTTGAAGACTTCACTTATCTGCGATTTAATTTTGTAAAGGAATGCTTTGATCAGAAAAGAGATTATCTCTCAAATAGCCAAGTCATCAGCAGTTGTTCGGAAGCTGAACAACATTTGTCGAAAACCAAATATAAGCCGCCATAATAAAATGTATATTTACAGTGATTTAATTTAGCACAATGATACTATAAAGAGCAGAGAAGTGGCCCACCATAAAATCTCTCCTCTACATTGTCAATTTTCAACAAAACAAAACATCTTCAAGCAATCGATGGTTTTCACTAGACTGTCTTTGCTACCAACCACTGAGACCAAATCGCCTTCGATTTGGTCTCCAGTTTTGAGATCGGGTACTTGCTGATACCGACATCGCTGATGATATAGCTTTAGTTACGGACACCATCTAAAAAGTCTTTGAGGCCCTCCATGTGCTTTCAGAAGAGGCCTCAGAACTTGGTCTGCACTTCAGGTGGTAGAAAACCAAAGTAACCCCCATCAAGCCACCCACGTTACTATCTACTATAAAGCAAGTCAACATCAGGAGCAACTTATTGGATTTGTTGAAAACTTTACTTAGCTGAGATTCATTTTGTCAAGGAATTTTTCGATCAGAAAAGAGATTATCTCTCAAATAGCCAAGGCGTCAGCAGTTGTTCGGAAGCTGAACAACATTTGTCGAAAACCAAATATAAGCCGCCATAATAAAATGTATTATTACAGTGATTCAATTCAGCAAAATGATACTATAAAGAGCATAGAAGTGGCCCACCATAAGATCTCTCCTCTAAACCGTCAATTTTCAACAAACAAAACATCTTCAAGCCATTGATGGCTTTTACTAGACTGTCTTTGCTACCAACCAGTGAAACCAAATCGCCTTCGATTTGGTCTCGAGTCTGGAGACCAGGTACTTGCTGATATTGGCATCGCTGATGATATAGCTTTAGTTACTGACACCATCTAAAAAGCCCCCAAGGCCCTCCTTGTGCTTTCAGAAGAGGCCTCGAAATTGGTCTGCGCTCCAGCTGGTAGAAAACCAAAGTAACCCCCATCAAGCCACCCACGTTACTATCTACTGTAAAGCAAGTCAACATCAGGAGCAACTTATTGGATTTGTTGAAGACTTCACTTATCTGAGATTCATTTTGTCAAGGAATTTTTCGATCAGAAAAGAGATTATCTCTCAAATAGCCAAGGTGTCAGAATTTGTTCGGAAGCTGAACAACATTTGTCGAAAACCAAATATAAGCCGCCATAATAAAATGTATATTTACAGTGATTCAATTTAGCAAAATGATACTATAACGAGCAGAGAAGTGGCGAACCATAAAATATCTCCTCTACACCGTCAATTTTCAACAAACAAAACGTCTTCAAGCAATCGATGGTTCTCACTAGACTGTCTTTGCTACCAACCAGTGAGACCAAATCGCCTTCGATTTGGTCTCAAGTTTGGAGACCGGGTACTTGCTGAAACTGACATCGCTGATGATATAGCTTTAGTTACGGACACCATCTAAAAAGTCTTTGAGGCCCTCCATGTGCTTTCAGAAGAGGCCACGGAACTTGGTCTGTGCTTCAGCTGGTAGAAAACCAAAGTAACCCCCATCAAGCCACCCACGTTACTATCTACTGTAAAGCAAGTCAACATCAGGAGCAACTTATTGGATTTGTCGAAGCTTTCACTTATCTGAGATTCATTTTGTCAAGGAATTCTTCGATCAGAAAAGAGATTACCTTTCAAATAGCCAAGGCGTCACTAGTTTTTCGGAAGCTGAACAACATTTTTCGAAAACTAAATACAAGCCGCTATAATAAACTGCATACTTACAGTGATTCAATTTAGCACAATGATACTATAAGGAGCAGAGAAGTGGCCCACCATAAAATCTCTCCTCTACACCGTCAATTTTCAACAAACAAAACGTCTTCAAGCAATCGATGGTTTTCACTAGACAGTCTTTGCTACCAACCAGACCGTCGTGTCATACACTTCAAAAGCTACTTTCTCGTAGCTTCCCTAGAGCACTGTTCACCGGCAAGGCCACCTCCTTTGTCTGCCACATAACACCCCAAAACGGGTTGTGTTTGACTTCACCTTTACCCTGTAGGAAAGAAAACGTCCAAAAGGATGCCCCCCTACTATGTGGAAAAACAAAGCCAACAAACACCTTTTACAAGCCCAAATACCAACAGAAGGTGCTGTGAGCATGGAAAGCAATAGTCAACCGGGAGGCACCTAGTGTCAACTATCTCTACCCGTTTGGGCAAGCACCGTAGGTCAAGTAAGTCATAAAAATCTCCTATAAAGGCAGCACAAAGGGTTTCAGTTGGGGCCCTCTGACAATGAAAGAAGCTTTTTTATGTTTCAGTAGTATAAATACATAGATTTTATAAATATTTTCCCCTACAAAATCTACCCCTAATTCCATGTCTGTGTATTTTTAGCTGATTAATATAGATAATATGACATTTGTATTTAGTTTTGACCCTCAGTTTTAATTTATTTCAACTCCAGTACTATTTAAATATTAATGAATACTTAAACTGGGAATATGCGCAAAAGGTCTGCACCCATCCTTGCAACAATCTATTTATTTTACCTTTTCTTTCGAGCCTTATCTTATCTTTCGTTCAAGTCTGATTTTATTTTGACCCTAATAAAAATTACTCTTAGCACAATCCACGAAAGATTTGCACAGATCCCTGTTACAGTCTAATCATTTTATGCTTTAATTATCTTATTTTTTGCTGTTTTTCGATCCCAACTTAATTTTTCAATTCTGACTGTTAATTTTTCGAAAAATTATTGATCCTTCTATTCTCATTTTTGACTCTTTTTTTTAGAAATTTAACTCCTGGACTTTGAAGGCTTTTTTTTAACTCTACTGAAATATCAGAATTAATAATTATTGTCATAAGCTGAAAAAAGCTTAAGAAATGGACTACTTGAGAGTAATAATACTTGTATGTCATTTGGTATTTGTCCGAGTCAAATTGTTTCTGTGGTGTAATTTCTTTCGTGTAATGCGGTTTTTTCAGTGTATTCTATTTGAATCATCCTGAAATTAACTCTGACGTATTCAGAAGAATCCTACTATCAAAAAGAATTTTTTTCTTTTCATATTTATTTCTAAATAATAATTTACCTAAGTAAAATGTTACTATTTAATTTCATATTCTTATAAATAAACCTTTCACAGTACAAGACTAGCAGCTTCTTTCAAAATGTCAAAGTTCTTAAGTCAATTTTTGTTAATAAATTACTAACCAATTCAAATACATCAATTAACTTTGAACTTTATTCTCTTAAACCCTCTATGTTGTAAATTTTATAACTAAAACTTTCACATTTAAAGTGACGCATTTTTTTTTTTTTTTTAACTCCACAACTCTTTCATTAGTTCTTTCACATTTCAAGAAAAAAAGAGCTCTTTTTTGCTAAATCTGCAATTTTAATGCTGATTTTTCGTAACAAAACACTTCTCAATTCAAGAATTTTAACACATTTTGCATTATTTTCTTTCCAACCCTTTATATTTTCTTATTATTTTAACTAAACATTTAACATTTCATGATACACAGCTTTTTGACAAATTTCAAATGTCTTTTGTCAATATTTGTCAATGAAACCCTTCCCAGATCAGGAATTCCAGTAAATTTTCCATTTCTTCTGGAATTTGACTGGGTAGTTAACCAGTCTAGTGAACTTTGGTTGCTTTTCTTGACCTGCTCCTATCAGTTTAAATTTATATCGAACATTTGAATCTAGAACTTGCACACACTACTGGATGTAAAAGGAAATTTCTTCACAAATTTCTTTTAAAATAGTTCACAAATTTCTTTTAAAATAAATTTTGGGTGTAAAATTTCCTTTAATAAAATGCAAACAAGTTTTTTTTTTTTAACTTAGATTGAGAGGCATTTTGTTTCTATTTTATAATATACTCAAAATACTATTTTTCCAAACTATGGTGCATACCTCCCCCTCCCGTCTTCTGCCTATCCCTTCTCCCATTGTTCCCCTGAAACAATTTATTTTGTTTTCTATTTTAAAACCCATTTATCACTATTTGGATGTGTTGTTTTTAAGTTACAGTCTAGTAAAATATATATATACCTTTTGGATACGCATAAAAGTACAACAGATACATTAAAATAAAGCAGTGAGTATACCCTTTTATACTTTAGGAATAACACTATATATCAAACAGTTCGTGGTAACGAACTGTAAGTAAGGAGCGATCCGGCTCAATGGTAACCGAAACTCTAAAAAACAGAAATTTGATACCAACAGATACATCAAAAGAATCAGATTTTAATTCAGATTTCAAATATATAAGTTTCATAAAGTTTAAACTTACCTATCAAAAGTTACGCGCCTGAGAAAATTTGTCTGATTTTCGAAAAAAGGGGGAAAGACCCCCTAAAAATTATAGAACCTTAATGAAAATCACATCATCATATTCAGCGTATCAGAGACCCCTACTGTAGGGGTTTCAAGCTCCTATCTACAAAAATGTGGGATTTTCCATTTTTTGCTAGAAGAAACATCACGGATGCGTGTTTATTTGTTTTTTCGTTTTTTTTTTCTTTTTCACAGGGATAATCGTATTGACCCAGTGGTCCTAGAATATCGTAGGAGGGCTCATTGGAACGGAAATTAAAAGTTCTAGTGCCCTTTTTAAGTGACCGAAAAATGAGGGCAACTAGGCCCCCTCCCACTGCTCATTTTTTCTCAAAGTCACCCAATTAAAATTTTGAGATAGCCATTTTGTTCAGAAAAGTCGAAAATCTAATAAATATGTCTTTTAGGATGACTTAATTCCACATATTTCCCAGGGGAAGGGCTGCAAGTTATGAACTTTGCCCATTGTTTACATATTGTATTGGTTATTGGGAAGTATACAGACATTTTCAGGAAGGAATTTTTTCTGGTGGGGGGGGGGGCTGGAGGAGAGGGTTACTCGGGAGAATCTTTCCGTGGAGGATGTTTCTTTGGGGTAAAGGACATTTCTATAAAGGGGGCGCCGGATTTCCAAGCATTATTTAAACAACGATCAGAAATTAAATTAAAAAAAACAAGTTTTTTCAACTGAAAGTAAGAAGCAACATTAGAACTTAAAACGAACAGAAATTATTACGTATACGAAGGGGTTCTCCCTCAAGTCAATACCTCACTCTTTACGCTACAGTTTTTTTTAGTGCTTTCAAAAGAGCTATCTATTCTAATTAAACGGCCTTTGTGATTCAGAGGTTTGTGAATTAAAATTTTTGTTAACTTTTAACGTAAAGAGCGTGGTATTGACTAAGGGGAGAACCCGCTTATATACGTAATAACATATACGTAATAAAAAAAAACAATAAAAAAAACAAGCGATACGGCTCAATAGTAATCAAAACTTTTAAAAACGGAATTTTGATGCCAATAAATGTATCAAAAGAATTGGCTTATAATGCTGATTCTAAATATATAAATTTTATTAAGTTTAGTATTACCCATCAAAGGCTACGAGCCTGGGAAAATTTACCTGATTTTTTAAGGAGGGGGGAAACATTCCCTACAAGTGAAAGAATTTTAATGAAAATCACACCGTCTGATTCAGCGTATCAGAAAACCCTATTAAATAGGTTTCAAGTTCATTTCTGCAAAAATCTGTAATTTTGTATTTTTTGCCAGAAGAAAAATATACGAATATAGAAGTTCGTTACGTAAGTTAATCTGTAAATTACGTCAGAATCAAATTTAGAGACAGCCATTTAGCAAAAGAAAAGTAAAATTTTTATGAAAATTTTGTTTACTTATTCAATGACAGTGAGCCAAAATAAAAGCTGCATTAACTAAAAAAGGATCAGAAATTAAATAAAAAAAACAAGTTTTTCAAACTGAAAGTAAGAAGCGACATTAAAACTTAAAACAAACAGAAATTATTCCGTATATGAAAGGGACAGTCCCCTCCTCAACGCCTCGCTCTTTACGCTAAAGTTTGACTCTGTCTCACAACTTTATTTTTTAAAACAATAAAAAACTTTAGCGTAAAGAGCGAGGCGTTTAGGAGGGGACAGCACTTTTCATATACGAAATAATTTCTGTTCGTTTAAAGTTTTAATGTCGCACCTTACTTTCAGTTTAAAAAACTTATTTTTTATTTAATATATATATATATATATATATATATATATATATATATATATATATATATATATATATATATATATAGGTTATAGTAGGCCAATACTTTAACAAAGAGTAAAGTAACATTTTGAATAAATTTTACATCTATCAATGGAATTTAAGAATAAATCAGACACGGGTTTGTTTTCTTAGATAATTTAAACTTGAACTGTATAAGAGATGTAGACATTGCAATGCTGCACTTTAAACAACAAAACGTAGTAAATACTCCAACGAAAAACTTCTGCTGACTCATCCGCCATGTTTGGCTCTTGGGCGTTTAGAGACTGCTGACTTCCTTCTTTTAATTCCAAAAGATATAGTTTCTCAATTAGATATCAAATGCCATTAACCAAAACAAATATAGGCAGAGAGACAAAATCCCAACTTAGTCATTTGGACACAACCGATTTAATTGGAAAAGGAAAATGTTAAGTATTATTTTTTGGCTGTTATGGAGGAGCATATTAGATATATATGATATATATATATATAATATATATATATATATATATATATATATATATATATATATATATATATATATATATATATATAATATATATATATATATATATATATATATATATATATATATATATATATATATATATATATATATATATATATATATATATATATATATATATATTTATATATATATATATATATATATATATATATATATATATATATATATATATATATATATATATATATATATATATATATATATATATATATATATATATATATATATATATACATATATATATATATATATATATATATATATATATATATATATATATATATATACATATATATATATATATATATATATATATATATATATATATATATATATCTATATATATATATATATATATATATATATATATATATATATATATATATATATATATATATATATATATATATATATATATATATATATATATATATATATATATATATCTATATATATATATATATATATATATATATATATATATATATATATATATTATATATATATATATATATATATATATATATATATATATCTATATATATATATATATATATATATATATATATATATATATATCTATATATATATATATATATATTATATATATATATATATATATATATATATCTATATATCTATATATATCTATCTATATATATATATATATATATATATATATATATCTATATATATATATATATATATATATATATATATATGTATATATATATATACATTTTTTTGTTTTTGCGTGTTGGCTCATGTAGGGGTTGCCTCCTAGGCAGTGCTTCTCAAGTCTACCTTTGTCTTTTCTACTTTCTCCTTTTCTGATGCTGTTGATTTGTTCTTTTACATATTTTTAAACTTTCTTTCTCTTCGAACAGCTAATTCTTATGCACGTCATACTTAGCGATTATTGAAACAGCTCTTCATTTTGGGTGTATAAAAATTCCTGAATATTGTATTGTAGCTATGAGTGAAGTAAACACACTCATTGATTTCCATCAGGCCTATATTTCTAATTATAGTTCTTAGAGACGTTTCCATTAAGTTCTTCTTTTTTTCATATCGTTTAGCTGCTCCTTCCATTAACCCTTGATTCTAATAGGAATTTTAGGTAATTTAACGAACTAGTTCAATCTAATATGTGTATCTAGTTGTCCTTGATTTAAGAATCCCCATAAGTGGCTGATAATTCTTGATTTTATATTAGCTTCCTCTTAAATTTTCGAAGGCAAAAAAATTAAAATAAAAGAGAAAATAAAATAAAAAGGGAAAATTCTCTTTAAAATAAAATGGCGAGTTTTCTTAACAAGTAGATACAAATTATTCTTATCAAATATACCGAAAATATGAATCTTTTGGATGACAGCCTCTCTTTTTTTACAGCGTAGCTTTCGTTTTTTTTTAGTTTTAAGGTCTCTCCTTACTTTTTACTGAAAGGCTTCTTATCCGAACTAAATAATTTTGAATATATATCACTGACCTTGATGCAGTTAGGTTTTTCGTATCGGCCCTTAAGAAGTAATACTAATAAAATATTAAACTAATTCTTTGATAAAGCTTTTCTTGAAAGACTTATTCTATGGTAAATACAAAAAAAAAGACAAAGATAAAAATAGTTCTTACCAGATCTTTAATCTCTTTCTGAAGTCTCTGATAATGAATAAAATTATTCAAATCAGTCAGAGGATATATATCCACTAGCTCCATCTTCAGCTTAAAATGATGAGATCCAGGCTCTGAAAATTGCAAGGAATTTAAATTGTTCTAATGTCTAATTTAATCGATTGCAATCTCCTGCAGAGCACTGAGCTCCTAAAACATGAAACTAATTAAGCCCATAACAATGGGATAGAGCTTATTTAAGGTAATTGTTTTTGAACATGTAGTACTTCTGTATTTTTATTACTTTAATAATCTTATTAAAAAATATTGTAAGTTTTTTGCTTACTTATTTCTTTGAAATTTAAATTGTACTCACGGACATTTTATTATGAATCCAGTCAGATTAACTTTAACGAAACTTACTGAGTGAAGGTTTAGTGAAACCTAAAATATTTAGAGCTTTTACTAATTAACGGCCAGAGCTTAGATCAAACGTATAAACGGTGTAAGGTTACTTGTCCCTAACATTTTAATTTCGTAATTTGTGATGGTGTTATTTTTAGTAAAGAACAAACTATAGCCCATAGTAAGTAAAATATTAAAACAGTATGTAATTTTTTATAAAAATTGAAATATTAGAATGCATGATGATACAACACACTTATCCTTAGACAATATACTATGCCATAGATATCTTTTGAAATGTTGCTTCTGTGAGGGATGGTACTATATTTGACTGCCTTCACTGCCTGCTTCCCCAAGGTTCATTCTTTACTATTCTAATGAAGAAAAACCCAAAAGTTTTTCTTGTGAGTTGAAAATACAATGAGAAGACTTTCGCTAAAGGTTTTCTATCGGTAGAATCAAACGCTTGCTCATAATATATTCAACTGACTAAAGGGGTCTGATCAGTAAGGCACTTCTCAATTTCATTAATCTAAAAATAAAAGGTTGGTCGTCATATCTTCTCTCCTTTCTAAAACCACATAGTTCTTCTCTTAAAGCCCTATTTTAAGTATTTATATGACTGAAAAGTATCATCATGGTAAGTAATTTACTTGCCACAGAAACCAGGCTAGTACCTCTATAATTTACAAGATGTACTTTTAAAACTTTCTCATAGAGGTGCTTAATAGAAGTTCTCCGAAAGTTTTATTGTAAATAACAAATTCTGGTCAATGATAACCAAAATATTAAAATAAATAAAATTTTCGACAACATATTGGACAAGAAGTGGTATTCCTAGCTGCGTATTCTCGTTACAGAGAAATATGTAAAGACTACCTACTCTAAAATAGAAGCTGTCGTCCCCGTGAATATATTTTAGCCCAGCAGTCCTTTTGAGATTAAATGATTTAACCCAGGAATACATATGTCATAATTATGTAAAGTGAGTATGACAATGACAATGCATCATGTTCTTTTTCTATTTTTTTCGATGAAATGTGGTTCTTATTATTTTTTATCAATTGCACAAATATTTATGTTTCTCTTATAAGTTTTTACTTTAATTTTCCATACTATCCTCATTATCAATAAGAAGATGTGATTGTATTTAGTTTTAAACAAAGGATATAATAGTTGCTTTAACAATTCTAATTAACAGATGAAGAGAAAATTCGTAATGGTCTTAAAAAAGCAGGCTAAATTCATGAAAAACCGATAAAAGTGTCAAAGCCGAGCAACCAAAATATCCACTACAAAAGACAACACTGCATTAAAAATAAACAAAGAATGCTATAAAATACAAAAAGATAAAAGATTAAAAAGGCCATAGAAAGATTCAGGTCTCGAATAATAGGTGATTATTGGAGTAATAAAAGCTATCTAGCCAAAGTTAAGACATCGACAAGGCTACAGCAAATAATCCATAGAACTAAGTTAAAAACTACATCTAGAAGTCCAAAAACATTGCAAAAATACAAGTCGGTCTTAATAAACTTAGGAATTTCTTACATATGAATTATTGGGTGAAAGGAAAATATTGAAAATTATAGATTAGTTGAAATTACTGATTCGAATCCAGCAATCACAGAACTGTAAAAATATGAAGCTTTAAAAATAGTAACCATGTTCAAAAATGCCAACCTTAAAGCTTAATATTAGAAATTACCCCAAAGGTCTGGTTTAAACTTTGATTAAAAGTTGCATCAAAATAAGCCTTTTAATAACCAATTACAGACAACAGTGGGAACTATATTAGTCCGAACAAAGTGCTGGCTCTAAGGACATGGACAAATTAATTTTATTGAATGTCAAGCTTGTTTCTGCTCTACTGAAAATCATATTTGGGAAAATTACCCCTGGGCCACAGTGCAGCAACCTTTTTGTGTATCTTTTCTTAAAAGCCCATTAAGAGAGAACCATATGTATCTTTTCCATTGAATAATTTTCAACTGTGTTCTGTTAAAATTAAGTTCTAAAATATACTCTTCTCTTAAGTTCTGCTAAATGTCAAGGATTTTGGTCTTAATTTTCTGAAATTCCAGCAAAATAAGCTTGAGCACTTTTGGCATCTTCTAAGTTACAGGCATCTCTGATAGAGATAAATGAAGACATTGTTTCACTCCAAGAGCCGTATGTCAACAAGTTAAATAGAAATGTCCGGTAATACTTATCAGTTTAATTCTTTTTCTGCCAGTTTGACTGAGACAAAAAAAGAATAAGTGCAATGTTTAGTAGAACACTGCCGTCGGGTGTGATTTCCCAATAGGTTTCAAATTGAGTCAATGATATTAGCGTGATACTCTCAGTCAAGGCATTGGCAAATGTGCAGTCTAAACGTACATTCCTCGTTCGTACTATGCTCATATCCTGGGTGCCGGACAGGTCCAAAACAATTACACCATGATTTTTCGAAAACATTGAATCGGTTATTCCATTTTCAAACAGTTGTGAATCATGATCTAGGGATTGCATGGTCAACTCATAGAGAGTTCTGTAGGATTTTGTATCAAATGATAGAGTGTACAGTGGAATACCATTCACTTTGCACACAAGGCTAGATCGACCAAAAAAATTAAAATCATGGGGGATGCAGTCCAGGATCCAACGGCACTGCCACTCTTCACAAAGGCCAAAGCCAGTTTTGATAGGATTTCTCCATTGATAAATGATGATTCAGTATAACTGCGAGAGCCAGTGGCAATGTGACGTTGATTGGTGATCGTATGGGGGACAAGAAGTTTAATGTTGTTACCATTGGCTCTTAGCTTTTCCACAGACAATGCAACAGAGCTCATAACCTCTTGTTTTTGAACATGAAGAATTGCCGAAGTGATAATGACATTTGCAGTAGTTAACTCACCGTCAGTATCAACACCTGATCGATATTCATAGCCCAATGACTGTCCTCTCAACTCCTTATATGCCTTTGGTTTCATCATCATAAATTGTATGTAGCTTGCATAGTTTGATAAATTGTTGCTAGTGCTCACCAATGTTCCGTTAATAATACAATGTTCCGTTAGTGCTCAAAATTCCGTTAATAAATACATTAATTTGTTTTAATAAGTTGTGTAGGATACATTTTTCATAGGACAGACCATCGACAGCAGTTGGAGTTGTATTGTCTGACTTTTTCTTCACCGCAACATTTAAATCAATAAATGTTGATGACAAATCAATGAAATAGTCTTCATTGGAAAACATCTGAAAGTACATATTTTCCGAGAAGGGTTGTTGACGATGAAATTGTTCATAGTAGCCATACTTGACACTGACATCAACATTTTCAGCATTGAATAGACTCAATGAGGAGCTGATTGATGGATGCGATTTCTTGTGGAGGAGATAGGTCATCTTAAGAGAAGAAATCCCTCTTTCATCTAACAATCTTTTTCTTCTTCTTCTGCTTATTGGTCTTCTTCGTTTTATTCCTCAAAGTCGTTGTTGATGTCCTTCGCTTCCCGCCTGGGTAGGGACTGATGATTGAATGATGACCACGCATCCTTTTTAATCCCTTCCCCTTTTTGCTGAGATTCTAATTGCTCACCAACGGTTCTTGCTGAAGATCTAATATTTTCTTTAACACTCTCCTTGAAATTTTTACCCAACCCCCAGTCCTGTAGTGTTGAGGCGGCAAAATTTGATTCAGCAGGTACAAGATATTTTCTGGCAAGGGATAGTGCAGTACGAAATAGCCTAGCAAACCAGCTACCAAGACCATAGCCAGACATGGTAGTACGCCCCTTGTAATAGTCCAATCCATGACCTATTTGACGTGGATTCAGAGCACCAGCATAGCAGTCAATATCAGGACAGACAAATGGAATTCTTCTATTGTTCATTTTAGGCAGTGACGATGGGTCGAAAATGACATGTAATCACAGCTAAACGTTTTGTTATTGCTAGAGGATCACCCAATTCACTTCTTAGTGTTAACTGACAGAGTTCCAAATACGAAGTGTTTACAGGAACATACTGAAGATGCTTTGTATTATAGCGATGAACATGTTCATAGGTTGTTTTTCGTTCAAGAACACGTAGGAGGGGGACACTTGAATTACCAACTCTCGATGTTTCCACAAAGGATGCATAAAGAAATATGCAAGAGTCCTAGGCAAAACCAGGTGGATAATCAGCAAAAATAACATGATCCATCCCGCTAACAGTGCCAGCGTTTTTACCACTGATCATATTCTGTTTAAAGCCAAGAACATCTCTCAGATTATCATTGAGATGAATCAAATCAGTGTCAACAGGTGAGGTAATATAAATCCTATCGTTTTCCATTGAATAATTAAAATGGAATGTACCATTCCTACGATATGAGTTTTTTCTATTGATTGTACGACACAAATCCATCATAGTATCATATGCTTTATATTTCAATGTGGCATGTGGATATTTACTAGATTTAAGTGCTTCAACCAATTCTTACTCGACAAAGAGTGACCAATCAAATGGTATAACTTTTGTATCATACACACGTTCGTTTCTCAGGATATCATATGTATTTTTGAGAATACAGTCGACAAGAGCAGCTTCATACTTTCCGTCATCGAATTTGATGGCGGGGGAGAGTTTCGTCCTAAAATCACTAGTTTTATTCAGGTCATAGTAGAGAGGATCGGAAACGTTGGACATAAATGGTACATAGAAATCATTGGGATATTGACAATATCTTCAACACTGATCCAAGAATCAAAATTAGAGTTGTATCCTAGCCACCGAACAAGTCACTGTTTCTTACCCCTACGAGTACGAGTCTTTAATATCTTTTCAATTTGATAGATTTCACTATTATATTTAGCTTTTTGTATTTCATAGTTATAAAAGCCGCCAAGAATCTCTTCATCCTTGGCATCTCGCAGACGATAAGTTGTGGGTTTGGTGTCTAGGACTTTTGCCACTTTAAAAAGTTCAGTGGACCACAAGTAATTACCCTTTTCAAGAACATTAGTTGTTCTATTAATTCGAACAGTATCACCAACATTGAATTTTTTCTTCAAAATCGCTTTATTGGAATACTGTATAAGAAAAGTATCAAATGTATCATGATCAGAATGATGAACTTCCGTTGGGGTTGAGTTGGACAATGATGGATGGGGTTGTTGATTATAAATCAACATGATTTCATCTAAATCATGAATAAAAGCAGGTGTATTTTTCAATGTGCAATATCTTGAAATTAAAAGTCGAATAGTTCTTATCAATCGTTCGGCCAATGCAGCCTTTATAGGACTATGACTATGATACAGCATTGTATTATATTACATAAGTTCTTTTTCAACATGGGGATTAACAAATTCACTACCCCGATCTGTTTGAATTTTTTTATATGAGTCTTGTTCGAGAATACTTTCTAGAGCCTGAGCAACTTCAACACCTCTCTTTGACCGCAATGGAATGGCATATGCATAGCGACTAAAAACACTGATTGCAAGTAGAGTGTACTTGTACGGTGTATTGTGATACCTTTGAATCTCATCTAGAGTTAGGAGATCTGCTTGCATTATATGTAGGGGGGAAAAGGCTTTATTTTTTCGATAATGATTAGAACGAAGTCTATGATTTCTATGTAGAGTGTAACTTGATTCATTTGGAAGATAGTATAGTACACTTTTAGAGTGAACACCAGTGACTTTGGAAAGAGGGGTGGGGGAACTTAAACTTCCCACTTCACCAATATTTTCATCAACACGTTTCAGAACTTCAACAATTTTGAACGTAAACACGTAGTGTAACGTCCACTACCCTTTTGTGTACTGGTGGGTGATGATGGTGGTGACGTTGACTTGATACGTCTTCACTTTTGTCTAGTTATCAGTGTGTGCTCCTTCTCCTCATTGTCAAATCAATGTTTCCACTAGGTGTGCTAGTATTTTCCAAGATTGATTTAAAATCTTCTTCTTCTTATTCTTCATGTTTTAATGATGATGATGAGGAAGGAGTATGTTCATTTTTTTTAGAATTTGCCTATTGCTAATCAGGCTTTTGGGGAATTTTAATGTATTTAGAAAGTTGTATAGATGACTGTCAAATGATAAAAGTCCTTTACGATATGTAGCCATATCATAGATTAAATCAAGTAGATTATAGCTCTTGCCTTGAATTATAATCCCATCCTCATTACTATCAACTTCAATTTGATCTTGACCGCTTTCCATGAGACATGTTATGAGTCGTTTACTTTGTTCGCGATATGGGCGTGGCATTGGATTTCCAATGCTCGACACTATTGAATCCAATTCCTCCTTCTTTAATTGTGTTCCAGCAGCAGAAGAATCCTGAGGAGATGGTTCTTTTTTGTGATCAATGACACTCACATTGCCACTGGCTCTCGCAAGATAGGGTTTATATTTGTCCACTCGGCGAAGTACATCTTGAAGTAAAAGCAGTTTTTTATCATCTTCAATATTCTCATTGCCAATGAATTTACTCAGATTGTCCTCAATGTGTTCCACGGGTGAAAGAGCGAGTTCTATTGGGGTCCATTTATAGGGTTTAGCCATCTAGATAAAACTGTTTACAAGTCCTTCAATTATTGACAGTAAAAGTGGAAAAAGAACTACCGCCCGCTTGAAGAAGACATTTCCTTTTAAAATTCTTTCCTTTCTTTTTACAGGCCAATTCACGTAAAATGGAACGATGTTGCTTTGCCTGTTGCTTAACTACTTCGGGCAATTGAACATTTCCCTCGGTTAAATTTAAACAAAGTTCAGATATTAAAATAATGAAATCATTGTCAATACCATGTTTAAGTATAGCTTTCCTAAGTGTCGGTTTTGAATTGCTTAGAACGGAAAATAAATGTCTATTTTCATGTAGTTTCTTCAGTGTCATGGTGCCAACTAATAGCCTTTTTTACTATTCACGAGGAGATATACTGTAATTTCATTGTCAAAAATATCTGTTACTACACGTAAGTCTTCAGGTGTATTTTGATTAAGATCCAATAGGATGTAGCCGTAGGGTTTATTAGTTGCCTGATTGTACGATGAAAGTAGAAATTTGGGGGCGCCGGGGTATATTTGTTTATTGAGAGTTATTAGCGAGCTAGAATCACGAACAAAGATGTAGATGATATAGTAGATACAATTCAAAGCAAGTGTTCGCATTTATTTACTCTGATGAAAGAGATTGTGTAGAACTAGAGTAACAGAAATCTGTTCGTGATGAGAGCGAACGGTAAACAATTGCAGCATTTCCTGGGATCATTGTTCAATGGATTCAGCTGAATCATCAATAATCAGCCAAGAGTTCGGTTCAATAATGTTGAAAACATCAAGTCCCTGTATGAATTGTATCTGCACGCCCGATATAGCAATTGCTTTTATTTTATCGTATAACTCCTGCAACATACTGTAGCAATAGTAGATTTTTTTCGGCTTTTCCATAAACATTATATCGCAATTTTTAATTATTTTAGTTAAGAGTTTCATTTTGCCTGACATTGATGGACCACACAGAAACGATCTGAATGGTGTTTTAAATTGATACATACTGCTGTTTCCTTCAATAGATCACCTACAACTAACTTTAGACTATAGATGTCTAATGACTAAATAATTTCCCTATTACTACTCCGTTCAAGAATAATGAGAAGAATAACAAAATACATAAAAAATCATATTTTCTTTTATTATTAACATAAAAGTAGCACTTTACATATAATGCAATTAGAAAAAAACACATTAAACAAGAAAAATACACTTAAGATTCTCTTTATTTATTTATTTATAAAAAAATCATAAACATTTATTTTAAATATGCACTAGGAATAAAAGTACTTTATATTTAATAAATACACTTCTTTTTGATTTATTTATTTATAAAAAAACACAACATTTATTTTAAATAGTCACTACGAAAAAAAACTTAAAATAATATCACATATTTACTTACAAAACAAAACATTGGGATCCCCCAGGGGATGGCCGCTGCGGCGGTCAAAGGCTGAGGCGGCCGTTGCGGCAGCCGAAAACTGAGGCGGGCCCACTGCGGCGGGCCGGGGCCGGGCCGGGAACATTAAATAACTCTGTATATTGAAATTATGAAGAAGTAACTGCTCTGCCTTGCACACACACACAAATATTAAAAATTTATTAATTTTGATTAAAAAAATTTAAACACCCGCCACCCACATTGTACTATGAAAGAATATAAGTTAATTTTTCTAGACCGAGTTGTTTTCTATACTCTAAACGTTCAACTCGGTCTGAAATTAAATAGTAACCGTGTGGTAGTACCTTCAGACCATCCTAAAGTACATAAACTTTGTCTGATATGGCCAACCTGACGTTTTTTCTACTCTAATTTTGTAGTTTTTAAATTGTAAAGAGTGAATCGCCATGACTTTCGCTCTTGGGACTAAACTACGTTCCAAGACACTCATATTGAAATTATTTTTTACAAAGTGTGTAGGCACCCCCTTGCAAACTTGTTTGATATCCTTGTTGTGCGTTTCCACACGGTATACATTTGGCCCAGAAAACACACCACTGGATATCAGATCGCTTCCCGTTTCAGATTTTAACATTAAAAATTGATTTGGGGCCTGGCTTTTCACTAGCTCTGGCTAGAGGGATTCATTCCAGTTGGTGTAGTCCATTCCTGTGCTAATGTACTCTCCATTTTCCAAATCATTCAACAAATTTTCAGTTTTAACTTTTAACAGGAGTGAATCAATGTCCCCGTAATACACTTGAACTTGTCCCTCAATCGGCCATTGTATCTTGCATTCATTATAATATAATGACAACATGAGTTTTCAGTTATTGCACTCCCGCCCGCAATGTTTTCATTTAAAATAATGTTTCTTTCCTTACTATGTAGGACCAAAATATCAGAGTCTATGACAGTGAACGACGTGAAGTTTGGATCCACAATGATTCGAGCACAATGTTTGGGATTGGTTACAATGTCATAGCGAGTTCTGTTTCGTACTCTTTCGCACATTTTACCGAAGGCTGAGTTTAAAATGAGTTTATAGACTTCTTTTTCAACCTTCGTTTTCGCTTGTGAACATTTACTGACAAAGGTGTCAATAAACGTTTTCATGTAGGGATTTTGATCAAATTGGAGGGCTCTATGAATCTTTTTGACTTTGAAACCATTGGAAACAATCCATTTCAATAGCACGTGATGTACAACGATATTCTGTTTCGGGTTGAGGTCGGCAATAAGTTTTTGCTTTGAAGGCACCCAGTGCATACTCCCATTCTCTACTAAAGATAAATTGTAGGGACTCAGAGAGTCCCTACCCACTGGCCTATTTATGCACGGGAAAACTAATTCTTTTACAGAGTCATGGATTTCCATGGGTATTTTACCGTCAATTTCAAAAAACCATCCCTGGGCCCCATTCTCCTCAACGGTAGCAATTTTGGGGGAATTCGAAGCACATGGATCGTTAAGCCATTTCTAATTCCCAAACGGCAAACACTAGTGAGACATTGCGGACGGATAAAGGAATTCAAATCCAAAAAACGGCATCTGACTTTTCATCGGTGTGCTGTCCGGTCGGATCAGGTTTCATGATACGATCCCCATGAAAAACATACCTACCCCTCATTGATCTCTCTACAAACAGATGCTGATCCAAGTCGGCGTTCAGACCTATTTCTTGTTTGCCGATTTTAAGAATCTAGTCCACCACCAGATGAGGAGTGGAAATATAATACCCTAAATCCAACCCAAATTCCCCATTTTTTTTATCCGTTGTTTTGCAAACAATGTCCAGAAGAGTCAATACATCACTGGCCAAGTACAGTTTACAGTAATCCCATCCATTTTTACACCCACCCTTTGCCCAAACCCTCTTAGCAAATTCATAATCGCTAGTGGTGCAATGACTGTCAGCAAGAGAATTGTAAAATGCTTCAATAGGCGGTAATGACACCTCATATAGACTCGAGGCAGAGTTGTAGTAATCATATGCATATATACCCTTACACGTTAATAAATCTTACATATAATCATCGGAGAAGTGTTGTTTAAGGAGGAGAAAGCTATCAAAATTGTCGTTTTTCTGTGCCTGAATAAATTGACTTAAGGACTTGGGGAAGAAACTGAAAGAGTCTAAAAACGGATTTTATTCAGGCACGGTTTACCCTTATCTACTGTTTTCCACATGAATTCTATCAGCAGTAGCTTCTCCGATGATTTGGGTATGATATTATCTGAAAAAGAACCATCTATCCATTCGTTATCTACAACTCCTCCCTTGGCAATACGGGCCAACGCCGGTAAAATAAACTTTAAATCATAATTGGAATTGTGTATAAAAACTGGTACGAAATATTGCTGTCTAACATTTACATTGCACGATTGATGTTCAACTCCTCTAAAGTTACTCCCACCCGACGTAATTTCCTGCCATAAGTGATCGTGGTCAATCACCTTCCTCTTTCCCCCATTCCCAACACCATCATCAAATTCCCCCTTGCAAACCCAACATATTTAACGATTTTTAATGGCCAATCTGTCATCGGGTGATAGGAGCATAGGATAGTTTGCGTAGCAAAGGCGAGAAGTTGCACCATTCGCTGTTTTAATTAGACTGGTCAATGCAGAGTGCATGCAGTCTTCGCCCAACGACTCAACTACATCCAACACTTGCATGGTATTACTAGAATGTCGTTGCGCATGAGCGTAAGAGACCCCTATGGCTTCGTGTATTTTAAAACGATTTGGATTTGACGAGTCGTACACGTCTGTGAGTTTCGCTTTGCAGCCTAAAGCGATCTTATTGCTCTGTAGGAGGGTGCTCTGAAAGTTCTTAAAACGCAAGATCGCCCTATCTCGGCTTACCGTTTCCACAGCCTGGTATCCGTGACGTTTACAGTGTTTCATATGATGCTTTAAATTTAAATTAGTACGAAATCTTGAGAGGCATGTTGGACAATAATAGCATATACCTTTCCCTTTTTACCCTCACATAAAACCCTACTAATATCTCTAGTTGGATTGAAATGTTTCCTGAACTTTAAACCGCGTAAAAAAATGGCTATCTCAAGATTTCAATTGGATGTTTTTGGGCCAATGGTGGGCGTGGAAGGGGTGTTAGTTGCCTTCCAATCACTTTCGACTATTAAAAAGGGCAATATCCATTTCAATTTTCAATCGAATGAGCCCTTTTTGAAGTTTCTACGACAACGCATTCTACAGAAACCTTATATGCCCCAAGCGCATAACTTACAACCCTTGCTTTGAGGGCTAAGAGGGGTTTGTCATCCTCGGAGACCTAATTTCCTGAACTTTCAACTACTTTGAACAAAATGGCTATCTTACAATTTTGATTGGATGTGTTTGGGGGAAAGGTGGGCATAAGAGGGGGGTTAGTTGCCCTCAAATAGCCTTCGAGACTATTAAAAAGGGCACTAGCCCTTTGAATTTCCAATCGAATGAGCCCTTCTTCAAGTTTCTACGACAAAAATTTTAATAAAAACTTATACACCCCCAAGGCATAACTTATAACCCTTGCCCTGAAGACTGTGGGGGAGTGTTCTAATCAAAGGTATAGTTTCCTGAACTTTAAACTGCGTGTAAAAAATGGCTATCTCAAAATTTCGATTGGATATTTTTGGGGAAATGGTGGGCGTCGAAGGAGTGTTAGTAGCATTCCAATCACTTTCGAATATTAAAAAGGGCAATAGGCATCTAAATTTCCAATCGAATAAGCCCTTTTGAAGTTTCTACGAAAGCGTTCTATAAAAACCTTATATGCCCCAAGGGCATAACTTACAACCCTTGCTTTGAGGGCTGTGGGAGGATTGTCATCCTCAAAGACCTAATTTCCAAGACTTTCAACTACGTTGAACAAAATTGCTATGTTAAAATTTTGATTGGATGTGTTTTGAGAAAAGGTGGGCATGAGAGGGGGGTTAGTTGCCCTCCAATCACTTTTGACTATTAAAAACGGCACTAGCCCTTTCAATTTCCAGTCGAATGAGCCTTTTTTGAAGTTTCTACGGCAACGCTTTCTATTAAAACCTTATATGCCCCCAGGGCATAACTTACAACCCTTGACCTGAGGGCTGTAGGGGAGTGTCCTCCTCAAAAACATAATTTCTATCTGAAAATCAACGAGGCTGAACAAAATGGCTATCTAGAAATTTTGATCGGATGTGCTTGGGGAAAAGGTGGGCGTTAGTTGCCTTCAAATCACTTTCGACTATTAAGAAAGGCACTAGACCTTTGAATTTCCAATCGAACGAGCCCCTTTTCAAGTTTCTAGGTTAAAGAGCTAATAAAAAGCTTATATGCCCCCAGGGCATAACTTATAACCCTTGCCCTGAAGACTGTGGGGGGAGTTTCCTGCTCAAAGGTATAATTTCCTGAACTTTAAATTGCGTGGAAAAAAAGACTATTTTAAAATTTCAATTGGATGAGCGTGGGGAAATGGTGGGCATGATGGGGGTGTTAGTTGCCTTCCAATAACTTTCGACTATTTAAAAGGGCACTAGCCATTTCAATTTCCAATCGAATGAGCCCTTTTTGAAGTTTCTACGACAACGCGTTCTATAAAAACCTTGTATGCCCCAGGGCATAACTTACAACCCTTGCCCTGAGGGCTGTTGGGGAAGGGGGGTGTCATCCTCAAAGACATAATTTCCAGAACTTTCAATTACGTTGAACAAAATGGCTATCTTAAAATTTTGATTTGATGTGTATGGGAAAAGGTGGGAATGAGAGGGGGGTTAGTTGCCCTCCAATCACTTTTGACTATTAAAAATGGCACTAGCCCTTTGAAGTTCCAATCGAATGAGCCTTTTTTGAAGTTTCTACGACATGTCCCCAGGGCATAACTTACAACCCTTGCCCTGAGGGCTGTGGGGGAGTGTCTTCCCCAAAAACATGACTTTTATCAGGAAATCACCTACGCTGAACAAAATGGCTATCTCAAAATTTTGATTGAATGTGTTTCGGGAAATGGTGGGCGTGGAAGGGCCGTTAGTTGCCTTCCAATCACTTTCGACAATTAAAAAGGGCAATATCCATTTCAATTTTCAATCGAATGAGCCCTTTTTGAAGTTTCTACGACAACGCATTCTACAGAAACCTTATATGCCCCAAGCGCATAACTTACAACCCTTGTTTTGAGGGCTAAGAGGGGTTTGTCATCCTCGAAGACCTAATTTCCTGAACTTTCAACTACTTTGAACAAAATGGCTATCTTACAATTTTGATTGGATGTGTTTGGGGGAAAGGTGGGCATGAGAGGGGGGTTAGTTGCCCTCAAATAGCCTTCGAGACTATTAAAAAGGGCACTAGCCCGTTGAATTTCCAATCGAATGAGCCCTTCTTCAAGTTTCTACGACCAAAATTTTAATAAAAACTTATACACCCCCAAGGCATAACTTATAACCCTTGCCCTGAAGACTGTGGGGGAGTGTTCTAATCAAAGGTATAGTTTCCTGAACTTTAAACTGCGTGTAAAAAATGGCTATCTCAAAATTTCGATTGGATATTTTTGGGGAAATGGTGGGCGTCGAAGGAGTGTTAGTAGCATTCCAATCACTTTCGAATATTAAAAAGGGCAATAGGCATCTAAATTTCCAATCGAATAAGCCCTTTTGAAGTTTCTACGAAAGCGTTCTATAAAAACCTTATATGCCCCAAGGGCATAACTTACAACCCTTGCTTTGAGGGCTGTGGGAGGATTGTCATCCTCAAAGACCTAATTTCCAAGACTTTCAACTACGTTGAACAAAATTGCTATGTTAAAATTTTGATTGGATGTGTTTTGAGAAAAGGTGGGCATGAGAGGGGGGTTAGTTGCCCTCCAATCACTTTTGACTATTAAAAACGGCACTAGCCCTTTCAATTTCCAGTCGAATGAGCCTTTTTTGAAGTTTCTACGGCAACGCTTTCTATTAAAACCTTATATGCCCCCAGGGCATAACTTACAACCCTTGACCTGAGGGCTGTAGGGGAGTGTCCTCCTCAAAAACATAATTTCTATCTGAAAATCAACGACGCTGAACAAAATGGGTATCTAGAAATTTTGATCGGATGTGCTTGGGGAAAAGGTGGGCGATAGTTGCCTTCAAATCACTTTCGACTATTAAGAAAGGCACTAGACATTTGAATTTCCAATCGAACGAGCCCCTTTTCAAGTTTCTAGGTTAAAGAGCTAATAAAAAGCTTATATGCCCCCAGGGCATAACTTATAACCCTTGCCCTGAAGACTGTGGGGGGAGTTTCCTGCTCAAAGGTATAATTTCCTGAACTTTAAATTGCGTGGAAAAAAAGACTATTTTAAAATTTCGATTGGATGAGCGTGGGGAAATGGTGGGCATGAAGGGGGTGTTAGTTGCCTTCCAATAACTTTCGACTATTTAAAAGGGCACTAGCCATTTCAATTTCCAATCAAATGAGCCCTTTTTGAAGTTTCTACGACAACGCGTTCTATAAAAACCTTGTATGCCCCAGGGCATAACTTACAACCCTTGCCCTGAGGGCTGTTGGGGAAGGGGGGTGTCATCCTCAAAGACATAATTTCCAGAACTTTCAATTACGTTGAACAAAATGGCTATCTTAAAATTTTGATTTGATGTGTATGGGAAAAGGTGGGAATGAGAGGGGGGTTAGTTGCCCTCCAATCACTTTTGACTATTAAAAATGGCACTAGTCCTTTGAATTTCCAATCGAATGAGCCTTTTTTGAAGTTTCTACGACATGTCCCCAGGGCATAACTTACAACCCTTGCCCTGAGGGCTGTGGGGGAGTGTCTTCCCAAAAAACATGACTTTTATCAGGAAATCACCTACGCTGAACAAAATGGCTATCTCAAAATTTTGATTGAATGTGTTTCGGGAAATGGTGGGCGTGGAAGGGCCGTTAGTTGCCTTCCAATCACTTTCGACTATTAAAAAGGGCACAAGCCACTCCGATTTTCAAATGAATGAGCCCTTTTCGAAGTTTCTACGACAACTTCTTTGATACGAAGTTCCCTGGTCTAAAGGAAAAAAAATAATACATAGTACATTGTGCCAATATCTTTCTTATATACCCCTCTGGCATAACTTAAAATCCTTGCCCTGAAGGTTATGGGGGAGTGAGCTCCTCAAACATTCATTTTTTATCTAGAAATCAACTACGCTGAACAAAATGGCTATCTCAAAATTGTTAGTTGCCTTCCAAGCACTTTCAACTATTAACAAGGGCACAAGCCACTCTGATTTCCAATTGAATGAGCCCTTTTCGAAGTTTCTGCGACAACTTCTTTGATACGAAGTTCCCTGGTCTAAAGGAAAAAAAATAATACATAGTACATTGTGCCAACATCGTTCTTATATTCCCCCAGGGCATAGATTAAAACCCATGTCCTGAGGGTTGTGGGGGAGTGACCTCCTCAAAAAACATATTTTCCATCTGGAAATCAACTACGCTGAACAAAATGGCTATCTCAAAATTTTGATTGGATGTGTTTGGGAAAAGGTGGGCTTGAGAAAGGGGTTAGTTGCCCTCCAATCATTTTCGACTATTAAAAAGCGCAAAAGTCCTTTGAATTTCGAATCGAATGAGCCTTTTTTGAAGTTTCTACGACAACGCCTTCTATAAAAACCTTATATACCCCCAGCGCATAATTTACAACCCTTGCCCTGAGGGTTGTGGGGAAGTGTCCTCCATAAAAACATAATTTTTATCTGGAAATCAATTACACTGAACAAAATGGCTATCTCAAAATTTTGATTGGATGTGTTTCGAGAAATGGTGGGTGTGGAAGGGGTGTTAGATGCCTTCCAATTACGTTCGACTATTAAAAAGGGCACAAGCCACTCCAATTTCCAAAAGAATATGCCTTTTTCAAAGTTTCTACGACAACTTCTTTGTTACGAAGTGCCCTGGTCTAAGGGAAAAAATAATAATAAATAATACATTGTGCCAACATCGTTCTTATATGCCCCCCGGGCATAACCTAAAATCCTTGCCCTGAGGGTTGTGGGGGTGTGACCTCCTCAAAAATATATTTTTTATCTGGTAATCAATTACACTGAACAAAATGGCTATCTCAAAATTTTGATTGGATGTGTTTCGAGAAATGGTGGGTGTGGAAGGGGTGTTAGATGCCTTCCAATAGTTTCGACTATTAAAAAGGGCTCAAACCACTCAAATTTTCAATTGAATGAGCCCTTTTCGAAGTTTCTACGACAACTTCTTTGATACGAATTGCCCTTGTCTGAAGAAAAAAATAATAAATAATTGTTTGACGTGAGTTCATGGTTTTCATATGAAAATTTTGGTGGATGTAACTCAAAGTTGCCAACTAGGTCAAATAATGGTTTCATAACTTCTTCTAAATCATTACTGTCTCTATTAAAACCTATTTTTACACCATGCCTAACTCTATAACCTCCCATCAAAGATATCACTGATGAAGTCACCGTTTTAAACGCTTTAATTTCTTCTCTTTCACCACGCTCCCCAGGACTAAAACCCTTTTGATCACAGTTGTTTTCATCACAATTATTCCATGAAGGTTGGCGAGTAACAAGTCTCTTAGGATCGAATACATTGTGCCAACATCGTTCTTATATGCCCCCAGGGCCTAACTGAAAACCCTTGCCCTGAGGGTTGTGGGGGAGTGACCTCCTCAAAAACATATTTTCCATCTGGAAATCAACTACGCTGAACAAAATGGCTATCTCAAAGTTTTGATTGGATGTATTTGGGGGAAAGATGGGCGTGGGGGGGACTAGTAGCCCTCCAATCAGTTTCGACTATTAAAGAGGGCACTAGACACTCCAATTTCCAATCGAATAAACCCTTTTCGAAGTTTCTACAACAACTCCTTTGATACGAAGTGCCCTGGCCTAAGACCAAGAAAAAAATAAATTATACATTTTGCCAACATCGTTCTTTACTTAGGCAGCGCTATTGCGCTGCCTATGACTTCAGTTCGTTTTGGGTCTCATTTATTTATTGATGCTGATCTAGGGTAGTTCCACGCTTGGTAGATCATTTGATTCTATTTTGCCCATTTTTGGTTTAATGGAGTTTTTTACTTTTCCTTGAAAAACTTATTTTGTGGAAAATATTTTTTTAAGTAATAGCTCCAAAAGTAAAAATATGGCTATTTTGAATTCTTTATAACTATTGTTCTTACCCAAATGGAACTCTTAGGCTAATAATTATTAAGTCCCTGAGTTATCAAACACCTTAAATCCTCAGTTTTATGTTTTATGAACAAGCGTTCAATTCTGTTGACAGAAGAGCTTTAGCGAAGGTCTTATCCTTTCATGGTATACCAGACAAATACATTAAAGTCATTAGTGCTATGTACGAGAATAACACTGTTACGGTTAAGGTAGGAAATGTGGTTAGCAGCTGATTTCGCATCAAATCAGGAGTTAAGCAGGGCTTCCATCCCTCCATCCCTCTTAATATGAATCATTTTGATGTACATTGTCTTAAAGATCAAAGAAAAGGCAATGGGAGAGCAGGGTATTAAATGGGAAAGAAAAACTTTCCAAAAATATGTAATCACTAAGGCTAGGAATAAGTGAAGATGAAAAGGTGACTTTGGGTCAAAAAAAAGATTAATCAAGTGAACAGATTCACTTACTTTGGTAGTATTATTAGTAAGGACGGTGGGGGAGTGAAGACGTTAAAAGTAGAATAGCGAAGACTCAGGTTGTTTTTTCACAGTCAAAAAAAGTTTAGAAGAATAAGAAGATATTTCTGTGAACCAAGATTAGAATATTGGAAGCTACAGAAAAGACAGTAGTCAAATATTGTTCTGAAGCATGGGCACGCAAAAAAAAAAAAAAAAAAAAAAAAAAAAAACAGAAGAAGATTTGCTAGATGTTTTCCGACGAAATAGCCAACGGATTAATTTGAGTACCTCAATGTTTGAAGTTATTTCAAACAATAAGCTGCACGATAAGCAGGGTTCAATACCACTTTCTAGGGCTAGAATGAGATAAAGGTGAGATGGCTAGGTCACGTTCTGTTGATAAAGGATGACAGATTTCCGAAGATTGTACTTTTCGGCTAACAGTCTAAGGCTAAACATAAAGGAGGTCTCCCGCGGTTGGGTTGGGAGAATCTCGTAAAAAAAGATTTAAGGGATATGGGAACCTCCTGAGAGCGTGAAAAGATGGAGGCTTTGAATAGATTAGGATGGAGGAGGAGCGTATATGGCTGTGTTTGCCTCGGATAGGTTGATGCTGTGGTGAATTGTTAGTAGCAGCAGAAGATGATTTTTGTCTTAAAGACAATTTAAAAAATACATTATTAAGACCCAACTAATGCAAAGATAATGTCTATTTTATAAATACAATAGGCCTACTTCAGTGATGAAATACTCTAAGCTACACAAAATTTATAAGCTATATAAAGGTTATACAAATCTTACCATATATACAGTCTCCATTCTTCTCCAGGAAGGGGTATTGGCATACACATTCGAAATCTCTAGTCCCATAAGTGTCGTATGTTGTCTGACAGATACGGGACACTTCCTTACAAAGGGCGACTTCATCGTCTTGGCAACTTCCTTCTTCCCCTGTAATTAGTTGAAAAAATATAAAAAAGTCTTAGGATTCCATATATTATAAGCTTTATATAACCGTTCTTGATAACAAATTGAAAGTAATTATATTTGTTTTATTTAGTTCTAAAAAAATAGGTTAACAAAGAGTACTCCGGCTTTGCGCTTGACTGCCTTCAAGTTTGGCCAGGGTGAGTAATTTCTCCTCGGATTCAACTTACCAGAGGCCTAGGAGATATTGGTGAAGATGGTACGAAAATTTTCCCAGGATTTGACACCTTTTACGAATCGGTTAAAATGTTTATTGTCGATGTATGAACTTCGTTTCATTATGCTTCCAGGTGCAAAAGAATCTTTTGATTCCATAAATTATCCCAGGCCCCCAAGTCTTTTCAAAAATGGGAAATGAAATCTAACTTTTGGAAATCTTCCAAGGCAATAAAGTCAGAATGGAGTGCTTTAGCTGCTCGATTTCAGTATTTAGAATGCTATACGAGGTTTGGAAAGCCAAATCCCTATATGTTTTGAAGGAACTTCCGAAATTTACAACATACCTTTTCCTCATAGATAATTTTTTTTTTTTTTAAATAGATCTGAAATCAAAGTGAAGTGAATATTCACCTACATAGATTTTTTAGTCAAGCGACGTGAACTACTCCCCTATCTACACAAGCAAAATGCTTCTTAAGTCAGAATTTATCTCTGCCGCTGCTACTAACAACTCATTTTAGCACCAAGCCACCTGAGGCTAACAAACCTGAGTACGGTCTTCCTCAATCCCAGTTTTTTCAAAGCTTTCTTTTTCCAAGAAGAGGGAAGTTTTCCAAAAACACCCTTCTACATCCATCCAAGAAGACCTTTTCCCACCAAATTTGGACGACCAGCTTTTTATTTGACTCTAGGTGGATGGCCTAATAGGAAAGTCGAAACGATTATTTTGACTATGATATTTGGCTAACTTTGCACGTGATAAATTTAGTCCTCAAGCCTTGGTATTCTGCTTCTTGTATTTCTCCAAAAATTATGGCAGACATGTAGGTTCTTCAGGGTGAGCTCTACGCTCAATAAGCATTTACAGCTTATTTTACTAATATTGCGAAACTAACTGCTTCTTCAATAAGTTCCTTTTCATATTAGTCTGGTTTTAAAACGCAGATTAGCAAATCTTGGATGAATTCGGTGGGCTTAGAACAGATTTTTGAAGTTGAGATAACTAGACTTGATAATCTTTGGAAGACTTTAACATCCAGATTGTATACCAACCAATGTAGTCAAATTCATTCTTTTATCAATTATTTCTCCTTTGAAAAGACTTGTGAATAGGTCTTAGTGTAAAATGACCCAATTTTTATTCTATGTATTTACCTGTAATAGGTAAATAGGTTTGCTTAAGTGAGATCGATGGATCGTTTTAGAAAAGGTAGACCATGGAAAGATGCTGTTTATTTTTAGCCAATATCTCTACTTTCTGTATTTAGCGTATTTTTCAAACGTCACGCTTTACTGTCAACTTGCTTTTTCAGAAGTAAAAACTAATTCATGAAATTCTGTATTACTTCTGAATGCAGAACCCGACAAAGAAGGTTTGTGCAACTCTTTTTTGATTTTGTAAGTTTGGCTCTTGATTTTGGTTTGATTCCATGTCGCCAATATATATTTTTGAAGTCCACAGAGCTCCCGACCCGTTAACCCATCAAATTTTAGCTTGTACATCTCATTATTACAGGATAAGGGGGTTTAGTTTGGCTTGCCGTGATTCTTGTTTGTCTGGAAGCGTCATATCCGTGGACCCTCTTTTCTACTTACCATATTATGTTTCGTTTGTTGTCATCATAAACGTAAGGTTTGACTCTATTTATAGTTTTGTTCTTTGTTTATATGAATATTATATTGCAACGGCTTAAGTTAGTTTGTAGTCACGCAGGGTTTGGCTATATTGATAGTTCTGTTCTTTCTTTATGTTAATGTTTTATTTTTACGGCTATAAAACAAAAACCTATTGATGGTTTTCATATTCACCATTACTATTATTACTTATTTATTACCATTGAAACAGTTTCACGGTAAACACAGACACAGACATCATTTTCAGCGAGAATGGAAATATCTGGAGGGAATTTGAAGGGGAAGGGATATACTTTAAGTTGGACGAAATTTCCACGGAGTAATTTCCCGTGAAGAGGAAGGGTATATATTTCATGGAGGTTGAGCCAGATTTACCTGCATTATTTGAAAAATGATCAGAAATATTTCAAAAGCACATTTTTTTTTGCTGAAAGTAAGGAGCAACATTAAAAATAAAAACGAACAGAAATTATTCCGTATATGAGGGGTTACCCCCTCCTAATAACCATGCTCTTTACGCTAAAGTTTAACTGTTTATCCCAATTTCTTAAGATCGGCTAATGATCTTAAGGCTAATGAGTTTAATCGGAATAGGAAGCTGGAATCGGAATCGGAATGTTCGTTTTGAGTTTTAATGTTGCTCCTTACTAGCAGTTAAAAAAAGCTTTTTTTATTATTTAATTCCAAAAAGTATAGATACAATTTAGGTTTTTGAAATTGAAAAAAATAATAACAAATAAGGAAAACAAAATAAACGCCGAAAAAATGCACCAAGCATTTTTTTCGGCAAACCATTAAAGTTGTTCTCGTTGTGCCGTTGGCTTCCTTGAAAGTTTCCACTTTATACTCTAATCTAGCCCTAAAATACGCCGTCTAGATACCTCAACAGCCTGGTCTGTTTTGATAATCTTTATGCTATTACGCTATTTTGATTTATTTTGATAGTATAAGTACCAGTATTAGCAGTAAAAGTAGCAGCAAAAGTAGTAATAATATTGCTAGCCCATGAAGCTTCGTCTTAATACCCTAAGCCATTGCTGGGATATTGCTAATATACCCTTTTGATACCCGCATGCACATAGTGTTTTTTTTATTCAGATCAATAACACCCTCACCATTATCATTAAATATAGCGGTAGTCATAGTAGGAAACTGTAATAGTAGAAGTAACAGGAGTTGTACTAGCGATAAAAGTAGTATTAATATTATTAAGCAGTAATAGTATTTATGTTGTGCCTTTTTGTTGTTTGGATATCGCTCTCAACATGCAGTGAAAGTTTCAAATTAATTCTCTTAGATGTTCCTAAAAAACTTATTATACCCCATTCTGGTAACTTGAATACACACAGCGTGTTTTAATTTAGCTCAACACCCCCTATATATTCCCTAAAAGATTCCCCTTAATGTTCTTATTCTCAGTAGAAGTAGTAGTTGCCGCAATATAATAGAAGCAATATTGTTAAAATAGACAGAATGACCATTGATTAGTTCAACATCACTCTAAAAAAACCCTGAAAGTCTAAACTTAATACTCTAATTCTTTCCCATATGCATTCATATAGTCTCTTTTGCTTTAGTTCAAACTACTCCTAAACATTTCCCGAAGCTTTCATTTTAGTACCATTATCCTCACTAATTTCTGCAATAGTAGTATTAGTAGTCGTAGTAGCATTAGTAGTAGTAGTAGTAGTAGTAGTAGTAGTAGAAGTAGTAGTAGTAGTAGTAGAAGTAGTAGTGGTAGTAGTAGTAGTAGTAGCAGTAGTAGTAGTAGTAGTAGTAGTAGCAGTATTAGTAGTAGTAGTAGTAGTAGCAGCAGCATTAGTAGTAGTAGTAGTAGTAATGTGCTCACAGTGACATTTGGCTAGTTCAAAATCTTTCATAACATACCCTGAAAATTTCAACTTAATAATCTAAGCTGTTCCCTCGTTATTACTGGCACACTCTTTTGACAATCTACATACTCATATTTTGCTTTGATTTATTTCAACCTCCCCCTGAACATTCCCCAAGAGCTTCACCCTTACCTTGAGTAGTATCAATAGTTACAGTAATAGTAGTAGCATTAGTAGCAGTAGGCATATATAGATTTTTTTTCTACTTCACCCTAAACACACGATGAAGGTTTCAAGCACAGTTTATAGAATTATCCAGTAAGTTTATCGCAGTTCATTTCTGGTCTTCATTCTCGGTACGAACAAAAAGCTCCTCCCACTTCTTTCTGCATTAGCGGGTTCGTCTGTTTTCGATTGTTTCCAACAAAGTGCATTATTCGTAATAGCGGGTTTCCACTTGTTTCCGATTGTTTCGCGTCTGACTAGTCTACCCGTGAAAAGATCTGATGCCGCTTATGTTTCTATCTGCAAAAACGTTCTCTGGAGCACTCGCACCTTGGTCCGGGTTTTTATAATGGGTGAGATAGGGAAAGATCATACTGGATAATTATATAAACTGTGGTTTCAAGTTAATACAAAAAACAGTTCTGGGGGTACTGCTTATGTGTCCTTTTCAAAACCTCTTTTTGCATAGTGTTTTTTTATTTAGCTCAACACTGTCTCAATATTCCCTGAAATTTTTACCTTAATACCCTTACCTTTATTAGTTGAGTCCCGGTAGCAAGAATTAGTAACATTAGTAATAGAAAGCATCGCGCGGTCGCCGCGTGCAAACCTCGTATCTTCATGAAACTTACTTTTTCAGTAGACAAGAAAAACTGATTTTCGTTCTTTTCTTATAAGCTAGGAGGTTGGGAGTTACGCCAAAAAAATCATAAAAGTCACAGGAATGCGTTTTTATAATTTTTATCACTATCTGGATTAAGTTTGTTTATCAGACAGTACATATGTGGTTTGCTTCAGTAGTGTTTCATTTATACGAGGTCTGTGCACGCTACTTTTTGCCGCCCCATTTTTATACGAGGTCTGTGCTCCATTTGATTTTCCCGAGAGTTCGATAAAAGGTATGCAGCCGTGGTAAATAAGCCACTTTCGCTCATACGAGCTTTGTAACGACTCAAAAAAAAGGATTTTTTTTTTTTAGTAATGAGGCCATCGTAAGGGGTTTATCTAACAGTAAGAAAACGCTTTTAAAGACGACGGCAACAAGCAGAAACTATACAGCACTTCAGCTAAGCAAGGCTACATGGCTAGACCCCCTGAGCCTACGGAAGAAGGATCGCCAGTAGCTTGTTCAGCAGAAAATTGACGGGGGGTTGCTGGTGCGTCTTTTTCAGTATGCCCGAGAATAGATTTTTGATTTTTGGCAGACTACAGAATATGTGAAGCAAAAATCACCCAAACCGTCATCAGATTCATTAGCACGACTAAGCTAAATCGAGCACGACTTTATCTGAAACGTATCCGACACGAGTAAGATCGTAGATCAAAAAGCTGCTGAAATGTTTTTTCCCTCTGTATGAGTGCGAACCCAGGTGTTGTCAAAAGTATTGTCTTAATAGGTATAGTAACGCGTCTTAAGGTGTATCAACGCGATTAGTCATCGGTGCTACGGAGCAGTAGCGTGGCTCACAAAGAATAGAGCTGTATTCAACTTAGCGTTATTATTCGGCAAACGGGTCTACATAGTTTTTGCAGTTTTGATTACTGCACCTTAACGCACGTTAGTACGCCAAATAAGAACGGCATGGCATGGTACCTTTCATTCGCAAAAACGATAAATATTCAAATATTCTTTTATTCTTCAAATTTGATTAGAAAAATCACAACACAAAATCACATTAACACTGAGGTCTTGTTTGAAATGAATATTGAAAATCATAAAAAATCATATGGTTTTTTCAACGTGGGTAAGAAAAAACGCAGGGCCCCTGGGCTATTTTTGAGATTAAATTCAGAAAAAAGCATATTGGTGTTCTCAAAAGTATGTAAGAAAAAACTAGCATTCCTTAAGGCAACATTTAACAGCCTTTAGCTTGAATCCCAACATAGAAACCATGGCAGTCTTTCGGTAACACTGGTAGCAGATCCGCGAGATCACGGAGCTTGACTGGGTCAACAGCCAGTTTCGTGTCATGGAGTGGAGATATTTCAGTCTTTGGCTTGTTCAGTGTGTTTTTTTTGTTTTTTTTTAGGCAAAACCTGCTACTATTCACCAAGGCACAGTTTGTACTCGACAAGCATTCCAGGACTATACTTGTAAGCAACCACTTCTTTCACTGTGGGGTCACCCTTTCTTGAACCTGGGCGATAGTCAGGAAAATGCTTCAAATCAGAAAAATTCCTGAAAAAGTTGTGATCATCTTGTATCACGTGAGACGGGAATGGATTCTTACCAGCTAACCTTATCTCGGACGCATACCCAGATGGAAGATAAATATCACGATCTCGGCAGCGAATTTCAATTTTTTTATGTATGCTGTCGCATTCCATTTGCGTATGCCCCTTTTCAAGATATTTCTGAACTATCGTAATGTTTTTCTCACAAGTATAGTTTACCAAAGCATTCGACAAAACACTATTCCGGTTTTGGCAACTACAACAATCACTCCACAAGATAATCGTCTCTGCATTAGGGTAAGTTCCACACAAGTAGTCCAGTTCTTTTACAAAGCAAGTGGCTAATTCTGAGGCATTCAACCGTCCCTCCGTCTCGTCCCACATTATATTCAGTGCGTCAAACGAGACTAGGTCGTATAAAGTCCAGTTGTAAATGACCCCTTTTCTTCTGTAGTAAAGGAATGAAACCTTGATTCGGAGACATGAAAGGGTCGACTGCAAATCGTGTGTCTTGACAAAAATTCTGCCTGCTCTGTTACTTGCATCATCTTTGTCTTTCTTCTTGGCAGACCAAGCATGTTCTTTACGTGTCATGTGTTGCTGATATGCTTCCTCATTAGAATTTCCAAGCTTGTATGCAATGCAGACATCACGCTGGTCTTTCTTTGATTTGAAAATGGCCAAACCTTTGTCTTTTAAAAGATCTCTGAACGCATTGATGCCAACAGTATCTTTTCCAAGCTTCTCTGCTTCTGTCTGGTAAGCAGAGAAGACTTCAGTCAAAGATCCAAAGGGATACTCAAAATATTTCTTAGAGTCCCAAGACTTACAATAGCATGAGGGAAACTTTGGTAGATCTTCCAAGAATTTCAGCGCAAACTCTCTACGTTCTACAAAACCAGCAGATTTTCTTGTATCCATACGTGACAAGTTTAATGGATGATAAGGATCACTTGAATGGTGAATGCCCACTGCTACAGCAGCTGATGTCCAATTCCTAACCTGCTAATCTCCCACGCAAAGCGTGTTCAAAAACATAGATTTCCAAGCAACCAAGAGTCCCTGCGAGGTTTTCAGACGGTACTTGATGGTTGAAGTACGTCTTGAGGAGCTGCCAGTCATTTTTCTTTTTTTGTGTCATCACAGTCATCAAGAGTTGTAATGTATATTTTCTTCTGCTCCCACGATATTTTCGCCCAATACTCTGTAAACATAAGCTCTCTGTCCGTTTGCGAAACAACAAATATTCAAAGCGGTTTATCTTGCCAGGGTCCATCCCATTATGGACGCAACAAGGACCAAGGGTACAACCAGGCTTTTTTACTTCAGTTGCACCTCAATTTTTCGCCCTTTGTGCTTTGTACTTTTCTTTCAAAGTATGCTTTTCTCTGACATCGAGAGTAGTATTTGTCTAAACAGTTTTCCCCTGGCTTTGACCTTCTATTTCCTTTGCTCTTGCGAGATCTTAGGCTTTCATTTAGTCACTTCTCAGTACCACCTTCTGAATCAGAAACACTTTCAGGAATTTCAGTAACACTTCTCTCAAAATGTGCACAATTGTCATGGAATGCAGCTTCTCTCAAGCTGGCTTTACTTGTTTACTTTCCGGACAAGTAAACCTCAGGCAAGGCCATTATGAATGTCACTGTGAGGACCATCTTAAACTGGGAACAATGGTTGAAGCTTACCCTTTTCACTGGAAACTGGTTTTTGACTTGGGTTGAAACCTCAACAGTAGGTATTTCCATCAAATCCAAATGTTCAAATGGCACTGGAAGCAACTCAGCAAAGTTCATTCAAAAATAATCAATTGCCAACTTTTGATGGCATGCGTTTGCAACAAATATTTTACCTGATGCTTTTGCTATTTCATTTGAAAACCTCACCTATGCAAAGATTTTCTGTAACATCCAAAAGTAGAATATTGATTTTTATGACTATTACCACCTAAAAAAACATGCATCTTATAACATATCAAAACCAGGGGCGTGTTTTCCCCTCAGAAATGGCACATTCATAGCAAAACACGTTTGCGGAGAAGTCTATTTTAAGGTAGTGAAGATGTACCCTAACCAATTCTGCTTTTATGTTTCCTCCAAATGAAGCAGAAGGAAAACACAACTTTGAGGAGCACTTAGACTGGAAGGGAGAAGAATGGTTTTCTACTAGCTTTTCTGATTTTTATTCTCACTTCACGTAAATTAAAACAGAACTGGGGCAGTTTTTTTTCTTAAGAAAAAACTGTGAATTGTAGAGAAAATGGCCTAAAGAAGTAAACAAAAAGGTCAAAAGTAAGAAAATTCTGTCCGTTCTCCAAATTCAGGCTACTTTATCTTGCTTGTTCTGTAGACTACTGTAAAAAAAATACCAAGGTACAACCCCCCATGCCTTAGTTAACCAACGAAAACTAGTAATAACTTACTAGCAAATGACTTTTGCTTTTCCAGCACTGCTTGCAGCATTTTTCGTCCATAAGAGATATTAGTGTTGTTCATTTTTATGTTGAGCTCATAGTAAATACTGGCGATTGTGAGGAAACAAGAGGGAACGCAAACCTCGTAATTTTTTCGCCAGTTTGTAGCGCTACGACGCAAACCTCATATTGAAGGAACCCTGGTTGTAGCGGACGAAGCAGAAGACGTTTACTATTTTACAGGTATGTAAAAAATACGAGGTATGCCCTTTGCTAATAACTTTTTATTAAAATATCGTAGATTTTTTTGTATTTCACCATCGAACGCAGCTGATAAAAAAACTATAGGCTATATGAAACTTCTCTTAACTCAGTTTCGCTAAAATTGACTTATACGAGGTTTGAGCGTGAAAACCGCGATGGTTTGTCATAGTAGCATTAAAACGAGTACGAGTAGTAATATTAGGATTATTAGTGTTGTTGAAAGTAGCAGCAGTAGTACTAGTAGCAGTAGTAGTATACAAATATTACCTTTTGGTCAGTTTAACAACCCCCTCATGAGTCCCTGGAATTTTCAACTTAATACTGTAGGCTATTGCTATGTTATTATCAGTATACTATTTTCACAAAATGTATATCCATTGTGTGTTTCAGTTTAATTTTCCCTCAAAATTTTCTGAAAATTTCACTGTTTTACTCTTAGCCTTAGTTGTAACTGCAATAGAAGTAATAGTTACAAGCTACCTGAGGCCAACAGAGCTAAAGAGGCTCCTCCTCCATCCCAATATATTCAAAATTCTCTCTTTACATACTCAAAATAAGTTCACATTTCAGTTGTAATCTTTCCTTACGACAAATTCCACTTAATTTTAAGACCCCCCCCCACTTTTCATTTGGCCTTAGTCATTATATATCTAAAAAGCAAGATTGAAACATACTTTTTGTACAGCTTATTGTTTGAGATACGGTCAGTCAGTCGAGCACCGAGAACAATCCTTAGGCAGTTTCTCAGGAAAACACCTGGAAATCAAATTTCCTACATTTTCCAGAGTGCCCCGACTTCAGAATCATGCTTGACCACTGTCATCGCTATAACTTCTAATCTTGCTTTTCAGACATGTCTTCCATATCGTTCAAATATTTTCAACTCTAAAAAAACCTCTTGGGAGCTACTACTGCTACTAACAACAAATCACCGCAGCACCAAGCCACCTGAGGCCAACACAGCTACGAATGCTCTCCCTCCCTCACAAAATATTCAAAGCCTCCCTTTTTATACCCTCCCAGAAAGTTCCCATTTCCTTTAAATCTTTCTTTATGACGTCCTCTCAACCCAAACGAGGACGACCTGTTTTCCGTTTAGCCCTAGACGCTTGGCCGGAAAGGACAATCTTCGGCAATCTGTCACCCTTCATCCGCAAAACCTGCCCTAGCCATCTCAACCTTTCTTTCATTACAGCCCTAGAAAGTGGGATTAAACCACAATTTTCGTACAGCCTACTGTTTGAAAAACGGTCAGTCTGCCGGGTACCCAGAATAATCCGTAGACAATTTCACTGCAAAACATCTAGCAAAATTTTCATCCACTTTTCGGAGCACCCACACTTCAGAGGATATTCTATTTTTAACATTTCACAGCATCCAACGTCTTTACTAATAATAATACCTAGGGAGGATGAAGCTGTCCACTTGATCTATAGCCTAATCTGATTATCGAACATCACCTCTTCAATTCCCTTATTCATAGTACTAGTGACTTAGCCTTGTCAAGATTAATTTTCAAACTTATTCTTGTTCTCTGAGATGGCAAAACCTCTAAAAATTTGTTCATTTTACTAAATTTTCATCCAGGGTGCAAATCATCAGCATTATATATATCTAGGAGATTTTTGCATTCCCATTTGATTCCCAGTTCTCCCATTGCCTTTGCTGCGCTTCTTAGGACAAAGTCCATCGAAATTACTTATATAAAAGGGAATAAAAGGCGACCCTGCTTAACTCCTTAACTAACGCGAAACCATCTATATTTCTGATTTCCTATCTTAACCGCAGCAATATTAACTTCTTATAATTTCTTTTATGTAATTATCTGGTTGGGAAGGCTGGGGTGGACCCGGACACAGAGTTTATCTGGACAGTCCAGTATGAACCCCTAAAAGCTTAGCGAAAGTTCTTAGACAATTTTAATTTTAAGAAATTTTTACATTCTTAGGAATAATTCTTAAGGTCATAAAATTCTAGAAAGATAGGAACACCATCTATTATTTTATTGTCACGCTAGTTTGGATCTAGATACGCACAATGATGTGTTCCCGACTTTGGAAAAATTGTATTTTAACATAAATTTTATTCAAACAGAGTTCTCTGTTTGGAACTTAACAGAAAGACCCATGGCTCTGGATTTGCAATAGTTTTTTTTTTTTTTTTTTTTTTTTTTTTTTTTTTTTTTTTTTTTTTTGAAAAGTGTAGCTCCCACAGGAAGATTCTAGAGCAAACGATAGGGTGCCATCTATTGAAATTATTTTTCAAATTACTTTAATGTCACAAGAGCACTCATGGGTCTGGGCAGGACATTTGGGGACGGTTGGGACATTTATGTCCGTCCGAACCAACCTTGTCTCTGAGAGGTTGGTATTTAGGGTAAAAACACACAGTTGCGTCTTTAACAATAAATTGTTTTACTAAGTCAAAAGGAAATGAACTTAGACATCCTGAACTTAAAATTTAAGAATTTGGATTTTGGCGAAGTCAAAAATGAAATTCATCCGGCTTTTTTTGTTGAAATTAAGCCTAAATTTGATACCGTAACAAAAGAACTAAAAGAACTAAGCTTTTGCAAAAATCTAAATTAGACTGGTGAAAATTAGATTGGCAAAGCCAACGAAGCCAAATAAAGTTGCTCCTGTTCTGGTAAAGTTTGAATCTCAGGACAAACAGAATTGGTGTTCGCTCCTAAACGACAAAGCTGGCACAAGCCTTTTACAGAATTGTATAAAAATGATGTCATTTAACTTGTTGATAGATAGCCTATCCATCCTAGGGTAGAACTAAGGTAGATAGTCATGCAATAAGGGTAATTCAAATATTATATGACACTCGAGATAGTAGTCTGTTTAACTCAGAAAATCAAATATTTTCGTGTCCTAGAACCTTATTAAGAAAAATAATGATATTTTTAATACAGCCCGTGAGCATGATGGTGATTGAAATTTGCCGTCTAGCATGGGTCACATTTTTGTGTGAAATTACAGGGTCAAACTTCAGATCGCAGGTTCGGGTCACTAGATTATTTTGAATGAAAGTTCAAGATTATATAAGTAGTATTCTTTATTTCTTCCTTCTTTTTTTCTTGCTCTGTATTCTATCTGTTAATGTATGCACTACTCAATATCCCAGGTTTTTCCTTTGGCCACTAAGACTGTGTCACATGAGTTATTTATATTTCAGTTCTACTTTTCACTCATTCCTTTCAAGTTTCAGGTTTATGTGTTTTTTTCCTTTCTTTTTATCATACAGGCCCAAGTTTCAGTTTTTTTTTTTCAGAATTTTGAGTTCAGTTTTCATATATGTCTTTTAATTTGGAATCGTATTCTCACCAGCTGTTTTTCTCACTTAAACCGTAAATTTGTTATATATTTCGAGCGTGCTGAGGGGGATGGGGGATTGTCGGTGCTTCAGCTAAATACTCACGGGCTTATATCTTCTTTTGACCAACTTAAGATACTAATGGATGAATTTCAGCCATATGTTGCTGGCCCGTGTGATACTTTATGGATGGTTCTATGATTCAATTTTGATTTGCATGGTTTTTTTTCTGACTGAACAGATAGGAGTGGGAGGTAAAAAATGAATTCGCCTATTTCATCCGAAGAGATGTTTTTTGGAATGAGGAGTTTTCGGAGTTTTCTTTCTTTTTAGGAGTTTTCAAATAACTGTTTATTGAAACTTCTGTCTTCGGAAAAAAGTTGCTTATTTGTGAAGTCTATCATGTTCGAAGTGCTTCTCTTCCGTATTTCTTAAGTAATCTTATTAAAACAATGGAATTAGTCCAAAATAAGTCATGTGATAGTTTTATTTAACTGTATTCTTTTGAATGATTCCTCTGTGTCAATAGACTTTTTTGCTGCAATGCTTTCTTATGGTATAGTGCCAGCGACGCTAATATCAACTAGAGTAACTGAAACAGTTATCAGCCACTATAATTGATATTATTTTTTATTCTGTACCAATTCTTTGTTAGTGTGTCTTGGTAAGTGACCTTTCACACCACTTTCCCATTCTTTTGGATTTAGCCCTTCCTGAGCCTGAAGTTAGTAAAACTGAATTCTGAAAAAGTTTTACTTATCATTTCTCCAATAAAAACCTGCAAGGTTTAAAACTATGTTTGACTGAAAAACCTTGGGACTAGTTTGACTCTATTTCAGATTTTAATACGCGTTTTGATCTGTTCTATGGCACAGTGACTTCTGCAACACTATAAACGGTTAACCGCTTACCTTAGTGGTACCGGCTACAAAAATCAAAGCCTTTAAATGCTTTGATGACTCCTTGTTTACCCAAGAAATGAAGAAGAAATAATTATCTTTGAAAAATTGGAATGATTCTTCTATAGTCCGCCATCTGGATGAGTACAAAAGTTACAAGAACGTATTTAAGTCAATTTTTTGCGGTGATAAGTCTGATATTTATTTTAGGAAGTTTTTTGATTGTGGGAAAGATGTTAGAAGGACCTGGAAACTTATTAATTCAGTTGTAAGAACTTCAGAAACTTCAATCCGAAAGAAGCAAAAGCACGATGAGTGGTTTTTGCATACGTCAAGATCTTCTTGTGTGTCTTCGGATGGTATTACCTTAACATGTTTGGCTGATAGCTTGTCGTAAGTCTTAGCAACTATTAAAGATAATTCTAAAACCCTTGCTGACCTTACTACGAGTATGAAGGGAATGGAGGATCGGATTTCTAAGCTGGAAACTGTGACTCTGGGCTCTGTTAGAGAAGTTGCCGTTTTAAAGTCACAGATGGATAGAGTGCAATCAGTTACAGATGATTTAAAGCTTCAAATGCACGTTTTGAGTGATGGATGTGTGAATGTAAAGGCGCAATTGAGCACTAAAAGGCAAGTGATTATTAAAGTTGAAAGTAAGGAGGCCGATAACAATTACTAATTTGGAATATTTCGGCTAAGGATAGTAATGATGTAAAAACCCTGTTTGAAGATATTGTTTCGCAAGGACTTGAAATGAGAGTGAATCCCGAAGGCTCAGTAATGGAAGTTAACTCGGTAAAATAATTTTTGAAAGTTGGGGTAAAAACTAAGGAACTTAAGCGAGAGATCTTAATGAATGCACGGAAACTTCGTGATAAAACAGTGGCAAATCAGTCTAACATTTACCTAACTGATGATGTTCCGCTATCTGTGCGAGAAACCCGTAAAAAGTTGTTTGCATTCCGAGATACATTACGCACAAGTAGAATACAAGGCCTTGAAGCATGGATCACGAAATCTGTCCCACCCTATTTATATGTTAAACGTGACCAATATGCAACGATGGATAAATTCTCCCTTGTTGAGATACCGAAGCTAAGTACGCTGCTGAGATTAGGACGTAGCTATGGTGGAGCTGGGGGTGGTATGGAAACTGGACAGTAAATTTTTTTTTTTTTTTTATGAAACGAAATGAGGGTTAAAAGTTATTTTTATTTTTGGGAAATTGAGTTGTAATTGATTAGTGATATTATGTAGGTCTGACGCAACCATTCTGAACGGGCTGTGATCTAATAATGGGTGGTTTATCCTAAAAGACATATTGGTTTTCAGAGTTCAAAGTGTCAACATAAGAATTATGGACATTAATAATTCAGTAAGTTGTAGTGAAGAAAATAAAAATTTTGCAATAAGGATTAGTGATGTAAAATCCTGAAATTTTTTTTTACCTAAATACGTGTCTACTTATCTACTGACCCAATTTCTGATCATTTATATATATAGTGTGCCAAGCCGTTTTGTACGTAACCTTAATTGACAAGCAGAAGAGGTTAAGCCTGTGAGTAAACCCGTGGCAAGTGCCGTTGTACCTGCTGGGCGAGTCTTCCTTAAACTGCGGGGATCAGGTTAAGCAGAGGCTGACGCTTTCCTTGTTTATTGGGGTTAAGCCAGTTTCAAGCATGGGAGAGACTATAATGCTAAATGCCATATAGAACTATATATCGAGATCAATGGCTGTTGGAATAAAGAAGGAAGCGTTTTTAAAACGAGCTGTGGAATTTTTTTTTACAGAGATTCGATTTTAAAGGCAAAAGAACTATTAACTAAGGAGGCCAAAACTGGTGATCGATTTACGAAATGTATGCAAGATGATGATATTTTAGTGGATATTGCTAAACTGCTAGCACGATGCTCTAAAGAGAGTAAAAAACTCACCAAGTTCGTTATAGTTGATCCCCAAGAAGTACCGGCCAGCGGAGCAGAAGTAGGCGCATGTGTTATATCGTTGGTAAATGAAATGTGACGGAAGTTCTTGGGTTTTCTCGACTGTTACAACCAAGTTCCACTTCCATGGCCACCCGGCAATTCTAAAAGTGACGGAAGCCAACCTAATTCCGCCCCAGATAGACATTCTCCTCTACCCTATTCCGTACTTTCGAAGAACCCACCCCCCATGAAAACGCCGGAAGAACAAAAAATTCTTACGAGCACTTGCGGACAAGATCTATCGGTCGATGATGTTGAATTGAAAATTAACCGATCAGAATGGCGGATTGTTGTTAAAATGAAGTACAAGACCGACAGCATTGCTTATTCTATCAACCAGAAATCACAAAGTGTAGAAGCTAGGATAAAATCCCCAGTTTTTATTGTCGTGATCAAAAATATTTCAACCACATATGTTGCTGACACGGTGAAAGCCTGCGTTTCAGGTTGTGAAAGGGCAGAGCAGTGTGGTGCTAGTCGAAACTATAAGTTACACCTTCTTCCTGTTATCAGCTAGATCTGGCTATGAAAAGCCGGCCAAAACTAGATTTTGGACGTTTTCCGATTGAAGAATTTGTGTACCTCCTAAAGCGATGCTAAAATTGTCAGAAATTTGGTCGCGTTTCAGCGGCGTTCTTCACTCCCCATATTTTTCCACGTTGCGGTGTCCAAGGCCATACTTCGAAAGCTAGGACCTCATGCACGAAACCAAGTGGATGTGAAGAATATAAGTCGATAAAACATACATGTCGGTCATTCCAATGCCCTGAGATGAAAAGCAAATCGGAAAATAAAAACCTTCCGATGAATGAACAGAATACTAGGATTGTGTCTTGGAATATGAATGGAGGTGTTTCTCACAGAATCTCTGTAATTGAAGAACTATGTCGACGCAGCGATATTCTGTGCGTCCAAGAACAGTTGATGAGAAATGATTGCCTCGGCCTACTCAAGTTTTCTGACAATCATACGTTTTATTTTGTACCAGCCAAGTCTTGTCAAAGTGGGAAGCCCTCAGGTGGACTAGCGATCGTACGTAGTTCTGCCTTTGAATCCGAGAATCTTCATGTAGCTGAAAACTTTACGGCTATAAGGGTTGGGAAACGGGTGTTTGTCAATTTTTACCTTCCTACAAACTACAGTGACGAAGGATCGGATAATCGATTCTGGAAAGCAGTGCAAGCTCTTGCAAAGTGTATCAAGACTACTATGTTGTCCAAACTGGAATGTAATATAATCGGAGTCTACAGCTGTAATCTAGTCAACGACTCGTCTCCTCGGTCCCAGCTGATCCTAAGTGCACTAGAAAGTCGGTATCGTGTGCTCCCAAAAGACAAAGATATCACGGTTGTAAATACTAGTGGTTCAGTATCAAATATAGACCGTGTGACATGCACACCAAATGTGAGTGGCAGAGTGAGCGTGCTAATGGGAAGTCACTCCGCTGACCACATCCCAATTGAATCATGTGTTAATGTGTGTATCTCAAAGGTCAAAAGTACTTCACAGTGGTATGGAATAAAAGATTGCTCAAAGGCCGACATACCGCTTTATCGGACAGTGCTTGACATGACGCTTCAGAAGATCAAAGTGCCATTTAGTCTACTACAAGCCAACGTGCAAAGGAATATCCAGGAAACTAAAATACAGGTTAATGTATTCTGTATGAAATCACCCATGCAATACTAACCACAGAAAACGCTACTATTCCCATTAGGAAAACTTGTAAAGGTACTGAAATACCGATGTTCTCAAAGAATAAAGAGCTAATGAAAGCATGTCAGGATGCTAAATTCTGGTTTTCAGTGTAGAGGGAAAGTGGCCGTCTTAAATCAAGTGTGTTGAATTGTCTTCGTGTACACACTAAACGTAAGTTTGAGAGAGCCCTCAAGCAGCACCGAACGAATCTGAAAAATGACTATACGGAGAGAGAGTAATTAATGATCCAAATCACTTATGGAAAGACCGCATGAAAGATCGCCAAAACACGCCTAAGTCTATGCCTAGTAATCCAAAAGACGGGTGACATTACTTTATGAGTGAATTTAGTGCCCCAAATCCCAGCGTAGCTAGACCATATACCGAACAACTTGAGAATCTGCTATCCAACCGCATGGATTTGACGGTTTGCGTGCGCTTCACCTTGTGAATGGTAGGCCTACTCGTCTTTTGTATGAAATCTTAACATTATTATACCAGATAATATTCGTAGTCGGTTTTGTACCCGATGTATTTTGTAGCCACCTAACACATCCTCTGCGCATCGCCCAATTACTGGGTCGCCAGTTTTATGCAAGCTTCTAGAAATGCTTATATTGTCAAACGTTAGACACTGTTGCCAAATGCCAAACCACCAGTTTGGTTTTACGGTTGGGCTCGGTTGTGCTGATGCTCTGTTCACCCTTGCTGCTATTTTGTCTGATAACTATATCCACTAGTTATTGGCTCTTTGATGTGAGCCGGGCTTTTGAATCGTCGGTGCTCGCGCAGATCCTTCTAGAAGAGTAAAAGCAAGGGGCTAAATTTGTGCATTGTCAGAGTATTATATTAAATGTACAGTAACCTTAGAGCACAAATCAAAATACCCTCAAATCCGATCTTATCCGCTGTTGTACCGGTCCGTAAAAGAGTAAGGCAAGGTTCAATTGTTTCTCCGAGTTTGTACAACAATAGGGTTCTGCCGGCGCAAGCCCAAGTAGCTACTTCTTGTGTTTCAAAAGGGATATATATTTTATTGATGACGTATGCTGACGACTTGCTTAATTTGGACTGGTTCGTTGATAGACTATCGAAGAATTTTGATGTGTTGAATAGGGAATACAATAACGTAGGTTTGTCCTTTAATGTGTCAAAATCTACCATCTTGTTTTTCAATGCAGGGCAGTGTGAAGAAAAAATCCATTTTGGGCAATTCAGTTGTGAAACCATCTGAGAGTATTGCTTGCCTTGGTTTACAAATCGGTCGAAGCCTCTACTCCACCTGGACGCTGCTTATACGCCGCATAGAAGTGAAAATTCTGATTCGTATGGGTCAATTATTGGTAACAGACATTGGGGTTCGGCCGAAAATATCTTTCGTCACTGTATAATGCCATTGCCCTTCCACATGTACTCTATATAGCACCTTTTTGGAAATACCTGTCGTCTGCTCAGTGTGCAAAAGTAAGACTTCTGTTTTTTCGATTCACGAAGTTCCTTCTGAGACTTCCAACATAGACGAGTAACTCCTATATCATGCGTAAGTATAGTGTATCCGATCCAACAGTCTGTGTTAACCGTGTCACCGAGAATTTTCTGAAAAACGCTAAGGGAAGAGCGAATATCTACACATAATTACACATAACTACATATGTTACATATTTACACATATTGTGTAAATATGTTTGGTGATGTTCCCTAGTGTGACTTCTCTTTCCTCTTTCCTTTGTTATACTCCGTTTTAATTCCATGCGAATTTTTGGGCAATAAAATTACTTACTTACTTACTATAATCTCCTGACCTTTCAACTAAACTGAACAAAATGGATATCTTAAAATTTTGATTGGGTTTATTTAGGGAAATGGTGGGCGTGGGGACGGGTTAGTTGCCTTCGAATCACTTTCGACTATTAAAAAGGGCACTAGCCCCTTTCAAAATTTATACGAATAAAAAAACTGTTTCCACAAAATATGTTTTTCAAAGAAAAGTAAAGAACTCCATTAAACAAAAAATGAGCAAAAACAAAATCAAATAATCTACCAAGCGTGAAACTACCACAAATCAGCATCGATAAATAAATGAAACCCAAAACGAACAGAAATTACAATAAATAACCGAGTCAAACTCAAAACAAGCAGAAATTATCATAAGTTGCACCTTACTGAAAACAAAATTTGCACCTTACTGAAAAAAATATAAATGTTTTTACTTTTATAACTTCAATAAATCAAATAATATTAACATTTTGATTACTAAATATCAGTATATGTATATTAAACTGACAATGCACATTCATTTGTATTTCTTAAGTAAAGTACAAATTTCATTCTGGCCTTGGGAATGCATAGGGATTTTGGACACAACTTATGTTAATTTCTGCTTGTTTTGAGTTTGACGGAACTACAGAAAACCTTGTAGCTTAGAAGATATACCAACTTCAAAAATCACATCCGGGCCATCCCCGACCTCCCAAATACAATAGAAGGATAGGACCTTCGTTAAAGCTCTTCTATCAGCTGAGTAAAACCCTTGCTCATAATATATAAGAACAGGATTAAAGGGGTTGGATGACTTGTTGAAAACACTTGAAAAAAATTGTTGTTTACTTTTATAAATTCTGCGCATTATCATGTTTTCTGATTTGTGTTCTTGATTCCCTTATAATGGGGAATCGCCGAGAGGAATTTTAACGGGAGAATTTTCCTCGGCAGGGCGAGGGGGATTTTCGGGATTTTTTTTTCCACAGAGGGGAGAAATTTGGCAAGCGACAAGTTTTGTGCGGGAAGAATCCACAAGCTGATTTTTCAGGTGTAGAATTGTCCTCGTTGTGACTTTTTCCAAGTACTTCTAATTTTATAAACTTGATCGTTATTTAGACGCAAAGAGGAATATTATCGTGAATTGAATTTTCTGTAGGGAAAAATTTTCCAGGGAGAGGGATTCTCTATGGATTTTCTTCCTTTTGAGAGCAGAACAATATGATATGGGTTAGCTAGTAATTATTATTTGAGCAATTTATTTTATCAAATTCCATAAGACTGGCTATAAATGGTGCGGTTTTTATTATTATTATTATTATTTTAGAACTCCTATTTGCCCTGAAAGCAATCCTTGAAGTTGCAAAAGAATATTGAGGTCGGATATTGAGTATAACTTTTGCAACCAATTTGGACCGTTTTTTTTTTTTTTTTTTACAGAGTTGAAGCTTGGCTTATTTTTTAATGTATCACAGCTTGACTCATTTTTATACTGACTTATAACACTTACTTTTCGCACAAAATTAGGATCATATTCACGTTGTCTCACGTCATTAAGATTCAACTGTTTGGACTTAGCTCATTTTTGCACTACTCTTGTCTCTTTAATGTAACTAAGCAATAAAACTAGTTTCACAAAGTAAGATAATTTATATAAATTAATTTTGCTGAACGAATTTCGTTTCAAACCAAATCTAGAATAAAACTCAAAAATTGAATCAAATACAACTATATCCTTATTTAATTATAATTAAAAATCAAGTATGTCACTGAAAAAAAAAGAAAAAAAGAAAGAAAAGAAATTAGCCATAAAAACTACTCTTCTATTGCCAAAGTGCCATTTTGTCACAAACAAAGCGAATCAATCATAACACATTTTTTAGCCATAAATTCAAATAAACGTTACTCAAAACATTTCTTTTTGTGAAAAGAGCACAAGCGGCAATTTATAGTTAATTACTGAGCATTGAGAAGCACAGATGGACCTTTCATAACTGCAACCATAGCCCTTAAGTAAAGAATGGGAAAGTTATTACTGTAAAAACTTTGTTCTGTCAGAATTTGAGCTAAGTATTTTTAATTTTTGTCTAGGAAAATTTATACGAGTTATTAAAAACCAGTGGTTTGGTATTAACCAAAAATTTGTCGGAGATACTATTTCTATTTGAACTAAAATCTTGTTTATTGTGTAGAAACATAGAAACAACTTGCCATTGATTGTCTTAGTAGTTTCTGATACAGAAAGTATAAGGCAATGTATAACCAAAATATATTTCATAGTAGTAATGATATGAGCCATGTTTAATAACCTAGTCCTAAAAGGACTTCTGAAGACTAAAAATTATTAGTAGAATACAAGGGATATAAGGTGTTCATCATGAGTTTTGGCTTGCAAAACTGGCTGACATCATAAAATATTGCAAAAATTCTACCTGTGTACATGGAACAGGTTGTAATTTGTATAATTAAAGAATAAGTGGGGAATACCCCAGAAACTGATCTGACTTTGATAAAAATTAAGTTAATAAATGAAGTTTCCTTCAAAGGAAAGTAAAGCATGGCATTAATATTGAAAATGAATAGAAGTAATCCCATACGTGAGGGGACTGCTGCCCCCTGCTTTTTCTTTTCATACTATATTTTGGGTTTTATGGCTTTGAGAAGGCTTAAATAAGACAACAACTCTAATTTTTTAAGACTTCATGGGAGTTGACTAAAGGCAACTTTCCGCCGTGTTGAATCATATTCTTAGCGGCAATTTTATTGATGGTCATATTTTAGCAATATAAAGTCAAGTAATCACTACCAGTTCGAAATTATACTAACGAAAATTTTGATAGATTTTGAAGCATAAAATTAAAAAAAGATTCGAAGAAGAACATACTTTTGCCATTCCTTCATATAAGAAATTACAATTGACCATCGTCTGGCTATATCCACAGGGATTACCTATTTTGACCCCCACCCCCTTGAAAAAATGTCTGACTTTTACAAAAGAATAACAAAGATTAACGTAAATAAATTTTTGCGCACATGAACCTTGATAATCCCATTTTTTTGTAGCCCACTCCCATTAGTTTATTTAAAAAAAAGGGGCGGTATACAGCCAAAATTAGAAGTAGGGTTAATAACCCCCCCCCCTGTGTCTTCTAGAAATCAGAATGTAATTTACATTCTAATTAAAATAATATTTTATTTTAAGCTTTGTATTTTTGTTTTTCGTAACATAAAACATCACCATAATAGCCAAGATTACTGAACAAAACAACTGTATATGGATTAACCGTTCCTATTCTTCCAAAAAGTGTTTCTACTGTGAAAAAAACCCCTTGGTCATGCTATTGTTAACATCTTCACTACAGCCCTCATCCACAGGTATAATAACTATGTCTCTGGGGATGTTAATCCCCCTCATACCCCTCGGGTCAAGGGCTGTAAGCTATGTAATTTGCCCATTGCCTATTTAAGTAGTGGAAGCTTTTTGGGTCCCGTGACACAGAAATCCCTTCTAAACCCGGTACCGGCATTTTTTTTAAAGCTACTGGATGGTACCTGCAGCCAACCCATGACAGCCTTCCCTAAGGGCATTTTCCAAGATGCATGTGCTATTGTTTACACATAAATGTATAATACGTAATAGTTTAGGAGATGTAATTTTTTACTTTTGCAAAGTTAAATGTTTATAAACCTACGGGCCCCGGTCGGAGAAACCCTCAAGGGTATTCTTCAAGTCACTGGTCAAGTGGGGAATCCCGTAACATTTTTCTTTAAAACATTTTTCAAAACATTTCTCAAGGTATTTTTCGAGACATTTTTCTTCAAAACGTTCAACAAGATTTTTTTTTTCTTCTGGACATTTTACATGATTTTTCTTCAAGATATTTTCTTCGAGATTTTTTTTTTCAAGATTTGTTTCTTCAAGACATTTTTAAAGATTTGTTTTCTTCAAGACATTTTTCAAGATTTTTTTCATAAAGACATTTTTCAAGATTTTTTTTTATTCGAGATGTTTCCTCGAGGCATCCCCAAGCCGCTTACGCAAGACTTGTTTTGGCCCAAAAATCCTTTGTAACCCGACATTTAAGGCTTTCGTATAGTGTGGGAAGCGAATGTGAGACCCAAGATTTCCAATGGTAAAGGAACGATGACTTAGTCAACTGAACTGACAAGGTAGTAGTGATATTTTGATCTTAAAAATATATTCTAAGTGATAGATTTCGTGTCATTATGAATATCACCCCCTATTTACTTTCTCCGTAAGGAATACTATGGCAAGTATTTTTACTCGTTCGTTCAAAGTTCCTCTGTATTAAATACAGGCAGGTGTTAGCGTGGGAATTCAAGAGGGGGTGTTAACAGGTGATACTTCCCTGTAGTAATTAAAACGACAAGGACTTTTAAAGTCCATTGTAATTAATTGTATGACGCGACCTACACAAAGAAACGGGTTTTTTGTAAATTTAATATGATTACTTGTCAAACCTGTTAACAATTATTTTTTAAAGTGATAACGTAATATGACAATTTATTTCATAACTTTTATTTTATTACAAACGTAAGACATGATTCGAATTTTCTGTGGGAATATTCCTTTGAAGTTTACGATGAAACCATTGGATGAGACAACAAGAAATGAATAACTGTTCACGAAACATGACTGTTCTCGCCACGTGGAATTCTGTGGCCTGACCGAATGCTGGCCCCATGCTCCCTCTTACTCCATGGCTTATGAAAGTCCACGACAGTCCAAACTCATTGCGATACAACCATGCTAGTTCATTATTGCGTGGCACTCTGTGGTCCATTGAACTCTCTGACCCGCGGAACTTCTTAGCCCATGGCACCTCGTACCCCATGGACAATCACGGTTTAGGACACTCCCAACCAATAAATTGGTTTCGTGTTAACAAACTTCACCCCCCCCCCTCAATGAGTTGAAAAGTAGGGGTGCCATTCCTCTAATCCCTTGTGTCACACGTATGGCAAATCAAGGTCTCTTGGTATTCTATGTCCCTGTGGTTCTCTTCTACCCTTGGCACTTCTTGGTACATGGCACCTCGTACCCCATGGATAATCACGGCCCAGGACACTCCCAGCCTATTATGACGCTCCATAGTAGTGCATGGCCCCGTGGCAATCAGTGACCCGTGATTATCAGTGACCCCTAGCACATCCTGTTCCATGGCACTTCGTACCCCTGTGGCAAATCATGACCAATTTCAATGGTTGCAAGTGTTTTTTAAATATTCATGCTCTACAAGCTACATGAGACATACTTTTAAGAATAGGGTGTCATTTGAGACATAACAGTGCAATATTTCTCAGAACTGAACTTTTCCTCTTGCTATGTCATTGAAATCTTCCAACTGGTTTTCAAAGCACAGGCTCGTGGCACTCCATGACACCCTGTGGGAACTATTCTTACTCCTTAACCACTTAACCACTTTTTTGCTATCCCGTGGCACTCATTGGAACCTATTATCATTTCTTAAGCATTTTCAGACAATTTCCAGATAAAAATTGTGGCACTTTGAAATCCAATGGTTTAAGTTGTCGCAACTCCTATATTTTATTAATTATGCATTTTCAGACATTTCTATGATAAAATGGCACCCAGTATGTTTTTATATTTCTAGCTCGTTTTGGTTCCAGCTGTTAAAACTGATTTTCTCTAGCCAACGATGCTATTGATCTTTTTTAGTTATTTAGTTCTTACCCTGTGGGAACTATTATTATTCCTTAAGCATTTATTGACATTTTTTCTAGCCATAGACACTCATTGGCACCTATTATCATTTCTAAAGTATTTTCAGACAATTTACAGATAGAGATTATAGTTTAACTCCTATGGGTGGTTTTTGCAAGCCACCCCTCCAGAAACTCCAAGATAGTTGACGGCCAGTGGTACTCTATGGCTGGCCCATGGCCAGCCATGGCACCTATTATCATCACTTAAGAGTTTTCAGACTTTTTTTTCACATAAATCATGCTTTAGATCCAATGTTTTGTGTTTTCACAAGCATTTCATATTATTCCTGAAGCGTTATTAGACATTATTGATAAAAATGGTGCTTTTAATCCAGTGGTTCGTGTTTTCGCAACGCATTCATATTATTACTCAAGCATTTTTAGAAATTGTCTTGAATAAAAATTGGGCTTGAAATCCCTTGATTTGTGTTTTTGCAACCCCTATATATTATTCCTTATTAATTTTCAAACATTTCTCTGATGAAATGGCATCCATTTTAGGTTCCAGCTGTTAAAACTGATTTTCTCTAGCGAACGATCTTGTTGATCTTTTTTAGTTTGAATATCCTGATAGATGTTTTCATTTGGACGACGGGAGTTACCATTTCATTGTTAGATCGTGATGCTCCAAGGCAATCCATGGACCGTAGCAGTTTGTGACTGCCCCATTGTACCCTGTGGTACCTATTAAAATTCATTAAGCGTTTTCAGACATTATTTTGATATAAATTTTGCTTTAAATCAATTGCTTTGTGTTCTCAAAAGCCAAAAACATTACCCTCTAGGTATTTTCAGATATTTTTGATAAGATGGCATCATTTTGGTTTTTATATTTCTAGCCTGTTTTGGTTCAAGCTGTTAAAAATATTATGCAACAGTATTCCGCTGGAAATAAAAGATTCTGTTTCAGTTCCGTCATTTAAATATAATTATAAGAAACATCTTCTTTCTACTAGCACAAATAAATAGTTTTTAGGAGGAATCTCTTTTTTATGTAATGTACAGTGCCTTTTTTTTCAAAGTTTGTTTGTTTGTCAATTTGTTGCTTGTCAATAATTAGTGATAGTATTTGTATGAATATTCGAGTTCTCCAGGGATTACACTTAGGCCCTAGAGATCATTGATCAGTCTTTTTTTTCAAAGTTTGTTTGTTTGTCGAGTTGTTGTTTTTCAATAATTAGTGATAGTATTTGTATGAATATTCGAGTTCTCCAGGGACTACATTTAGGCATTGATCAGTCCCTGGAGTTGTGTTTTATTTGTGTATTTATATTGAATAAAGTCAAAGTCAAAACTGTTTTTCTCAAGAAAACAATCTTATTGATCTTATTTTGTTTGAATATCTTGACAGATGTTTTATTTGGACGGCGGGATTACGTGCTCATTATTAGATCGTAACACTCTATTGTATTTCACGGCCCGTGAAACTGTGTGACTGGCCCATGGTACCCTGTGTAACCTATTATCATTACTTAATTATTTTCAGGATTATTATTGATATAAATTATGCTTTAAATCCATTGCTTTGTGTTTTCACAATCCAATTATATTACCCTCTAGGTATTTTCAGATATTTTTTGATAAGAAATAGTTCTTTAACTCCTCTGGTTTTTGTTTTCGCAAGTCAATCCCTATGATATTCCATGGCGATTACCGGCCTGCAATACTCTGGCTGGTTTGTGTTTTTACAACCCAGGCACACATAGAGAGACCGACACAGACAGAAAAACACAGAGACCCACACACAGAGAGACAGACAGACACAAATGTAGACGAAGAGACACACAGATACAGACACTTAGACAGGCAAACAGACGGTCAGACACACAGCGGCAGAGATACAGATAGAAACAAACAAAAACACAAACACACAGAAACACACACACATAGACAGACATACACAAACGTAGAAACAGAGACACACAAATAAAGACCCAGACACACAGAAAAGCATATGGTCAGACACACAGGCACACAGAGAGAAAGAGAGAGAGAGAGAGAGAGAGAGAGAGAGGAGAGAGAGAGAGAGAGAGAGAGAGAGAGAGAGAGAGAGAGAGAGAGAGAGAGAGAGAGAGAGAGAGAGAGAGAGAGAGAGAGAGAGAGAGAGAGAGAGAGAGATAGATAGAAGAAAGAGAGGGAGAGAGAGAGGGGGAGAGAGAGAGAGGGAGAAACATATAAACAAACAGATACACAGACAAACAGGCTCAAACATACATAAGGACAAACAGAGACAGACTGTCAGACACACGGGCAGACAAAGAGAGAGAGAGAGAGAGAGAGAGAGAGAGAGAGAGAGAGAGAGAGAGAGAGAGAGAGAGAGAGGGGACACATAAACACGCAGAGACACAAAGGCACAGAGAGACATAAAAACAAGCTTACACAGAGACACACAGATAGAAAAACGGACGGTCAGACATACAGCCACACAGAGAGAGAGAGACAGACATGAACTCACACACAAACACACAGAGGCACACACGCACAGTCGGACACACGCACTTACGCAGAGACAAGCAGAGAAATACACAAAGACACACAAACAGACGGTTAGACACAAAGACACAGACTAAGATAGAGACAGACGAACACACTAACACGCAGAGACACACACGCAAAGACAGACAGCCACACACATACACAGAGGCACAAAAAGACACACAAACAAATGGTCAGACACACAGTCACACAAAGACAGATTAAGACACAAACACACAGAAACACACGCGCACAGGCCAAAAGACACACGCACATACGCAGAGACAGAAAGGGACAAACACATAGACAGAAAAAAGATGGTTAGACACACATACACAGAGAAAGAGAGAGAGAGTGAGAGAGAGAGAGAGAGAGAGAGAGAGAGAGAGAGAGAGAGAGAGAGAGAGAGAGAGAGAGAGAGAGAGAGTGAGAGACTGACAGACAGACAGACAGACAGACAGACACATACACAAGCAAACAAATACACACACGTGCAAACAGACACACACACAAACACATATACAGACCCGCAGAGACAGACAAACAGAGGGTCAGACACACCGGCACACAGTGAGAGAGACAGACACACAAAGACACACACACAGACAAATAGACACACACGTATATACAGAGACATACAGACGGACAGCCACACACAGAGACACACTCGCATGACAGACTGATAAACCGCATATCCAGAGACCAACACACAGACAGACAAAAAGACGGTCAGACAAACAGGATCACAGAGAGAGAGACAAACACACATATAAACACACAGAAACAAACACACACAGACAAACAGAGACACATATATAAAGAGACGCACAAAGACAAACACAAAGACAGACAGACACACTGTCAGACACCCAGGCAAACAGAGAGAGAAACAATTACACACACAAAAACTCAGAGACAAACACGCACAGACAGACAGACAAACACACGTATAAAGAGACACAGAGAGACAGACACACAGACAGACGAACAGACGGTCAAACCCATAGGCACACAGAGAGGGAGACAGACACGCACACAAAGATACAGAGACACAAACGCACAAACAGACAAACGCAAACAGATAAACAGAGACAGACAAACAGATGGTTGAACACAAAGGCATAGAGAGAGAGAAAAAAACAAGAGAGAGAGAGAGAGAGAGCGAGAGAGCCACACACAGAGACACACTTGCATGACAGACTGACAAACCGCATACCCAGAAACAGATACACAGACAGACAAATAGACGGTCAGACAAACAGGCTGACAGAGAGAGAGAGACAAACACACAAATAAACACACAGAAACAAACACACAAAGACAAACAGAGACACATAAATAAAGAGACACACAAAGACAGACAGACGCACTGTCAGACACCCAGGCAAACAGAGAGAGACACAATTACACACACAAAAACTCAGAGACAAACACGCACAGACAGACCGACAAACACACATATAAAGAGACACAGAGAGACAGACACACAGACAGACGAACAGACGGTCAAACCCATAGGCACACAGAAAGGGAGACAGACACGCACACAAAGATACAGAGACTCAAACACACAAACAGACAAACGTAAACAGATAAACAGAGACAGACAAACAGATGGTTGAACACAAAGGCATAGAGAGAGAGAGAAAAAAACGAGAGAGAGAGAGAGGGAGAGAGAGAGAGGGAGAGAGAGAGAGAGACATACAAACACACAGAGACACACACGCATAAACAGACAGAAAAACACGTAAACAGAAACATACAGAGTCAGACACATAGATTGACAAACACACGGCCAGACACAAAAGCAAGAGAGAGAGAGAGAGAAAGAGAGAGAGAGAGAGAGAGAAAGAGAGGGGGGGGGGGGAGAGAGAGAGATACAGACAGACAGACAAATACATAGAGACACACACACATACACACACAGAAAGACACAAATGCCTGCACAGAGACACACAGAGACAAACACATAGACATAAAAAAAAACGGTAAGACTCACAGACACAGAGAGTAAGACAGACAAACACACATACAAACATGAAGAGACACACTAGCATAGACAGAGACAAAAACAGAAAGACAAACAGAAGGTCAAAACACAGGCACACAGATAAAAGGACAACAAAAATACACCGGGCTACAGAGAGAGAGAGAGAGAGAGAGAGAGAGAAAAAAAGAGAGAGAAAGAAAATGGTAACGTTAACTGACTTCAAGTTACGTTCGCTTGAGCTCACTAAGCGTAGCACATTCCACACACTCTAAATGACAGCATAAGTGATTTTAAACTTAAAGGTTACATTGCACTAACTACTTTCAAACTACGTTCATCTGAGTTCACTTAGCGTGGTGCGCCACACTAAGTTAGGGTAAGTTAACATATCCTAGCTTAAAAATCAGTTGTATTGCCATTTCGTGTGCCAGTGTGTCTATCCGTCTCTTTTCTATGTATGTGTCTCTCTCTCTCTCTCTTTCTCTCTCGATCTCTCTCTCTCTCTATCTCTATCCCTCTCTCTCTCTCTCTCTGTGGGTGTGTGTGTGTGTGTGCTTGTGTGTGTGTATGTGTGTGTCTAATTTTCTGTCTGTATATGTCTCTGTGCAGGCGTGTGTGTTTGTCTGTCTGTGTGTGTGCCTCTTTGTGTTTCTGGATGCGTCTTTCTCTCTCTCTCTCTCTCTCTCACTCTCTGGGCCTGTGTGTATGACCGTTTGTTTTTCTTTCTGTGTCTCTGTGTCTTTCTGTGTTTTATGCGTTTCTGTCTGTCTGTACATTTGTGTCTCTGTTTGTTCGTTTGTTTTTTTTCTCTTTCTTTCTGTGTGTATGTGTGCATATCTCTCTCTCTCTCTCTCTCTCTCTCTCTCTCTCTCTCTCTCTCTCTCTCTCTCTCTCTCTCCTCTCTCTCTCTCTCTCTCTCTCTCTCTCTCTCTCTCTCTCTCTCTCTCTCTCTCACTTTCTCTCTCTCTGTGCCTGTGTGTCTCACCGTTTGTTTTTCTTTCTGTGTCTCTGTCTCTGTGTGTTTCTGTTTTTTCATGTGTGTGTGTCTGTCTTTGAATTTGTGTTTTGTGTGTTCGTTTGTTTGTTTTCTCTTTCTTTCTGTGTGTATGTGTGCATCTCTCTCTATCTCTCTCTCTCTCTCTCTCTCTCTCTCTCTTTCTCTCTTTCTCTCTCTCTCTCTCTCTCTCTCTCTCTCTCTCTCTCTCTCTCTCTCTCTCTCTCTCTCCTCTCTCTCTCTCTCTCTCTCTCTGTGTACCTGTGAGTCTTACCGTCTGATTGTCTGTCTGTGTGTCTGTCTCTATGTCTATGATGTATGCGTTTGTGTCTAGCTGTTTGTGCGTGTGTGTCTTTGCGTGTTTGTGTGTGTTTCTGCCTCTCTCTTTGTGTGCCTGTATGTCTGACCGTCTGTTTGTGTGTCTGTTTGTTTGTCTCTGTGTGTCTCTGTTTGTTTGTTTGTCTGTTTCTCTCTCTCTGTGTGTCTGACCGTCTGTATGTATGTGTCTCTGCATGTGTTTGTGTGTCTGTATGTCTTTTTCTTTCTCTCTTTCTCTGTGCCTGTGTTTCTGACCTTTTTCTAGTCCGTCCATATGTTTGTGTGTATGCGTTTATCTATGTCTGTCTGTGTGCTTGTGTCTCTGTTTGTTTGTGTGTGTGTGTCTGCCTCTCTGTCTCTTTCTGCGTGTCTGTGTTTCTGATCGTCTGCTTTTTTGTCTTAATGCCCGTCTCTGTGTTTTGCTGTAAATGCGTCCTTGTCTGTCTGTCTGTGCGTGTGTGTCTCAGTGTGTTTGTTTCTTTGTCTATCTCCCTCTGTGCCTGGATTATAAAAAATGGGACCATTCAGAGTACCACTGGTCGGAAATTGCCATGGAGTATCATGAGGTTTTGGCTTATGAAACCACAAAGCAGTGGAGTTAAAGAACAATTTCTTATAAAAAAAAAAATCTGAAAATACCTAGGGGTAACATGGTTGGCATGTAAATGCTCTTTGGACTATTTTAAACATAATCGCTATCTCACAATTTCAACCCGATGTGTTTTGTAAAAAGAATGGTAGTCATGGGGGTTTGCTAGTTGCCCTCGTTCACTGTTTATTCTTAAATGGGAACTATAATTTCCAATTTTTAGCCAAAATGAGATTCGCTAAGGATTATGAAACCATCCCTTCCATTAAAAACTTAAATGCCCCCGGGACATAACTTAAAACTGTTGCCCCCATGCTCTGGGCATTTTTTTCAACCTCAAAAGCTTGTAATCTGATCTTTGGAATATATTGAATAGAAATTCTATCAAATTTTCAACTGGATGCATTTCGGAGAATTACGAAGTGTGTGAGTGTGGAGGGGGTAGCTGCTCTTCAGTCACTGTTACTGTTAAAAAGGGCACTGAAATTTCTGATTACCAATCCACTCAGCCATCTCCTAGATTTGTAGAACCATCTTTTCTATTAAAACCTTATATACCACAGGACATAACTTACAACCATTGCCCTCAGGCTTGTGGGGGGGGGGGGTTTGTCATACTCAAAAACAAAGATTCCGGAACTTCCAACCGCATTGATCAAAATTGCTATCTAGGCATTTAATTTCCAATCAAATGAAGCCTTTTTAAAGTTTTTACGACAACTCCTTCCATACGAAGTGCCCTGGTCTAAAAAAAAATGAAAAAAATAAATAATACAGTGTGCCAACATCTTTTGTTACTCAGGCAGTGCCATTGCGCTGGCTATGATTAAGTTGAAAATTCTAGGGATTCGTGATCATATTGTTCAAGTTACAAAAAGGCCTATTTGCATACAACTACTGCTGCTAGTACTACTGCTACTAATGTTAGCACTACCGCTAATCTAAATATTACTACTCGTGCTCCTTTTCCTGCTACTGCGACTGCTACTACAACTAAGGCAAAGAGTATAAAGGTGAAAATTTCAAGGAAAATGGAGTGATTCAGGAGTGGCTTGGCACTTGGACTTAAAACTCACAGGACTTGTTGTGCGGGGTTTTGAACTAACCCAAAGCAAGTATTTGCAAGCTACTAGTACTACTTCTACTACTACTTTTACCACCACCGCTACTAATACTACTGCCACTGCTACTACTACTACCACTACTACTACTACTACTACTACTACTACTACTACTACTACTACTACTACTACTACTACTACCTATTACTTCTACTGCTTTTACTACTACTACAAATGCTACTAGTACTATCATTACTACTGCAACTGCTACTACTACTTTTAAATTTATGGGTATTAAGGCGAAAATGTCAGAGAATGTTGAGACAGTGTTGAGCTAAATCAAAATGTTGAAAAAAAAAATAAAAAAAGTTGCTATATGTATATTGCTACTAATACTACTAATACTACTGCAAGTAGGTATTTTATCAATATCCCACCAATGACTTAGGGTACTAAGCTGAAGCTCCCAGGTCTACCAATATCACTACCACTATAAAACTAATTCAAAACAGCTTAACAGCTATTGAACAGAATTAAAAAAGGATATTGAACTAATTCAAAATAGGTTAAGAGCATCAAGGTTTTCAAAGTAGACCAGGTTGTCCATGTATCCAGATAGAATATCTTAGGACTACATTATGCTATAAAGTACAAACTTTCAGGGAAGCCACCGGCACATCGAGAACATTTTTGGTGGCTTAAGATCGATGGTACACCATAGATAAATTGGTGTTTGTTCTATTATTAGTATATTTTTACCTTTTTTTGAAAACTGAAATTTTATCAGTTATTATCGGAATTCTTTCCTCCTTCTAAACTAAACTTCTTGAGATCTAAGATTCCCTACCAGTTTAAGTAGCACAACCAAACTCCGGGCAAGATAAGGACCAGACATCAAGTTTTACTTGATGTTAATATATTAATAATATTTTTGAATCTAAATTATCCACGTTGAGAACTTAAACTGCGTGAGAATTGAATTAATCCGACAAAATAGGGAATTACAATAAATATCACTACATTATTTCTTGATTACTCCATAGTTTAAACCCAAAGGAAACCCAGTGACAATATCGTATTCCGTGTCTGGATTTCCTGGTCTTGTGAAAGTAACTTATTTTTTTCTCTGACTACCTTATATTTATTTGTCTATTCCATTAGGTCTATTTGATTGGCTTTTGAAAAAAGCGCTAAATACAGATAGTAGAGATATTGACCGATAATAAGAAGCATTATTCAAGGTCTACTTCTTATACAACGATCACTCGACCTCACTTAAGTAAACCTATTTACCTATTACGAGCAAGTAGGTCAAAATAAGAAGTGGATCGTTTTACAAAAAGATCTATCTACAAGTCTTTTCAGAGGAGAAATAATCGATAAAAAAAAATGGCAAAGACTTCATTGGTTGGTATACAATCTGGATATTGAACTGTTTAAAAGATTACCAAGTCTAGTGAAACCAAACTCTGGAATCTGTGTCAAGTTCATAGACTCGTCTGAGGTTTTCCAAGCTGCAGTTTAAAATCGAACTAATATGCAAAGAATCTTACTGAAGAAGCAGTTAGTTTCCCAGCATTAGCAAAATAAGGAGTAAGTCCTTTTTGAATGTTGAGGTCACCCTGAACAAAGTAGCCGTCAACCGCGAAATTGGAAAAACTAGAGAAGCCGGAGACCAATGCTTAACGAGTGAACTGATAACCTGCCAAGTTTGCCAAATATCACTACAAAATATTGAAAGTTTTCTAGAATAATAGAGGGATTTGGATTCCCAAAACTCCTACAGCAATTGAAGTGCTGAAATCAAGGAGCTGCAGCATTCGATACAGACTTTATCGCCTCGGAAGATTTTCAAAGATTAATTTTCCTTTAAAAGCTTTTGAAGACGCTTGGGGTTATCTATGGATGCAAAAGAATATTTAGAACCGCAGACTTAAGGGAATTAAGTAAATACATCGAGAATAAACGGCATAACTGACCTGTAAATAGGGTCGAAACCATGGGCCAAAATTCGTATTCTCATCAACAATATTCCCTAAAACCATTACTAAGTTGAATCTGATGAGAGATTGCTCGTCCTGGCCAAACCTTGAGGCAGCCAAGTCCAAAGTAAGAGTGCTATATGTTAATCTTATTAGAACTGAATATAGAAAGAAATTCTGAGATTTTTTTCCTTTTGTCAACTAATTATATTGGAAGAAGGAAGTTACAAAGATGATGAAGTTGAAATTTTCAAGAAAGTGTCCTGAATCTGTAAGACAACATAGAACAATTTTGGGATTTGAGGCTTCGAATGTATGTGCCAATATCCCTTCCTGATACGTGATAAGATTTGTATAGCCTTTAAATAACTTATACATTTTGTGTAGCTTAGAGTAATTCACTATTACAATAATGTATTTGTAATAATGCAAATCTACTTTACATTAGTTGGTTCTTAATTGGTCTTTTCTAAAATATATTTAAGACTGTGGTCATTGGTAAAAACGAAAAAAAAAATTAATCAGACACAACGGTTTAAAATGCACAAGAAATATGAATCTGCTAAATAGTTTTTGAAAGAGTATGATAGGCCTTGAAGAAAATTTCTTGTTAATATTTTTGAATGAAAAAAAAAAACAAGAAAAAATCAGAATTTTTATCTAAATATTTTATCTTTGAACGCAAAAAAAGGCAAGTTCAGATACATTTAGTTTCTCCTACTAATAAGAAACTTTAACACTTAGACTAAATTAAAGTTAGCTTGTTTTTAAAAGTAAAGCCTTAGAAATCCACAGCAAGGAATATTTATCGAAAGTCTTTTTTTCGTAGATTAATTGCAAGATGAACAAACGTAATCAGCACAATTCAGCGCTTAAAATCAATTACCACAAGGCAGTAGTTGGTCTCATTTAAAAGAATTGGAGGATTATTTTTTATTCTCATGGATAAGTTGCCATGCTGAGCAAATTTAAAGAGTGTATGAATCAGTAATAGGCAGTCATAAAAATCCTTTAAAAGAAGCTCCCACACCTTGGTATCGCATTTCAATATACTTATTATCAATAAGATAGTAACTAAGTTTACCGTTAAATCAAACAAAAGTCCTGATATAATTATTAATAAGCATCAAAAAATGAGCGTGCCTTTGAAAAATTGTTTTCATAATTACATTTGTAAAACATATACAGACTTAGACTTTTCTTGATTCGTTCTCGACTGATTAAAAACTTAAAATTTTCCTTTTGTTGGAATGACTAACAAGATAAAAATGTAGTTTGTTCAATTCCTTGGTTAACTAGACCCACTCACCTCTCAGATTTAAAAAACTTGCGAATACTCAGAAAATTATGAAAATTATGATAAAAAAGTCATAATTTGCAACATAAAATGCACTTTACTAAAAAAAAAACAAAAAAAAAAAACAGATGACCGTGGATTGTCAGTTTAATATGCACATGCTGATATTTATTCCTTACACTTATAATATTTTTATCTATTAAAATAAAAAGGGAAACTATTTAAAATATAGTTTTGTTGTGGTTTTCAGAAGGCATTGGGTTATCAGCCCTACTCATGTTAATTTTTGCTGGTATTGAGTTTGACTCGGTTATTTATTGTCATTTCTTTTCGTTTTGAGTTTCATCTGTTTATTAATTGTGATTTGTGGTAGCTTTACACTTGAAAGGATATTTGACTTTTTTTTCTGCATAGTTTAGACTTAGTGGAGCCCTTTATTTTCTTTGAAAAACTTGTTTTGTGAAAAAAGTTTTTTGAATTAGTTTCTATTTTCTTTCTACTGACATAGCTTTTTCATGAAAAAATAATATTTTACATCTTTTTGGTTCTTTTTTTTGTATAAGAATCCAAAGTTTGGCTAACTATATGTGTGTTTGAGAAACCTATTCAACTATTTTTTATCCTGACACAAATAGTATTGTTTAATTTAAGTTTATGCCTCCTCAAGTTGATCTCAAAAATAAAACATAATATCTTTCTGAAAAAAATCTATCTATGCTCTTTGACAACCTTGATACATTTACACTCTATTGATTTATTTAAATTGCAAAAGCAGAAGTATTAATAGTAATAGCCCTAAAAGTTTAGAATTAATAGCCCCAGTCGTTCTCGATATATTACTGAGGTTTCCTATTGGCATCCCTACACCCAGTGCCTTTTGATTCAGCTTTAAAGCAACATTTGGTTTTAAAGCATAATGGACCAATTGCACACTTCTGGGGGGTTGACATAACAAATATCCCTAGAGACAGAGCTGCTGGACTGTTCTACTATGCTGAACGAAATAGTTTGATTGGATTTTTTTGAAAAATTTGATTGGATTTTTTTGAAAAATGAATGGGCTTGGGAGAAGGGCTGCTTGCCCTCCAATCTTTTTTTACTCTTGAAAAGGGCACTAGAACTCTTAGGCTTGAATCGAAATAGCTCTTTTAAAAGTTTCAATGATATTTCTAGCTATTATAGAGTGGTGTTACCTATGATATTGTGTATATGCCCTTTTGAAAACCTGCGTGCATAGTTTTTTCGTTTAATTGAAACTGTCCCTTAACGTTCCCTAAAATTTGCACCTTAACACTCTTAGCATCATTAGTTTTAGTAACTGTAGTGTTAGTATTGATAGTGTTGTATTGCCTTTTGGTGATTTGAACATCATTTTTATTAAGTCCAGGAAGCTTCAACTTAGTACAATTAGCCGTTGCTAATTGCTGATATTGCCCTTGCTGATATTAGCCGTTGCTGATATTGCTGATGTATCCTTTTGATAACCTGTGTACTTATATACTTGTATGATTTTCATCTTAATGCTCTTAGCCTTACAAGTAGTTGCAACACAGGTATTAGTTGAAGTAGCAGCAGTAATAGTAGTAGTAAATGTAGCAGCAGCAGTAACATTAGTACTAGCATGCACATATTGTCTATTGGTCAATTGATCATCCCTTTTAACCGTTTTTGGAAAGTACCAAGTTAATACTAAAATCCATTCTTGAGATACGCTCTTTTGATAATGTGCATGCACATAGTGACTTTTTATTTTGTTCGAATTTCCCCTCAATATCATAAATGTAGTACTGTAACTGTAGCAGTGGTAGTGGAGGCAGTAGCAGTGTTGGTAGTAGTAGTAGTAGTAGTAGTAGTAGTAGTAGTAGTAGTAGTAGTAGTAGTAGTAGTAGAAGTAGTAATAGTAGCGTACAAATATTATCTTTTTGGTCAATTGCCCATCTCACTTATCATTTCCTGAAAGTTCCAAATTAATATACTCAGTTAATCCTGAGTTACACCCTTTTGAATACCCGTATATTCATAACGTGTTTTGGTACAGTTCAAAACTCCCCTCATCCTTCTCTGAAAGGCTAACCTCTTTGTTATTCTGGAAAGTAAAGGTTAAATATGCATACCTTCCTCAACAAAATATACTGTATGTAAAAAGTGAACTAACTGCCTAACTTGCAGCCCTTGTTCTGTGGACTGTTAAGGGGTTGACGTCCCCAAAGGCACAGCTAAAGGATCTTTCAACAATGCTGAAGAAAGTAGACATCTCAGAATTTTGATTTGAAATTTGTTATGGAAAATTATTGTAATGGGAGGGAAGAGGGTGGTTGTCCTCAATTCACTTTTGACTCTTAAGAATAGCACTAGAGCTTCCAATTCGGAATCAAATGAGTCCTATTTAAATTTTATACTACAACTCATTCCATAAAACGTGGCCTTTGGGGCATAACTTACAACCCTTGCTACCAGGTTCTGAAGGGCTATTTCATCCCCGAAGGCCTTTTTATATGCTCTTTAAACTATTTTGAACAAAATTTTTATCTCAAACATTTATCAGATGTATTTAGGGATAAGAAGACGAGGGCAGGGGCTAGTTGGCCTCCTATCACTTTTGACTCTTAAAAAGGACACTAGGACTTCTGACTTCCAACTGAATGAGCCACATCCAAAGTCTATAGTACCACCCTTCACATGGTCAACTTATATAATTTATAGCCCTTTCCCTGAGGGCCAGGGGGTGACTGTCATCCCCAAAGACATAATTACTTTACTTTTCAAGTCAGTTTAACAAAATGGCTATCTCAAAATTTTGATTGGATGTGTTAAGGGAAATGATTAAGTTTCACTCGTTTTAAGATTTATTTATTCATTTACATTAATATATATTGTATGTTTGTTCGTATTGATTGTTTATATAATTTCTGTTCGTTTTAAGTTTCATTTATACTTTAATAGCAAAATATTTGTTTTCGTTTTAAGCTTGATTTTCATATTCAATCTAAGCATTACTCGCTTTAAGATCTATTTATTCATTTATATTATTACTTATTGTAAGTTATTTGCTACGATTGTTTATTTAATTTCTGTTCGTTTTGGGTTTCATTTATTCTTTAATAGTAATTTCTGGTAGTTTTGAGTTTGAATTTTAACAGGTATTTGTATCTCCTGAGCTTAAGTTTAAAATGGCCTTTACTTTTCTTTGAAAAACTTATTTTTCGGAAAGTTTTTTTTTTTAATTAATTTTTGTTCGTTTTTTATTGCAAAACGTTTCAAGTTTTTATGGGATGGGGGGACACCAGAGTTTTTTGTTATCAGAACTTTGAACTATTTTAAAAAAAATGTCTATCTCAAAATTTTTATCTGATGCATTTAGGGCGTGGAGGAGGGAGAGGGGCTAGTTGCCCTTCAATCTTATTTGACTCTTAAAAAGTGAACAAGAATTTTCAATTTTCAATCAAATGAGCCCTCTGTAAAGTTTATACGAGCATCCCTTCCATAAGAAATAATATGAAGGATTCGGAGAATCCTTAAATTACAACTCTTACCCTGAGGGCTTTGGGGGAGTTGTAATCCTCAAAGACCTAATTTCCAGAACTTAAAACTACGTTTAATAAAATGGCTGTCTTAAAATTTGATTGGATGTGTTTGGGGAAAAGGTGGGCGTGAGAGGGGGGTTAGTTGCCCTCAAATCACTTTCGACTATTAAAAAGGGCACTAGCCCTCGGAATTTTCAGTCGAATGAGCCTTTTTTGAAATTTCTACGACACCACCTTCTATAAAAACCTTATATGCCCCCCAGGGCATAACTTAAAACCCTTACCCTGAGGGTTGTGGAGGATTGTCCTCCTCAAAAACATATTTTCTATCTGGAAATCAACAACGCTGAACAATATGGCTATCTCAAAATTTTTATTGGATGCGTTGGGGGAATGATGGGCGTGGGAGGGGGGCTAGTTGCCCTCCAATCACTTTCGGCTATTAAAAAGGGCACTAGCCCTTTGAATTTCCAATTGAACGTGCCTGTTTTGAAGTTTCTACAACAACGCCTTCTATAAAAACCTTATATGCCCCCAAGGCATAACTTAAAACTCTTGCCCTGAGGGTTGTGGGGGAGTGTCCTCCTCAAAAACATATTTTCTATCTGGAAATCAACTACACTGAACAAAAGGGCTATCTCAAAAGTTTGATTGGATTTGTTTGGGGAAATGATGGGCGTGGGGGGGGGGGGGCTAGTTACCCTCCAATCACTTTCGACTAGTAAAAAGGGCACTAGCCCTTTAATTTCCAATCGAATGAGCCTGTTTTGAAGTTTCTACGACAACGCCTTCAATAAAAACCTTATATTCCCACAGGGTATAACTTAAAACCCTTGCCCTGAGGGTTGTGGGGGAGTTTCCTCCTCAAAAATGTATTTTCAATCTGGAAATCAACTACGCTGAACAAAAATGGCTATTTGAAAATTTTGATTGGATGTGTTTGAGGAAATGGGGCGTGGGGGGGGGGAAGGGGCTAGTTACACTCCAATTACTTTTCACTATTAAAAAGGGCACTAGCCCTTTAATTTCCAATCGAATGAGCATGTTTTGAAGTTTCTACGACAACGCCTTCTATAAAAACCTTATATGCCCCCAGGGCATAACATAAAACCCTTGCCCTGAGGGTTGTGGGGGAGCATCCTCCTCAAAAATATATTTTATATCTGGAAATCAACTACTCTGAATAAAATGGCTATCTCAAATTTTGATTGGATGTGTTTGGGGGAATGATGGGCGTGAGGGGGGGCTAGTTGCCCTCCAATCCTTTTCGACTATTAAAAAGGGCACTAGCCCTTTAGTTTCCAATGGAATGAGCCTGTTTTGAAGTTTCTACGGCAACGCTTTCTATAAAAACCTTATATGCCCCCAGGGCATAACTTAAAACCCTTGCCCTGAGGGTTGTGGGGGAGTATCCTCCTCAAAAATATATTTTCTATATGGAAATCAACTACGCTGAACAAAATGGCTATCTCAAATTTTGATTGGATGTGTTTGGGGTAATGATAGGCGTGGGGGGCTAGTTGTCCTCCAATCATTGTCGACTATTAAAAAGGGCACTAGACCTTTAATTTCCAATCGAATGAGACTGTTTTGAAGTTTCTACGACAACGCCTTCTATAAAACCGTGTATGCCCCCAGGGCATAGCTCAAAACCCTTGCCCTGAGGGTTGTAGGGGAGTATCCTCCTCAAAAATATATTTCCTATCTAGAAATCAACTACCCTGAACAAAATGGCTATTTGAAAATTTTTATTGGATGTCTTTGGGGGAATGATGGGCGTGGGAGGGGGGCTAGTTGCCCTCCAATCCTTTTCGACTATTAAAAAGGGCACAGGCCCTTTGAATTTCCAATTGTCTGTTTTGAAGTTTCTACAACAACGCCTTCAACAAAAACCTTATATGCCCCAAAGGCATAACTTAAAACTCTTGCCCTGAGGGTTGTGGGGGAGTGTCCTCCTCAAAAATATATTTTCTATCTTAAAATCATCTACACTGAACAAAAGGGCTATCTCAAAAGTTTGATTGGATGTGTTGGGGAAATGATGGGTGTGTGGGGGGCTAGTTGCCCTCCAATCATTTTCGACTATTAAAAAGGGCACTAGCTCTTTAATTTCCAATCGAATGAGCCTGTTTTGAAGTTTCTACGACAACGCCTTCTATAAAACCGTGTATGCCCCCAGGGCATAGCTCAAAACCCTTGCCCTGAGGGTTGTGGGGGAGTATCCTCCTCAAAAATATATTTTCTATATGGAAATCAACTACGCTGAACAAAATGGCTATCTCAAAATTTTGATTGGATATGTTTGGGACAATGATGGGTGTGTGGGGGGCTAGTTGCCCTCCAATCATTTTCGACTATTAAAAAGGGCACTAGCTCTTTAATTTCCAATCGAAGGAGCCTGTTTTGAAGTTTCTACGACAACGCCTTCTATAAAAACCTTGTATGCCCCCGGGCATAACTTAAAACCCTTGCCCTGAGGGTTGTGGGGGAGTATCCTCCTCAAAAATATACTTTCTATCTGGAAATCAACTACGCTGAACAAAATGGCTATCCGAAAATTTTTATTGGATGTGTTTTGGGAAATGATGGGCGTAGGGGGGGGGAGGGGGCTAGTTACACTCCAATCACTTTCGACTATTAAAAAGGGCACTAGCTCTGTAATTTCCAATCGAATGAGCCTGTTTTGAAGTTTCTACGACAAGGCCTTCTATAAAAACCTTGTATGTCCCCAGGGCATAACTTAAAACCTTTGCCCTGAGGGTCATGGGGGAGTATCCTCCTCAAAATATATTTTCTATCTGGAAATCAATTACGCTGAACAATATGGCTATCTCATAATTTTGATTGGATGTGTTTGGGGGAATGATGGGCGTGGGAGGGGGGGGGCGCTAGTTGCCCTCCAATCACTTTTGACTATTAAAAAGGGCACTATCCCTTTGAATTTCCAATCGAATGAGCCTTTTTTGAAGTTTCTACGACAACGCCTTCTATAAAAACCATATCTTAAAACCCTCGCCCTGCAGGTTCTGGGGAGTGTGCTCCTCAAAAACATATTTTCTATGTGAAAAACAAATACGCTGAACCAAATGGCTATCTCAAAATTTTGATTGGATGTGTTTGGGGAAATGATGGGCGTGGGGGGGGGATAGTTGCACTCCAATCACTTTCGACTATTAAAAAGGGCACTAGCCCTTTAATTTCAAATCGAATGAGCCTATTTTGAAGTTTTACGAAAACGCCTTCTATAAAAACCTTATATGCCCCCAGGACATAACTTAAAACCCTTGCCCTGAGGGTTGTGGGGGAGTGTCCTCCTCAAAAATATATTTTCTATCTGGAAATCAACTACGCTGAACAAAATGGCAATCTGAAAATTTTGATTGGATGTGCCTGGGGAAATGATGGGCTTGGGGGGGGGAGGAGGGGGGCTAGTTACACTCCAATCACTTTCAACTATTAAAAAGGGCACTAGCTCTTTAATTTCCAATCGAATGGGCCTGTTTTGATGTTTCTACGACAACGCCTTCTATAAAAACCTTATATACCCCCATGGCATAACTCAAAACCCTTGCCCTGAGGGTTGTTGGGGAGTGTCCTCCTCAAAAATATATTTTCTATCTGGAAATCAACTACGCTGAACAAAATGGCTATCTGAAAATTTTTATTGGATGTGTTTGGGGAAATGATGGGCGTGTGGGGGGGGGGGCTAGTTACACTCCAATTACTTTAGACTATTAAAAAGGGCACTAGCTCTTTAATTTCCAATCGAATGAGCCTGTTTTGAAGTTTCTACGACAACGCCTTCTATAAAAACCTTATAGAAGGTTTTTATAGAAGGCAACTCATAACCCTTGCCCTGAGGGTTGGGGGGAGTATCCTCCTCAAAAATATATTTTCTATCTGGAAATCAATTACGCTGAACAAAATGGCTATCTGAAAATTTTCATTGGATGTGTTTGGGGAAATGAAGGGCGTGGGGGAGGGGGGGGGGGGGCTAGTTACACTCCAATCACTTTCGACTATTAAAAAGGGCACTAGCTCTGTAATTTCCAATCGAATGAGCCTGTTTTGAAGTTTATACGACAACGCCTTTTATAAAAACCTTATATGCCCCCAGGGCATAACTTAAAACCCTTGCCCTGAGGGTTGTGGGGGAGTATCCTCCTCAAAAATATATTTTCTATCTGGAAATCAACTACGCTGAACAAAATAGCTATCTCAAAATTTTGATTGGATGTGTTTGGGGGAATGATTGGCTTGGGGGGGGGGGGGGGGCTAGTTGCCCTCCAATTACTTTCGACTATTAAAAAGGGCACTAGCCCTTTGAATTTCCAATTGAATGTGCCTGTTTTGAAGTTTCTACAACAACGCCTTCTATAAAAACCTTATATGCCCCCAAGGCATCACTTAAAACTCTTACCCTGAGGGTTGTGGGGGAGTGTCCTCCTCAAAAACATATTTTCTACCTGGAAATCAACTACGCTGAACAAAAATAGCTATCTCAAAATTTTGATTGGATGTGTTTGGGGGAATGATTGGCTTGGGGGGGGGGGCTAGTTGCCCTCCAATACCTTTCGACTATTAAAAAGGGCACTATCTCTTTAATTTCCAATCGAATGAGCCTGTTTTGAAGTTTCTACGACAACGCCTTCTTTAAAAACCTTATATCCCCCCAGGGCATAACTTAGAACCCTTGCCCTGAGGGTTGTGGGGGAGTATCCTCCTCAAAAATATATTTTCTATATGGAAATCAACTACGCTGAACAAAATGGCTATCTCAAAATTTTGATTGGATATGTTTGGGATAATGATGGGCGTGTGGGGGGCTAGTTGCCCTCCAATCATTTTCGACTATTAAAAAGGGCACTAACTCTTTAATTTCCAATCGAAGGAGCCTGTTTTGAAGTTTCTACGACAACGCCTTCTATAAAAACCTTGTATGCCCCCGGGCATAACTTAAAACCCTTGCCCTGAGGGTTGTGGGGGAGTATCCTCCTCAAAAATATACTTTCTATCTGGAAATCAACTACGCTGAACAAAATGGCTATCCGAAAATTTTTATTGGATGTGTTTGGGGAAATGATGGGCGTGGGGGGGGAGGGGGCTAGTTACACTCCAATCACTTTCGACTATTAAAAAGGGCACTAGCTCTGTAATTTCCAATCGAATGAGCCTGTTTTGAAAATTCTACGACAAGGCCTTCTATATAAACCTTGTATGTCCCCAGGGCAAAACTTAAAACCCTTGCCCTGAGGGTTGTGGGGGAGTATCCTCCTCAAAATATATTTTCTATCTGGAAATCAATTTCGCTGAACAATATGGCTATCTCATAATTTTGATTGGATGTGTTTGGGGGAATGATGGGCGTGGGAGGGGGGGGGGGCTAGTTGCCGTCCAATCACTTTCGACTATTAAAAAGGGCTCTAGCCCTTTGAATTTCCAATTGAATGTGCCTGTTTTGAAGTTTCTATAACAACGCCATCTATAAAAATCTTATATTTCCCCAAGGCATAACTTAAAACTCTTGCCCTGAGGGTTAAGGGGGAGTGTCCTCCTCAAAAACATATTTTATATCTGGAAATCAACTACACTGAATAAAAGGGCTATCTCAAAAGTGCTATTGGATGTGTTTGGGGAAATGATGGGCATGGGGGGTGGGCTAGTTGCCCTCCAATCACTTTCGACTATTAAAAAGGGCACTAATTCTTTAATTTCCAATCGAATGAGCCTGTTTTGAAGTTTTTACGACAACGCCTTCAATAAAAACCTTATATGCCCTCAGGGCATAACTTAAAACCCTTGCCCTGAGGGTTGTGGGGGAATTTCTTCCTGAAAAATATATTATCAATCTGGAAATCAACTACGCTGAACAAAAATGGCTATCTCAAAATTTTGATTGGATGTGTTTGGGGGAATGATGGGCGTGGGGTGGGGGGGGGGGGCTAGTGTCCCTCCAATTACTTTCGACTATTAAAAAGTGCACTATCCCTTTGAATTTCCAATCTAATGAGCCTTTTTTGAAGTTTCTACGACAACGCCTTCTATAAACACCATATCTTAAAACCCTCGCCCTGCAGGTTCTGGGGGAGTGTGCTCCTCAAAAACATATTTTCTATCTGGAAAACAAATACGCTGAACAAAATGGCTATCTCAAAATTTTGATTGGATGTGTTTGGGGAAATGATAAGCATGGGGGGGGGGGCTAGTCGCACTCCAATCACTTTTGACTATTACACAGGGCACTAGCCATTTAATTTCCAATCGAATGAGCCTGTTTTGAAGTTTTTATGACAACGCCTTCTATAAAAACCTTATATGCCGCCAGTGCATAACTTAAAACCCTTGCCCTGAGGGTTGTGGGGGAGTGTCCTCCTCAAAAATATATTTTCTATCTTGAAATCAACTACGCTGAACAAAATGGCTATCTGAAAATTTTGATTGGATGTGTTTGGAGAAATGAAGGGCGGTGGGGGGGGGGAGGGGGCTAGTTACACTCTAATCACTTTCAACTATTAAAAAGGGCACTAGCTCTTTAATTTCCAATCGAATGAGCCTTTTTTGAAGTTCCTGTGACAATACCTTTTATAAAAACCTTATATGCCCCCGGGCATAACTTAAAACCCTTGCCCTGAGGGTTGTGGGGGAGTATCCTCCTCAAAAATATATTTTTTATCTGGAAATCAACTACGCTGAACAAAATGGCTATCTGAAAATTTTCATTGGATGTGTTTGGGGAAATGATGAGCGTGGGGGGGGGGAGGGGGGCTAGTTACACTCCAATCACTTTCGACTATTAAAAAGGGCACTAGCTCTTTAATTTCCAATCGATCCAGCCTGTTTTGAAGTTTCTGCGACAACGCCTTCTATAAAAACCTTATATGCCCCCCGGGCATAACTTAAAACCCTTGCCCTGAGGGTTTTGGGCGAGTGTCCTCCTCAAACATATATTTTCTATCTGGAAATCAACTACGCTGAACAAAATGACTATCTGAAAATTTTCATTGGATGTGTTTGGGAAAATGATGGGCGTGGGGGGGGGCTAGTTGCCCTCCAATTACTTTCGACTATTAAAAAGAGCACTATCCCTTTGAATTTCCATTTGAATGAGCCTTTTTTGAAGTTTCTACGACAACGCCTTCTATAAAAACCATATCTTAAAACCCTCGCCCTGCAGGTTCTGGGGGAGTGTGCTCCTCAAAAACATATTTTCTATGTGAAAAACAAATACGCTGAACCAAATGGCTATCTCAAAATTTTGATTGGATGTGTTTGGGGAAATGATGGGCGTGGGGGGGGATAGTTGCACTCCAATCACTTTCGACTATTAAAAAGGGCACTAGCCCTTTAATTTCCAATCGAATGAGCCTGTTTTGAAGTTTTTACGACAACGCCTTCTATAAAAACCTTATATGCCCCCAGGACATAACTTAAAACCCTTGCCCTGAGGGTTGTGGGGGAGTGTCCTCCTCAAAAATATATTTTCTATCTGGAAATCAACTACGCTGAACAAAATGGCAATCTGAAAATTTTGATTGGATGTGCCTGGGGAAATGATGGGCTTGGGGGGGAGGGGGGCTAGTTACACTCCAATCACTTTCAACTATTAAAAAGGGCACTAGCTCTTTAATTTCCAATCGAATGAGCCTGTTTTGATGTTTCTACGACAACGCCTTCTATAAAAACCTTATATACCCCCATGGCATAACTCAAAACCCTTGCCCTGAGGGTTGTTGGGGAGTGTCCTCCTCAAAAATATATTTTCTATCTAGAAATCAACTACGCTGAACAAAATGGCTATCTGAAAATTTTTATTGGATGTGTTTGGGGAAATTATGGGCGTGTGGGGGGGGGGGCTAGTTACACTCCAATCACTTTAGACTATTAAAAGGGCACTAGCTCTTTAATTTCCAATCGAATGAGCCTGTTTTGAAGTTTCTACGACAACGCCTTCTATAAAAACCTTATAGAAGGTTTTTATAGAAGGCAACTCAAAACCCTTGCCCTGAGGGTTGGGGGGGAGTATCCTCCTCAAAAATATATTTTCTATCTGGAAATCAACTACGCTGAACAAAATGGCTATCTGAAAATTTTCATTGGATGTGTTTGGGGAAATGAAGGGCGTGGGGGGAGGGGGGGGGGCTAGTTACACTCCAATCACTTTCGACTATTAAAAAGGGCACTAGCTCTGTAATTTCCAATCGAATGAGCCTGTTTTGAAGTTTATACGACAACGCCTTCTATAAAAACCTTATATGCCCCCAGGGCATAACTTAAAACCCTTGCCCTGAGGGTTGTGGGGGAGTATCCTCCTCAAAAATATATTTTCTATCTGGAAATCAACTACGCTGAACAAAATAGCTATCTCAAAATTTTGATTGGATGTGTTTGGGGGAATGATTGGCTTGGGGGTGGGGCTAGTTGCCCTCCAATTACTTTCGACTATTAAAAAGGGCACTAGCCCTTTGAATTTCCAATTGAATGTGCCTGTTTTGAAGTTTCTACAGCAACGCCTTCTATAAAAACCTTATATGCCCCCAGGGCATAACTTAAAACCCTTGCCCTGAGGGTTGTGGGGGAGTATCCTCCTCAAAAACATATTTTCTACCTGGAAATCAACTACGCTGAACAAAAATAGCTATCTCAAAATTTTTATTGGATGTGTTTGGGGGAATGATTGTTTTGGGGGGGGGGCTAGTTGCCCTCCAATTACTTTCGACTATTAAAAAGAGCAGTATCCCTTTGAATTTCCGATCGAATGAGCCTTTTTTGAAGTTTCTAGGACAACGCTTTCTATAAAAACTATATCTTAAAACCCTCGCCCTGCAGGTTATGGGGGAGTGTCCTCCTCAAAAACATATTTTCTATCTGGAAAACAACTACACTGAACAAAATTGCTATCTCAAAATTTTGATTGGATGTGTTTGGGGAAATGATGGGCGTGGGGGGGGGGCTAGTTGCACTCCAATCACGTTCGACTATTAAAAAGGGCACTAGCCCTTTAATTTTCAATCGAATGAGCCTGTTTTGAAGTTTCTACGACAACGCCTTCTTTAAAAACCTTATATCCCCCCAGGGCATAACTTAAACCCTTGCCTTGAGGGTTGTGGGGGAGTGTCCTCCTCAAAAATATATTTTCGATCTGGAAATCAACTACGCTGAACAAAATGGCTATCTGAAAATTTTGATCGGATGTGTTTGAGGAGATGATGGGCGTGGGGGGGAGGGGGGCTAGTTACAATCCAATCACTTTCCACTATTAAAAATTTCACTAGCCCTTTAATTTCCAATCGAATGAGCATGTTTTGAAGTTTCTACGACAACGCCTTCTATAGAAACCTTATTAGCAGGAGAAAAATAAGTTTTGATCAGGAAAAAATTGGTACAGAAAAGATTTCTTCACCATCCGGACCGGAAAAAAATGCTTAACAACATATCAAAAATCTAAATCTCTAGCTCGATGCGAATTTTTTTTTTTTTAATGTTTTTTTATTTATTTTCTCAAAAACCGGGAAAAAAAATTAAAAACGTAAACTATAATGTTTTACACATCTTTTTAGATCAGCTTTTGGCTCTGAATTCTTTTCTGATACTCATTTCGTTACCTGACCAAAAGAAAAATATTTATCAGCAAAAAAAAAAATGGGGAAAAAAACTGTGTCTTTGGGGAAAAAAACTCTTACCAGCGTTTATCAAGGTCTACTACGGAATAAGTTTGTCGTTCTTGTAGTCTATTTGGCTATTTAAACGAAAGGCTTAGAAAAAAAGACTAAACAACAATAAACAGGAATGACGAAACACCTCAGCGCCAAACACCATGAGACAAGGTAGGTTCTAACTTCATGTGTTCAGAGAAAAGCTTTTATCTTATTTTTCAAATATATAAAAATTGCACATCATCAAAATGTAGGAACTAGATTTTTCATCATCACAGTTAACTGTTATTCTTCTTCACTAAGTTTTTTTTCTTGAAACTTCGAATTGTTGCACGAGCTTCCCTTACAGGTACGGCAGGCTATAGTACACTCAAGTCCGTTTTTCTTACAGGTACACTTTTCACTATCACAGCCGTCAATACGACACGAGCATTTGATAATTTTCAGCAGCTGAGACGGAGCGGCAGGGAGATCTGTTTTTATTGGCGCAAAAACTTCGTTATCCTGCAGTTTCCATCCCAGGCGTAAAGGGTCTACTGGGTTCCCGAGCCAGATTTGAACTTGGCAGTAGACACGTAGCGAGTGGTACTTCGCTGCTGCCTAAGTCGGTGGCAGTTCTTGTGGATGCACGAAGGTGGTGGCAGTGCTCACTTTTCTGTGAAAGATTAGCTTTATGGCAGTGTCCAGGTTCGAAACATCAGGGCAACCGTACAGTATCAACACTGCTCGCTCTCCTGCTGCCACAATATCGTCAAACGATGCGAGCTTGTCACCAAATATAGCAGCGCTGTCACTGAAACTCTTGTTGGAAAGTAGCAGCTGAACGGCTTTGCCCTTTCCTATTCCGTAAAGGTGAGAGGTTGTGTCACAACCCAGCACGGCATGACAGAACGCTATCAGATTGCTGACATCTGTTTCTAGCTTCTGCTTCATCTCACTAATATCCCAAGCTGAACTAGTACCGCCAAACTTAGCTTCAGGTGAGAAATATAAACGCCCGGAACGCGAATCTGATCGACTGATCAGATGAACCACGATGTCAGTATCATCAGCAACCACGATTGTGTCTGTAAGACTAGCAGCTTCTACGGCTTTTTCTACAATCAGAACGTCGGCGTCTCCTTCCGAGTGGAAAATTCGGAAACCAACAGTTTCCAATTGGTTGCCGAGCAGCTTCAGGAAACGTTCTTTGTTTGTCTTACATGAAAGATACTCTTCTTTCTTCATGCAGAGGGTCATCTCTTCGGTGAAAAAGACTTGGCGGCCAACCATCCTTGCTCGACGTAAATGGGTAGAATCTTTGATTGCTGGACCACCTTCATATCCGTCAAACACAACGATCGCACTAGGGTACCTTGCTTGTACGTAATGGACGTATGAAGCAAAGATGACCTTGAAGGTTGACCCTACCTTCCATAGAACTCGATGTAGAAGAGAACCACCATCCAAGACGATGTTACACGCAGAAGCAGGTCTTGAGGGTGACTGAGTCTCAATCCCGCAAGCCTGAAAGATCGCTTTTGCAAGCTCTGGCTTATTTGCTTTTCTCATAAGGCCATCGCTTTCGAAAAGAGAAGGAGAAATGCTACAAAGTTCGTACTTGAAGTATTCTTCTCGGAGGTCAATTCGTTGGGCTACTATTATAAACCGCTGGAAAAGGAGCGCCAGATCTATGTGCGCTACCACAGAGGATCTCGCCTTTTTGGTATTCATTAGGGTCACTTGGTCTTTTTTTTTGAAGACTTGCTTCTTCAAGGTTTTTCCCGTCATCTTACTTAGAATCAACTTTCCAGCCACATTGGCCTCGTCAACATTAACATCTTGGGAAGATGTTATGCCGTTGGCAATGTTTCTAAGCTGATTGTCACCTCTGAACGGAGAAGATTCTCCGAAGTATCCGACGAGCTTCTGGGTATCGTCGAAGTCACGCTCCTTTCTAATGGAACTCATGTCGCGGTGCTGCTCACTTGTCGAGTAACCAATTTTTGTCAAATTTTGCATCAAGAGGTTGATCTCCAGGTATGCTGGTATTGACAGAACCCAAATGGCTCTCTGCTGTTCTGTCATCCCACCTCCAGTTGTAAGACTGCCCGATGTTTTCAGACTTCTCATATACTGCTGCTCGATGAGAAGATCTGCCGAGAGCCCAGCACAGCGTCGCTCTGATCTTCTAATGGTGTGACCTTCCTGTTCAAATGCTTCGAAGATTGGTGGGTGACTAGTTTGAAGCTTAGCCATCTCTTGCTGGTATATCCAGACCGACTTGACATAGAGGTTATGTCCAGATGCTGCTAGAAATGGAAGCATCTCTACTGCAGATTGTAGGTGCAAATCCCACAGGCCTAGTCTCTCGGCACGTATGAACTTAAGCAGTATCCGAACCATGTCAAGATAATGAAACCAGAGCTTTGCAGTTCTCTGAGTCAGCAGGTCTTGACGTCTCTGCTTGAGAAAGTTTTCAAGTTGCTTGAGCTGGGGATCATGACTGAGATCTTCGGGTGGGAGGTATCCATCCAGTACGTTAGCGAAGACAGTAGACATGTCTAGAGACGTCAACGTCGCTTGCTCTTCTTCGAGGAGATGAGCATATATGGCCGAGCTCACGAGAATGTGAGCTCGAACAGCTCTAGAAATCGCTTTTCCAGAAAGAATGTGCGGCACTTCACCAGTCGCTAATACCAATTCCAGAACCTCTTTCAGACCAGAACCTTGCATGAGGTGCCCTATGCATCCGACAAAACTCATCATCAAATGAAAACCGCCTAACTTGAGAACAATATTACTCAGCTCATTCGTCGTGTCGGACTTGAGGATCTTCATAGACTTCCACCAGAGCGGCTGGTCAAATGTGAGAACGGGTGTGAATCCGTAGGTTCTGCCTTGCGAAGCTACAAAGCGCAAGGTTGAGTAAAGGCAGGATTCGTTGCTAGACGGGAGGTCAATCATGGGCAAAAACAAGACGCTTGCCTTGCTGCGAAGGTTTCCCGTTTCATGATGTATTTGGTTAGAGAAAACTGACGGCATGAATCCATTCCAGCTCGGCCTTGGGACATTCAGGATTCCGGTAGCTAACGAGAGCTGATGGAGTGAGGCATACGGGTCGTTGACATTTTTGCCAGGGATCTTCTCATATTGCACCTTTGAAAGCACTGTCTCACCTAAGCGGTAAGGGTAGATGGGAATTTTTCCTTTTTGGGCTACTTCATCTAAAGAAACTTCAACTCTCGGAATGGGCGATCGGCTATTAATGAGAGGAGGCGTAACTGTTGCTAGCAGAGCCATCCCATGGAAAGTGTTTCTTCCGTCCATCGTGCAAACATCGTGATCTGCATTATCAGCTACATGCTGCACAGCATGACGAGCGTAGAGTCTTCTTTCCTTTCTATATTTCCTTCCTCCGATTCCTTTCCGCTTCCTAGCAGTTACGTTACAAAAGCATCGGCAAGAAAAACAAACAAAAACGCACCTGTGTTAAATCTCTGCTCGGACTCCAAAATACTTTCCATCTGAGGAGTTTTTTTGCAGATAGGTGGCTCTACAAGGCTCAGCAGACTGAAGCAACTTTGAAAAGAGTGTAAGATCAAGGCATGGTGTAACAGAAAGTGAATATCAGAAGGGACTTTCCAGCTGGTTGAAAATGTCGTCACCAATAAATCTTGGTAGGAAAAGAAATGGATTCGGAACGCCTGTAGGCTATTTGTTCAGATGGGGAAAAATGAACCGAAAATTCGTGCTCCTCTTCGAAAAATACCCCGTGATCGTGTGTCGCTTGATTTTTTTTTTTTTTTTTTTTACTTCATACAAAAACAAAAACAAAACATGAAAAAGAATTAAATGATTAAACGTGATGTTTCTGTCTAATAAAAGAGCACAAAACAATCGTTTCTTAAAAGGGAAACCATCAATAAACTACTTTTCTTTTCACGGTTCCTAATTCTCGGATTCTGGAAATATCTAAAAAATAGGCGCAAAAAACGTGAAAAAAGGGAATTTTGCAACGGGAGGGAGATTTAGGTTTTTGATATGTTGTAGAGCTCTCTTTTCTGAACACAGTGGTGCAAAAATAATTTCAGTACCAATTTTTTCCTGGTTCGACCATTTTTTTCCGTATCTTTCCCCTACTATATATACCCCCAGGGCATAACTTAAAACCCTTCCCCTGAGGGTTGTGGGGGAGTATCCTCCTCAAAGATATATTTTCTATATTGAAATCAACTACGCTGAATAAAATGGCTATCTCAAATTTTGATTGGATGTGTTTGGGGGAATGATGGGCGTGAGGGGGGGGGGCTAGTTGCCCTCCAATCATTTTCAACTGTTAAAAAGGGCACTAGGCCTTTAATTTCCAATGGAATGAGCCTGTTTTGAAGTTTCTACGACAACACCTTCTATAAAAACCTTATATGCCTCCAGGGCATAACTTAAAACCCTTGTCCTGAGGGTTGTGGGGGAGTATCCTCCTCAAAAAATATATTTACTATCTGGAAATCAACAACGCTGAACAAAATGGCTATCTGAAAATTTTGATTGAATGTGTTTGGGGAAATGATGGGTGTGGGGGGGAGGGGGGCTAGTTAAACTCCAATCACTTTCGACTATTAAAAAGGGCACTAGCTCTTTAATTTCCAATTGAATGAGCCTGTTTTGAAGTTTCTGCGACAACGCCTTCTATAAAAACCTTATATGCCCCCCGGGCATAACTCAAAACCCTTGCCCAGAGGGTTGTGGGGGAGTATCCTCCTCAAAAATATATTTTCTATCTGGAAATCAACAATGCTGAACAAAATGGCTATCTGAAAATTTTGATTGGATGTGTTTGGGGAAATGGTGGGCGTGGGGGGGGGGGGGGAGGGGGGCTAGTTACACTCCAATCACTTTCGACTATTAAAAAGGGCACTAGCTCTTTAATTTCCAATCGAATGAGCCTGTTTTGAAGTTTCTGCGACAACGCCTTCTATAAAAACCTTATATGCCCCCCGGGCATAACTTAAAACCCTTGCCCTGAGGGCTGTGGGGGAGTATCCTCCTCAAAAATATATTTTCTATCTGGAAATCAACTACGCTGAACAAAAAGGCTATCTCAAAATTTTGATTGGATGTGTTTGGGGTAATTATAGGCATGGGGGGGGGGGGCTAGTTGCCCTCCAATCATTGTCGACTATTAAAATGGGCACTAGCCCTTTAATTTCCAATCGAATGAGCCTGTTTTGAAGTTTCTACGACAACGCCTTCTATAAAACCTTATATGGCCCCAGGGCATAACTCAAAACCCTTGCCCTGAGGGTTGTGGGGGAGTGTCCTCCTCAAAAATATATTTTCTGTCTTGAAATCAACTACCCTGAACAAAATGGCTATTTGAAAATTTTATTTGATGTGTTTGGGGAAATGATGGGCGTGGGGGGGAGGGGGGCTAGTTACACTCCAATCACTTTCGACTATTAAAAAGGGCACTAGCTCTTTAATTTCCAATCAAATGAGCCTGTTTTGAAGTTTCTGCGATAACGCATTCTATAAAAACCTTATATGCCCCCCGGGCATAACTTAAAACACTTGCCCTAAGGGTTGTGGGGGAGTATCCTCCTCAAAAACATATTTTCTATCTGGAAATCAACTACGCTGAACAAAATGGCTATCTCAAAATTTTGATTGGATGTGTTTGGGGTAATGATAGGCATGGGGGGGGGCTAGTTGCCCTCCAATCATTGTCGACTATTGAAAAGGGCACTAGCCCTTTAATTTCCAATCGAATGAGCCTGTTTTGAAGTTTCTACGACAACGCCTTCTATAAAACCTTATATGCCCCCAGGGCATAACTCAAAACCCTTGCCCTAAGGTTTGTGGGGGAGTGTCCTCCTCAAAAATATATTTTCTATCTGGAAATCAACTACCCTGAACAAAATGGCTATTTGAAAATTTTTATTGGATGTTTTTGGCCATGATGGGCGTGGGGGGGAGGGGGGCTAGTTACACTCCAATCACTTTCGACTATTAAAAAGGGCACTAGCTCTTTAATTTCCAATTGAATGAGCCTGTTTTGAAGTTTCTGCGACAACAACTTCTGTAAAAACCTTATATGCCCCCGGACATAACTTAAAACCCTTGCCCTGAGGGTTGTGGGGGAGTATCCTCCTCAAAAATATATATATTCTATCTGGAAATCAACTACGCTGAACAAAATGGCTATCTCAAAATTTTGATTGGATGTGTTTGGGGTAATGATGGGCGTGGGGGGGGGGCTAGTTGCCCTCCAATCAGTTTCGACTATTAAAAAGGGCATTAGCTCTTAAATTTCCAATCGAATGAGCCTGTTTTGAAGTTTCTACGACAACGCCTTCTATAAAAACCTTATATGCCCCCAGGGCATAACTCAAAACCCTTGCCCTGAGGGTTGTGGGGGAGTGTCCTCCTCAAAAATATATTTTCTATCTATAAATCAACTATGCTGAACAAAATAGCTATCTAAAAATTTTTATTGGATGTATTTGGGGAAATGATAGGCGTGGGGGGGGGAGGGCGGCTAGTTACACTCCAATCACTTTCGACTATGAAAAAGGGCACTAGCTCTGTAATTTCCAATCGAATGAGCCTGTTTTGAAGTTTCTACGACAACGCCTTCTGTAAAAACCTTATATACCCCAGGGCATAACTTAAAACCCTTGCCCAGAGGTTTGTGAGGGAGTATATATATATATATATTTTATATTTTAATATAATATATTTTCTATCTAGAAATCAACTACGCTGAACAAAATAGCTATCTCAAAATTTGATCGGATGTGTTTGGGGAATGATGGGCGTGGGGGGGGGCTAGTTGCCCTCCAATCATTTTCGACTATTAAAAAGGGCACTAGAACTCTCGATTTTCAATTGAATGAGCCCCCTTTGCAGCTTCTACGACGACCCCTTCCATATGAAGTGCCTCTGGGAAAAAAAAATAATAAATAATAATAAAACATTAGAGCCGTATGGCCTTTACTATAGGCAACGCTACAGCGTTGCCTCTGATTCAAGGAAATATGTTTAATCATACGGTCCTCAATCCCAGACGGTACCCCTTCTACACGTTAGCCAGCATATGTCAAATGATAGGTTTACAGAGCGGTTGTCACGGCTTTGCAGTGGTGAGGCCATTAAACTGAGTTTCTTGTTGATGGTCTAGGGATGGAAGCATTCCCAGTGGCTTATGCTCACCATGGCTGCTGCGCGTGAAGAATCAGCCAGTGAGCCTCAACCACCAGACAAGCAGAAAAACAGGACCTGCCACTAAATTCTGTGTTGGTTTAATGTGTGTGTATTGCTTATTAAGTATAGTGTAACGTTTTGAAATTAACTGCATAGCGTCTTTGCTAAATAGTGACTTCTGTCCCATACCAATCTGAAAAAAATACCACTCATTTTATTTACGTTTAATAACTACACGAAGCAGTACCACAAATTTTTTGTGGTACTGCTAAAAAAAAAAACATTTAGATAGGATATTCTCACGGGGAAGGGTGTGCAAACTTATAGAGGGCATGAGGAAATAGAAAACCGTCCAAAAAGCCCTTGATGTTTTGAGGAAATGAAACCTCTTCTGTGTAAATCAAATAGTTAACGGTAACGAACTGTAAGTAAGCAGCGTCCCGACTCAATAGTAACTGAAACTCTAAAAAAAGTAATTTTGGTACCAATAGATACATCAAAAGAATCAGATTCTTATGCTGACTTCAAATACATAAGTTTCATCAATTTTAATTTTACCCAAAAAAAAAGTTACGCGCCTGAGAAAATTTGCCTTATTTTTGAAAAAGGGGAAAAAAAAACCCAAAACTCATAGAACCTTAATGAAAATCCCACCATCAGATTCAGCGTATTAGAGAACCCCACTCTGATATGCTGAGGTTTCAAGCTCCTATTTGCAAAAATGTGGAATTTTGTATTTTTAGCCAGAAGAAAGATTACGGATGTGTGTTTATTTATTTGTATTTTTTTCCCCAAGGGTGATCGCATCGACTCGTGGTCCTAGAATATCGCGGGAGGGCTTATTCAAACGGAAATTAAAAGTTTTAGTACCCAAAAAACGGACCAAAAAAGGAGGGCAACTAGGCCCCCTCCCACGCTTATTTGTTTCCTAAAGTCATCCGATTAAAATTTTGAGATAGCCATTTTGTTCAGCATGGTCGAAAAATATATTAGCTATGTCTTTGAGGATGACTTAATCCCCCACAGTACCCAGAGGAAGGGCAAGTTATGAACTTCGCCCAATGTTTACAAATAGTATTGGTTAATGTGAAGTATACAGACGTTTTCAGGGGGAATTTTTTCTGGTAGTGGGGGAAGGGGTCGGGGGTTCCGTGGGTGAATCTATCCATGGAGGAACACAAACTATTACGTATATGGTTGAGTTAATCCCCTAGTCAATACCTTGCTCTTTACGGTAAAGTTTTTTTAGTACTCTGTGATTAAGGAGTCATCAAACAGTTCGTAATAACGAACTTTAAGTAAGGAGCGACCCGGCTCAGTAAATACATCAAAAGAATCAGATTCTTATGCTGATTTCAAATATATAAGTTTCATTAAACTTAGATTTACCCATCAAAAGTTACGCGCCTGAGAAAATTTGCCTTATTTTCGAAAAAAGGGAAAAGCACCCCCCCAAAAGTCATAAAACCTTAATGAAAATACCGCCATAAGATTCAGAGTATCAGAGAACCCTACTGTAGAGGTTTTGAGCTGTTATCTGCAAAAATGTGGAATTTTATTTGTTTTTTTGGCCAGAAGAAAGATCACTGATGCGTGTTTATTTTTTGTTTTTTTTTTGCTTTTTGTTTTTTGTTGTTTTTTTTTTTCGCGGTGATCGTATCCACCCAGTGATCCTAGAATATCGCAAATGGGCTCATTCAAATGGAAATTAAAAGTTCTAGTGCACTTTTTAAGTGACCAAAAAATGAAGGGCAACAAACCCCCTCCCATGCTCATTTTTTCCCTAAGTCACCCGATCAAAATTTTGAGATAGCCATTTTACTCAGCATGGTAGAAAAATTTCATAACTATGTCTTTGAGGATGACTTAATCCCCCGAAGTCCCTAGGGGAAGGGCTGCAAGTTATGAAATTTTCCCAATGTTTACATACAGTATTGGTTATTGGGAAGTATACAGACGTTTTCAGGATTTTTTCTTCTGGTAGCAGGGTGGGGAGGGGGTAGAGTCGAGTGTTACGTGGGAGGATCTTTCCATGGAGGAATTTTCATGGGGGAAGGGATACTGCTATGAAGGGGTGCCGGATTTCCCAGCATTGTTTAAAAAAATGAGCAGAAATTAAATAAAAAAAACAAGTTTTCAACTGAAAAACTTTCAACTGAAATCTTTTCAACATCAAAACTTAAAACTGCAAACTATTACGTATATGATTGAGTTCGCCCCCTAGTCAATACCTTGCTCTTTACGCTAAAGTTTTTTTTAGTTTTTTCATAAGAGTAATATATTCTAATTAACAGCCTTTGTGATTAAGGGGTCATCAAACAGTTCGTGGTAACGAACTGTAAATAAGGAGTGACCCGGCTCAATAGTAACCGAAACTCTAAAAACTGGAATTTTGATGTCAGTAGGTACATCAAAAGAATCGAATTTTTATGCTGATTTCAAATATATAAGTTTCATTAAATTTAGATTTACCCATCAAAAGTTACGCGCCTGAGAAAATTTGCCTTATTTTCGAAAAAAAGGGAAAACACCCCCCAAAAGTCATAAAACCTTAATGAAAATACCGCCATAAGATTCAGAGTATCAGAGAACCCTACTGTAGAGGTTTCGAGCTCTTATCTGCAAAAATGTGGAATTTTGTTTGTTTTTTTTTGCCAGAAGAAAGATCACTGCTGCGTGTTTATTTTTTGTTTTTTTTTGCTTTTTGTTTTTCGTTTTTTTTTTCGCGGTGATCGTATCCACCCAGTGATCCTATAATATCGCAAATGGGCTCATTAAAATGGAATCTACAGTTCGTGGTAACGAACTGTAAATAAGGAGTGACCCGGCTCAATAGTAACCGAAACTCTAAAAACTGGAATTTTGATGTCAGTAGGTACATCAAAAGAATCGAATTTTTATGCTGATTTCAAATATATAAGTTTTATCCAATTTTTTCTGACCCTTCAAAAGTTACGAGCCTGAAAAATTTGTCTTATTTTCGGAAAAAGGGGGAAACATCCCCTAATAAACATAGAACCATAATGAAAATCTAACCAGTAGATTCAATGTAACAGAATACCCTACTGTAGATGTTTCGAGCTCCTACCCGAAAAAATGTAGAATTTTGTATTTTTTGCCAGAAGAAAAATCACGGATGCGTATTTATTTGTTAGTTTTATTTTCCAGGGGCGATCGTATCGATCCAGTAGTCCTAGAATATTGTGATAGGGCTCATTCGAACGTAGATTAAAAGCTCTAGTGCCATTTTTAAGTGACCAAAAAATTGGAGGGCAACTTGTCCCCCTCATACACTCTTTTTCTCCAAAGTCACCCAATGAAAATTTTTAGATAGCCATTTTGTTCAGCATAGTCAAAAACTTAATATTTTTGTCTTTGAATATGACTTAGTCCCCTAAAGTACCCGGGGAAAGGGCTGGAAGTTATGAACAATGCCCATTGTCAAACAGTTCGTGGTAACGAAATGTAAGTAAGGAGCGACCCAGCTAAATAGTAACCGAAACTTTAAAAAAAAAGAATTTTGATACCAATAGATACATCAAAAGAATCAGATTTTTATGTTGATTTCAAATATATAAGTTATATCAAGTTTAATATTACCCATCAAAAGTGACGCGCCAGAGAAAATTTGCCTCAATTTCGAAAAAAGGGGGAAAACCCCCCTAAAAGTCATAGAACTTTAATGAAAATCACACGTGATTTAATGATTTAATGAAAATCATAGCGTAAAGAGCAAGGCGTTGGGGAGGGGACATCACCTTTCATATACGGAAAAATTTCTGTTCGTTTTAAGTTTTATTGTCACTCCTTTCTTTCAATTAACAAAACTTGTCTTTTTTAATTAATATCTGGTTAGACAAGCTTCAAACTTAAGCTTCTTCCGTATTCCCAATTAGAAACTACAGGTTCCAATCTAATGAACAAGACAAACTGCTTAATATTTTCTTCGTACTGCCAATCCCTGCTGTACCGGTGCTTCTCAAACATCTGGTATAACTTGCTAAAAATACCCTGACCTTTTTGCAATTATAGTCTGGTTTTGCTCTTCACCCAAATATAGCACTCCTAAATAAAAAAGAAATAATTTCAGGGGCTTGATACTAAACTTGTGCTATTAAACTGTTTCTGATGCTTAAGAAAATGATTGGTCGATTAATTTGGAGTAACTAATATTTCTTTTCTTCTTTTTAATTGTATCTTATTATTTTTAAATGTTTTTTTCACTTTTTATAATCATTTGTAATATTTCTCTAAAACAAAAATATCACGAGGTTAATGAAACAGAAAATTTTCACTGATTGATGAATTTTAGAATTCTAAAAATAAAAAATAAAAAAAATTTAATATAGAGCAAAAATTACCTTCATCGCTAGTTTTGGGTAAATTATAGCAATTTTAAAGCCAAATATTAGTTTTCAGACACTAGCAATTTTTAACTCCCTCTATAAGGGCATTGTTGCCACTCGGGGCTTGGGAATCATCCTTTCCCAAGCCAGGTAAAGGAGGAAGGATGGGCGATAGGCAAACCTACTATATCTGTAAAACCTTAATAATTTCTTGAACAACAAATAAAAGTCTCAAACCCAGTTTGATCTCTCGGGAAGCAACTACCAACCTTCATCCGGACAAGGTTCGGGAATGTAAACCATCCTTTTTGTTATGTTTTTTCGAATTTCCAAACCGAAAATCATGAAACGCAACTTGGAGGATTAGAGGACATGATTAAAACCCTCCAATCCTATGAAATTGAAATAGCAGCTCTTTCTGAAGCCTGGTTGACAGGCCTGGAATCAGAGTGTGTTTACAGCTATGGAATCTTCTTCTCGGGAAAAGAGAAGAAATTTAAAGCCGGAGTAGCCCTAGTTGTCAGTAAACAAGCAATGACGTCAAAATTAGAATTGGGACCTAAGAATGAAAGAATGCTTTGGTCGCTTTCGCAAAACGGCAGTTAAATCTTGCTGTTGTTACGGCCTATGCCCCCACAAATGAAGCTGATGATGCCAGAAAGGGTATTTTCTACTGTGATTTGAGCGACCTTGCGAATATAGTTCATGAGGATTTTGCATTAATTTGTGAGCCGAATCCAACACCAAAGTTGGTAGTGATTATAGATATTTGCAAGGTGTGCTTGGCCGAAATGACCTTGGTGCCATCAATGACAATGGAGTGTAATTAGTTGATTTGTATTTTAGCCATAGCTTGATTGCTGGAAGCTCGTGGTTCCCCCCCTGAGAAGTAGACAAACATACTAGGGCATCACTTGACAGTGTTAAATAAGCCACATTGACCATATTCTAGTGAGAAAATGACAAAAAAAATCAATAGAAGATATTCAGACTTACTTTGGTGCAGATTCATCTCCGACCATCAATTGGTAATCACCAGTTTCAAGCTAAAGTTGAAGATTTTAATAAATTACAAAAATACTCCTTTGGCATGTGGAAGCTGAAGGACAAGACACTTCGACAAGCGTACTATGTAAGCCTTCCTAAAAGGTTTACGAGGTCTCCGACTGAAAACAGAACTGCAAAAGTCGCTCTTTACGCTAATAGTTTTTATTGTTAAAAAAAAAAGTTTTGAGACAGAGTCAAACTTTTAGCGTAAAGAGCGAGGCGTTAAGGAGGGGACCACCCCTTTCATACACGGAATAATTTCTGTTTGTTTTAAATTTTAATTTCGCTCTCTACTTTTAGTTAAAAACTACTTATTTTTTCTATTGTTAATTTCTGAACGCTTTTGAATTAATGCAGCTTTGAATTTGGCTCACCGTACGTGAATAATGAAAACAAAATTTGCATGTTAATTTTACTCTTTTTTGGCTAAATGGCTTTCTTGAAATTTTCTTATGACTTAACCTACGAATTAACTTACGTATGAACTTTTATATTCGTATGTTTTCACTACGTATATTAGGGAGTTTACCCCCCTAGCCAATACCTCAGTCTTTACGCTTAGGTTCGAATTTTGTTCGAATCACAAATCCCTGAATCACAAAGGCCGGTTAATTAGAGTAGATAGCTCTTTTGAAAGTACTAAAAAAAAAGCGAGGTATTAACTATGGGGCGAACTCCCTCATATACGTAATAATTTCTGTTCGTTTAAGTTTTAATGTTGCTTCTTACTTTCAGTTGAAAAAAAAAACTTGTTTTTTTATTTAATTTCTGATTGTTTCTTAAATAATGCTGGGAAATCCGGCGCCCCTTCATAGAAATGTCCCTTCCCCAAAGGAAACATTCTCCATAGAAAGATCCTCCCCCTTAACCCCCTCCCACACCAGAAGAAAATCCCTCCTGAAACCGTCTGTATACTTCCCATTAACCAATACTATATGTAACAATAGGCAAAGTTCATAGCTTGCAGCCCATCCCCCGAGAATTCTGGGGCATTAAGTTATCCTCAAAGACATATTTATTATATTTTCGACTATGCGGAACAAAATGACTATCTCAAAATTTTGATTGGGTGACTTTGGGGGAAAAATGACCGTGGGAGGGGGCCAAGTTGCCATCCAATTTTTCAGTCACTTAAAAAGGGCACTAGAACTTTTAATTTCCATTTGAATGAGCCTTCTCACGATATTTTAGGACTACTGGATCGATACAATCACCCCGAAAAAAAAAAAAAAAACAAATAAACACGCATCCGTGATCTTTCTTCTGGCAAAAAATAGAAATTCCACATTTTTGTAGATAGGGGCTTGAAACTTCTATATTAGGGTTGTCTGGTACACTGAATCTTATGGTGTGATTTCCATTAAATCTACATAATCCACATAATCACTTTTAGATGTTGTTTCCCCATTTTTTCGAAAATAAGGTAAATTTTCCCAGGCTTATAACTTTTGATGGGTGAAATTAAACTTCATGAAACTTCTATATTTGAAATCACATAAAAAACTGATCCTTTTGATGTATCTATTGGTATCAAAACTCCGTTTTGTAGAGTTTTGGTTACTATTGAGCCGGGTCGCTCCTTACTTATAGCTCGTTACCATGAACTGTTTAGCTTGCGTGTCGACATTTTGTAGTTTGGTGTATGAATACAATTTCAGTAAAATTTTACTTTGATTGAAAGTTTAGCACCAATTTACCAGACATTAAGTACCATTAAAAAGAGTTGAAACTAATGGCTAACGAATTCACAAGAACAACACGTTCCAGTTTCCTTAGAAAAAAGGACTGTCTATGTCAAATACATGATATCCAAGGAAAATTTACCCCTTTGATGCAAGGCAAAATAAAGGGGAATCGTGGGTTAGAGATAAAACATATACTGACCCATGAAACGCTGAGCAAACAGACTCAGAGAATGAAGTGACAGAAATTTATGAAAGGAAAAATTGAAAAGAGAGGGAGTAAAGAGTCCATTATTGAACAGATCTATTTGGAGGAGGAGCATGCGGATCTGTTTCGCCTCGGGAAGCATAGTTTTATAATAGATTTTTAATAGTAGGGTTCTTAGCATCAATGACTATTTATGAAATAGAGTTGTGCACCATACATATTCTGCAATTCAAAAATTCCAGAAGAATTCTTGGGGAACAGATATCAAAACTTCTATTACCTTTTAGAGGACATATACATAATTCACAGTCTTTGTTTTAAAGTATACAAACTTAATTTCTTAATGAAAAGTAACAAAGTTTCGCGAGTCAGCCAAGTTCTTATATCTAAGATTCAAAAGAGACACTTTACCTTTGCTAGTTTTTTTTTCAATTCTGACTTACCTTCAAAATGCCTTGGGAAGGGGTTTGAACCAAAGTTTAAAACATGACTGACCTTGTTCTTAGACATTAACACACAGCATCTAAGAAGAAATTAATCTCAAACTGCGAAATTTGATCTAATACAATTTCTTCTCTGACGAGCTTTACAACCATTCACTACTATTCACAAACAATATAACCAGCCACTTGTTATCAGGTCATACAAAACCTATTAACGAAGCGCAATTTGTCATAAAAACTTCTTTAATGAGAAGATGGCTACAACATTTGCTAAGAGTATGTTGGGAGATGTACAATACCTGTGACGTTTTTTTTTTTTAAGCGGTAGGTTATTATTTTTGAAATTTATATTCTGCTCCAGTCAGTGAGAACGTTTTAAGTGTTGTACCGTTGAAGCTTATCTTTACTTATGTTTTATAGACAAAACTTTCAATAAAATAGCCAGTTGAAAGCCCGTTCCTCCCGAAATATATTGAGTAAAACAACATACTTTTTCTTACATTTTCATTGGATGATTAGATTTCTGTTTTACCTTTAAATTGCACAAAGAGGACTTTAAGATTCATCATGCGATACTAAAATTGCAATAGTTCAGCGGTACAGAGGCCTTTTTTGACTAAGCGTTTAAATTGGCCAAAAAAGGAATATTAAAGGGACGTTTGTGAATAAACTTCAACGTTCGCTGCGTCACTAGATAACAACTCATTTTTGACCTGTCCAACTGTATTTTTAATGATTTTTTTAACGCAATAATGAGCTGTTCTAATTGGTAGTGGCATTTCTTTATATTATTTGATTTATTTTTTTCTCTTTTTTCAAAGATTATATAAGTGTGAGTTCAATTAATGTATGTGTTTTTAAGAACTTGCCATCTGCGAACAGTTTTCCGTTATTAACGATATTAAGAACTGCAATAAGGCCAACAGGCATAGGGTAGTATAGCTCCGCTTCCAATCGTGGTCAGTATAGCCCAACCGAAAAGGACTTTGTCGTCTCTATTCTAGTTTTTGTGCCCCCTGAAGTTTCTTATCTTTCTGGTTTTGCTTTCCTTCTTCGCAAGAAATATACGAAGAAAATACATTCAGAGTATTGTAAGTGTAAGTACTCGCGAGGGCGAGACGTCTTTTAATGTCTTTTGATAGACTGTTGTCGCTGGTGATCAGACTACCGAGGTAAGGGAACTCGTCAACCCACTGGATACTCTCTCCATTAATTTTCAGGTCTGGCTTAACTGTATCCTGTGGCTTTTGTGAGCTGCACATAGCCTTTGTTTTTGATATATTTATGATCCCTGGTTTCCCTGGTTTATAGAGAATGTTAACTGCAGTGCTTCGGAACCTACTCCTCCAAATTTGCGTCCGGAGTGATTCTCAGCAAAATACAAACTTCCGAATATGCTAATGTGTAACGCTCGATCTTTGAACAGTAAAATGGACAAGCTGGAGGTGTTAATTAAGCAGAATAACGTACCCATTGCAATTATCAGCGAGTGTTGGGACATTACTGAGGAGACTGCACGGATTAAAGGTTACAGAAACTACCTCAACACTCGACTTGACCGAGGCATTAACCGTCGCGGAGGTGGCGTAGGACTTTATATACGTGACGAACTACCATCAAAACTGTTAAGTAGCCCCAATGATTCGAGCCATGAGATTGTGTGGGTGGAGTGCAGACCGGTGCATCTGTCACGACGATTCTCCTGCTTAATAGTTGCGTCAGTGTACTACCCAGAAAGCGCTGGGAACAGAAAAGAACTTATTGAGCACATACAAGTGTTCGTCGACAGAATGCGCCACAAGTACACTTCCCCTGCGTTTGTGATTGCTGGCGATTTCAATCAGACCAATCGTCAGTGGGTCTCAAACGTTTTAGATATGAAACAAGTAGTGAACATTCCGACTCACCAAAGTGGCAGTACTCTTGACATGATCTTTACGAACTTGGCAGATCTTTATAACGCTCCCCGATCTCTAGGTCCCCTTCAGAATTCTGACCATTTTATAATTTTCTGGGAAGCACAAGCAAGTATCCCACGACCGAAACGAACAAAAACCACAATTCGGCCCATCACAATGTCTTCAATAGCTCAATTCGGTCGCTGGATTGGTACTTACGATTTTGAGGACATTTGTGCAGAGGCCGACATTAAGGTCAAAGTCAGCAAGCTGAACAGCCTTCTGTTGGAGAAGTTCCACGATTTTTTTCCAATAAAAGTTATTACAGTTTGTGACACTGACAAACCATGGATCACCCGCGAACTCAAGCAGATGATAAAAACTCGCTGTAGTCTCCACAAAGCTGGAGATCCAGCGGCTGCAGCCAGTTTGCGTAACAGAATTGTGAAGTTAAACAGACTAGCCCAAAGACAGCATGTAAAAGAGAAAATAACGCCATTACTGCACACTGACCCTCACAAATGGCACTCCTCGGTCAAAACCCTTGCAGGGAAATCAACGCCAAAGGACCTGAGACTACTCAAAGATGACGGCACACTGGCATCAGCTACTGAAGTGAACAATTTTTTCTCCGGCATATGCACCACATATCCATCAGTCACAAACTCAGAAATCAAGAGTATCATTGCTGACACCGGGACTGATGAGATATGTGAAGTATCTGAATATGCCGTCTTTAAGGAACTTCAGAAACTGAAAGTAAACTGTGCGTCTTACCCTGGTGAACTCCCTGTCAATTTGTTACGCGAGTTCTCCATCTTTCTCGCAACGCCACTCAGCTCTATTATTAACCAGTGTTTTCGCGAACAAGTGTTCCCCAGTGTTTGGAAGAGAGCTTATGTGCGCGTCATTCCAAAAGTGAAAAACCCGAAATCATGCGACCAACTCCGCCCAATTTCGATAGTTCCGAACCTCTCTAAGGTAGCGAAATCATTTATATATCGTGAAATTATGTCACAAGTCCAGGGCTCTCTTGATCCATACCAATACGGGTGCTTGAAAGGTAGTAGTACAACTGTTTATCTTGTGCGTCTGTATCACCTTATTGTTGAATGGCTTGACCAAGGAGGCACAATTGTAGATTTCCTCCTAGCCGACTATAGAAAAACCTTCGACTTGATACGCCATTATACTGAAGTGAACAATCTGAAGGTTATGGGAGCTTGCAGACATATTCTCTTATTAATAATAGATTTCTTACGCGACCGACTAAAGAGTGTATATGGTCTCTACCCGGGTGATACTCATTCGGAATGGTCTGAGCTTACGTGTGGTGTCCCACAAGGCACTAAACTCGCTGCCTTGTTGTTCTTGGCAGTGATCAACTTCGTCCTTGCCGATTTTTACGAACGGTTCAAATTCGTAGATGACCTTTCCACCCTCTTAGAATACCTCACTGAGAAGTCTCAAACCGTTTCCCAGTTCAGTGAATCATTTACCGACAACTTTAGAGACCAGTGTTCTGAAAACAGCCTCCAAATCAACGAAACGAAAACCAAAATTCTACGATTTAACCCTCTCAAAAGGGTTTTTTCAGTGCCCCCCTCCATTATACCAAAGCCCTCCTCCATTATACCAGTGCCCCCTCCAAAGAACTCTAATTCAGTATTGAATTAGAGTTCAGTATTGAATTAGAGTTCATAGAGTTAACAGCTAAATAAGTTTCAATTCAGTCGGATAAAACACATGCTTAAAATCTCAACAGCTTAGCTTGCGTAAATAACAAGTTTGACCACTACTGTGTATTAGTGAATTGTTATAGCTGTGACGTCAGAATCTCTTAATTAGAGACATAGCGATCTATCATTCAACGAGTGAACTTAATTGACTAGTTATACCGGTCTTAGACTCTGTCATTTGGATACTGCTTGGATACTTTCCAGTAAGTCTGTATTTAATGAAATTCTAAATGAAAACATAAATCTCACCTGAGAGCGGATTTTATAGCTAAAGAAATATGTCGTCAGTCAGCCAGAAAACTTTTGATGATGCAATGAAGGCACTGGGAAAGAAACTAGATCTCATAATTAACCAACAAAAAGAGTTTGCTGTTACACTGTCCTCGATTTCGGATGAGGTTCAGTCTTTGAAAAATGAATCGAAGTCTCGTGATGCGAAGATTGCTAGTCTAGAAGGCCAGCTTGAGGAGCAAAAGTCAAAGTTTGATACAATCGAAACGAAACTGCTGGAAATCGAAGTTAAAGACCGAAAACTCAACTTAATCATCTTCGGATTACCGAAAGAGAAAAACCAACAGTCAGTTCTCACGAATGTGTCTACGTTACTGACATCAAAAATGGAAATCACGGATAAAATCCGATTATCACAGTGCTACCGAGTGCCTCAGTAGTCAAATGTGTCTAGCCGTAAGCCGTACACCCCTCCAGTTTTTGTAACAGTGTCGACAGAAAAAGATATTCTATCAATCTTCAGTTCAATATCAAAGCTGAAAGGAACTGGGGTCCGCATTTGCACGGACTTGCCACCCAAATTAAACTCTATTAGAAACGAGTTACTGACTAAGGGTAAGGAAATGCGTGAGAATGGATCCGCTCAACTCACACGAGTGAAACAAAAAGGGGCTAAACTCTGGCTAGAGTATAAATCGGATTCTGATTCGCAGTGGGCAAAAGCATAAGAAATATTAAAGGCGACTAGTGTATGATGTTAGATCAATCCCGCTCTAGATTGATAATTGTTTCGTTTTTGTGTTTGAGATATGTTGATTTTTTATGTTGATGTGTTATTTAGGCTAGCTCGGTTCAAGTTTATTTTGATTATTTCTTCCCCAGTTATTTCTGTTCTACTTATACCTTCTCAACTTGGGTCTTCTCGAAGGATGATAAGCATAGTTGGTTTTCATGACTCGGCAGTGGTACGGGCTCCTTATCACGTGGGCTTACTGGCGCGGGGTGGGATCTTTCGATTATTACTTAGTTGACTTTAAAGTTTGCGGGTGCGGGGGGGACCGATAGACTGGTGGCTTTGGAGGGGAAACCCCTTAACCTATCTTTACTTTCTGAAACTTTTCATGTATTCGGTCAAAGAGAAAATAACACTTTTTCTAAAATAAAACCGTCATCGTACGTTTCTCCTGATGAAATAAACAGACTTGAAGATAATTCATTGCGAATGGGGTTTGTGAATGTACAAGGACTCATGAGTTCTATTGATGAACTAACAAATTTATTGCCAGCAACTCAAATTGACATTTTGGGGATTTGTGAAACATTTATTAATGATAAGACACATTATAATGTGAAAATCCCGGGATATAAATTCGTTGATAAGAATCGTCTAATCCATGAAAAAGGTGGTCTTGGGTTATTTTTGAATGATGGAGCGCAGTTTGAGCGACTGCCAGAACTGGAAAAATATAATGTTGAAAAAGTGTGTGAAATACTGGCGGTTGAATGTCGGCTTGGGACTAAAAAAATTCAAGTTTGTGTTGTGTATAAGCCCCCGTCGGCCCCAATACCGCTTTTTTTGCAATCTCTGGAGTCTTTACTAGCATCTTTGGATGATAAGGATGTTGTGGTTATGGGGGATTTTAATATAAATCTACTAGAATTTAATGAAAATACCCATACAACAGAATTTATTACATTAATGTCATCGAATTCCCTAATTCCTTCGTGTACAATTCCAACGCGTGTTGCATCGACTAGTGCAACTCTCATTGACAACATATTTTTAACAACACCAGCCACGTCTTCACAGGTTGTTCTGACGGATTTTTCTGATCATTTTTTTTAATTTCTGATGTGAGATACCAGATTCATAAAATAAAATCACCAGAAACAGCAACCCGGATTATTAATAAAAAAAATCTAGTATGTTTAAAGGATAAACTGAATTTAACTGATTGGTCTCCTGTATTTAATGCTGATGAAATAAACTCTGCGACGGATTATTTTTTAGAGGGATTTCATGCTGCACTTGATGAGTCGTGCCCAAGGGTAAAAAAAAGAAAACAGAAATATAATCAACCCATCCAACCATGGATATCGCCAGCCCTTTTGACATCAATAAAACATAAAAACAATCTCTATAAAACTTTAATATCTTTCGAAAGTGAAGAAAATAGAAGAACCTTCAAAACTTATAAAAACCTACTTTCAAAAATAATACGCAATGCTAAAATGAAATTTTATTTCGATTCTTTTAATGAAGTAAGTAAGTCCCCAAAGAAAACTTGGGAACTAATCAACTCATGTTTAAATCGATCGCGGACGTCTTCTTCACCATCAAAAATACGGGATGCCCATGGTAATACAATTGAAAGGGAACTAGAAATGGCAAATTATATAAATTTTCATTTCGTGTCAATCGGGCAGTCAATAGCTAATAAGCTCCAACATAATATGTCCCATGGGCAATGTAATTATCCTAAGTACCTAGGAAGTCCTTCTGAGAATTCTATGTTTTTAACTCCGGTAACACAAGAAGAGCTTGCTAAGGTTGTTAAGCTTTTAAATAATGGAAATTCCCCGGGGATTGATGAGTCGTCGACCAATATTGTTAAAGCCATTTTTCCTAGTATTAATAAAGTTATGTGTCATTTAATAAATCTGTCATTTAGATCTGGAACTTTTCCGGATTCTTTTAAAAAAGCGAAAGTGTTACCACTATATAAAAGTGGTGACCGGACTAATTGCTCAAATTATAGACCCATTTCTATTCTTTCGGGTTTTTCTAAAGTAATGGAGCGTTGTTTTTATAATCGAATGTATAATTTTCTCTGTTCAAAAGATTATTTTTCAAAAACTCAATATGGATTTAGAAAAGAGCATAGTACGCAGGATGCTATATTAACTATGGTACAATTTATTCACGAGTGTCTGGACAAAAAATGGATCCCGGCGAGTATATTTTTGGACCTTGAGAAGGCCTTTGATTCGTTAAGCCATGAAATATTGTTGTATAAATTAAACCACGGTGGAATACGAGGACCAGCGCACGATTTTATCGCATCTTACCTAAGTCGTCGCTCCCAAGTGACTATGATCAACGGCACAGTTTCGGATCCATGTCTGTTGTCAAATATTGGTGTCCCGCAAGGCTCAATCCTGGGACCACTGCTTTTTTTAATATATATAAATGACCTTCCATCAGCGACAGAAAACCTTGGTCTGAATGTTCTTTTCGCTGATGATACCGGATCATCACTTACTGGATATTCGGAAGAGGATCTCAATGAGAAGCTGCAAATCGTATTTTCACATCTTCTTGTATGGCTAAAAGCTAATCGTTTGTCACTTAATGCATCAAAAACCAAATTTATCATTTATAGTAGAATTGGGCAGAATGCTCAAGGAATTTCAACTATATTTGATCATGCTACAAATATTCAAATTCAAAGGGTAACTTCGTTCCGGTATCTGGGTATTATTATTGATGAAAATCTGTCATATAAAGAACATTGTAATAGATTACGGGTTAAAGTTGCTCAGGGGGTTGGTATAATGCGAAGGTTTCAGCATTTATTTCCATATGAAATCCTACGTCTAATTTATTTTGCGTTGGTTCATTCCCATCTTACGTATTGTCCTCTGATATATTTGGCAACATTCAGATGTCATGTGAAACCGATACAAATTCTTCAAAACCGGGCTCTTCTAATTTTAAAGAAATATTTACCATCACCGTCTTCGTATCCTAATAAGAGTAAAACTGAAACTCTATATCTTCTAACTAATATTTTGCCTGTTTCACAGATATTCACCCTCAATTCTTTTTTATTTAAGGTAAAATATGACCGGTCGGAACTACCTACGTACTTTCGTTCGAATAATTTTTTCCCTGTGCAACATGCCCATTCTTATGAAACCCGACATAAATGGAACATTCAGCACCTAAAATTAAGCACAGAGAGATCACGGTTCTCGCCCTTATTTTCAATCACGGGTTCATGGTGTCTTCATCTACCATTTATTGATTGCAGCAAATCTCTTCCAAATATAAAAAAGCAACTTCATTCTATCCTTATAAATAATTTTAAGAATTAATAATATATTGAAAATCTGGGTACATTTGATATTATTGTTTTGTTGGTTGTTTTGCCCTGTGAGATGCCGGTTATCGGTTACCCTTATTCGCCCGTTGTTTTTTTTTTTTTTTTTTTTATTGGTATTTTCGGTTGATCTTTGCCCGGTGTCGGTGGGTTTGTGGGGTGGGTGTCCGTCTATTGGTGAGTCATGGAATAACTCTTATTTATTATTTTGTTGTTAAACAGGTTTATTCCGTTTAATGTACCGGGTTTTTGTCATTCGACCTTGTGTCTCCGGCGTTTACCCTGTATTTATGTCTATTTTGTACAGATATTTTAAAATTAAACCTTGAACCTTGAACCTTGTATCGTCGGCAGTAATTCTCGGTGTTACGTTCAGCGTTGACTGTTCGTTGAGCCTCCACGTCCAAGAGGTAGTGAAAAAGGCGAACTGTGCCATGCGTACCCTTTTACTGATGTGAAGATTTGGTTTTTCAGTGCTGCAATTGAAAACAGCCTACCTGACATATATTCGTCCGATATTAGAGTTTGCGTGCCCTGTATGGGGTCCACAGGTTCAGAACGCTGCCTATATGAGCGAAGTACTCGAATCTGTCCAGAAAAGAGCGGTGAAGGCCATACTGTTTGATCAGTACACCGATTACGAATCAGCACTGTCTCAACTAAATTTGCCGTCACTCCACGATCGCCGTTTTCAACTTATATGTAAATTTGGCCAGTTTCTTCTGACAAGTGATAAACACAGAAATATATTACCCCCAATGCTGACAAAAAAAGTAACTACAAGATCAAAAGCAACAAAGCTAGCCCAGCCCAAGTGTCGCACTAATCGCTTCAGCAATTCGTTTGTGCCTCTTTATGTTTCTGTCTACAATAAGTAACATGTGTATTAATTTTTTTGTGTCTTTGTTTACTTTGTAAATAATAGCGCGATTTAGTCGGGATTTAAACCCTGACTACGAAAGCTTTTGTTAATAAATGATTCTGATTTTGATTCTGATCATTCCAAAAGAACTAGTGGCTTCGAAGACGTCGTTAGCAGCGGCTTGTAGATCCTCGGGTGTTTCAGCCATTTCGTCGATATCGTCGGCGTAGGCTAGCTTATCTATCTGAACACCCCCTATATGTGCGCCACAAGTTGTCTCCACCAGGGATAAGACTGCTGTGAGGAAAAGGTTGAACAGCTCTGGAGACAAAAGGCATCCTTGAAGGACACCTGCAGAAGTCTGGAAACTGTCAGTGAGACCTTCACTAGTCATGACGCGACTCCCAAATTTTGAGTACATATCCTTGATAAGATCTACTAGGTTTCGTGGGATTCCGTAATGGAGGAGGATATGCCATAGGCAATTTCTCCAAATTAAGGTCAAATTCTTGCCTAAAGTCGATGAAGAGCTGATACAGGCCACGACCGAATTCCAGATATTTCTCTAAAATTTGGCGAACAGTGAAAATTTGATCAACGGTCGATCTCTCAGGGCGAAAACCGGCTTGGTATTCTTGGATGACTGAGGATGACACGGCTCTGATCAGTTGGAGTATAATTTGGGTGAAGATCTTGGCAGTTTGACTTGTTAGGCTAATAGGACGGTAATTATCATTTACTACCTTTGACCCCTTCTTGTGTAGTGGAACAATTGTGGCTTCGCACCAAGAAGCTGGGAAATGACTCTTTTGCCAGGCACCGGATACAATCTTGTGGAAAAGGTCTATAAGTGGTTCACACCGGACTTTCAGCAGTTCTGCCAGTATCCCGTCCGGGCCAGGGGCCTTGTTAGTCTTCAGCGCTTGGATGGCATCCTCTACCTCAGAACGGAGAGGAGGTTGGCTGGGGTCTGAGACAGTAACGGGAAAGAGGTCCAGGGCAGCAGGGCTTGGAAAGATATCAGGATTAAGCTTTTCTTTGAAATTCTCCATCCATCTCGATCGGATACCTTCTGTGCTTTGTATCTGAGAGCCATTTTTATCTAGCAGTGCACAAGAACTGAGGCTTTTCTTGCTTGTTAGCTCACGAACTCTCTTATACATGAAGTATGAATCGCCTCTCTTAAAATCAGCCTCACACTGTTCACATTTGTCTCTAATATAGGTGCAATGGGCTCTACAGGTGGCTTTTTCTACAGCACGCTTCAACTGCTTATATCTGTCCCTGCTCTCTCTGTCTGACCTGTTATTGTGTTTTCATTTCTCAGCACATAATAAAATGATTTCGTTCGTTATCCAAGGCTTTTTATCACCCTTTTTGGTTCCTAGGGCGGACATCGCTACTTTGCTGATTATCTTAGAGGAGAGGAGTCTGTGACCAGTTTATCGATATCCTCTTTAGATAGAGTTACAGGAATTTTAGAAAGAAGGTCCGATATTTGAGTAGACAGTTCATCGATGTAGGTTTGGCGAGTTTGAGGGTCTTTGAGAAGATGTTTGTTGAAACAAGCGGGTCTATTATTCAGCTTTGCGGAAGATTTCAGGCGTATCTTTAGTGCAGACATGACCAGGGAATGGTCGCTGTCGAAATCGCCACCTGCGAGGGTGACAGTATCTAGCACAGATGATTTCCACCGCCTAGAGACGAGCACGTAATCAATAAGATTACGGGTTTTTCCATCCGGCGAAGTCCATGTCGCCTTACGACGTTCTCTATGTTTGAAGAGAGTATTGGTAATGGCTAGATCACTGTCTCTGCAAATTTCAATGAGTCGTTCGCCCCTCTTGTTAAGTCGTCCAAGGCCAAATTTACCCATAACATCTTCATTTCGAGCAGAATCGTTACCAACAATAGCATTGAAGTCGCCAATGACATTAATAAGGTCTTTTTTAGGAACTGCGTCAATTAGGCTTTGCAGTTGAAGGTAGAAATTGTCAGACTCTTCATCTGGTTTGCTGCAGTCAGGAGCGTAGACTTGTATGACCGTGATGTTGATCGGTGATCCTTTCATTCGTATCATAATCAAGCGTTCAGACACAGGCGTTACGGAAATCAGGGATCTTCGTGCCTTAGTCGACATCAAAAAGCCATTACCTTGGCGATGGACGCCATCGGTTCTCCCAGACACTATCAGACTAGTGTTGCCGATCCTTTCTTCGCCGGTGCTAGGGAGATGTGTTTCTGAAAGTCCCAAAATATCCCATTTATATCGGTTTAGTTCATTTAGGACAAGATCTATTTTGCCTTGTTTAGCAAGCGTCCTAACTTTCAGGGTTCCAACAGATAAAATCAATTTAGGAGAAAGCATAGCCTCCGGGTTTGGAGTTGTCAACATTGTTAAAGGGAAATTCTGGGTCGTCAGTTCGTCGGTTGCCCCGGACGTGGTAACTTCGTCGGTTGCCCCGGACGTGGTAACTTCGTCGGTTGCCCCGGACGCGGTAACTTCGTCGGTTGCCCCGGACGCGGTAGTATTGGTTCTCGTTCGTGATCGTTTGTACTTCATATTGTATAGGAAATAAGGTTTCTTGGCTAATTTCAGGACGGCGGTAAGCCACTCCTCTCCATCCCTAGCAGGGGCCGGCTATATCTACTACCAATAATGCGCCCTTCTGGCGTCCTGCATCACCTGCAATTTTCCCATTGTTGGGAAAAGGTTTGCGACTGGCGGGACGTATCCATACGCCAATGGGCCCTGCCCAGTGCACATCAGAGGGTCCTTCCACCTCCTTCGCCTGAACTTATAGCCCCCAGACGTGGGTGCTCCAGCTATATTTCAAGACCCCCAGGGACCGGGTTCTCCCTTGGCCCGCGCCTCCCTACCGGGATGTGTCCTGTCTATATACAGGACTTTCCCCTATCCGCCACCTGGGGTCGCGCTGAGTGGCCTGGGAGAGGTTTAGCCTCTTTTTAAAATGGGGATGGTCGTATAAATATTCATTGGAAATCCAAAGTTTTAGTGCAATTTTTTAAAATCAAAATTGATTGGTGGGCAACCAGTCCCCCTCCCCCGCCCCTTCTTTCCGTAAAAACATCATATCAAACATTTTGAGATAGTAATTTCGTTCAAAGTTGTTGAAAAGTCAAATAACTAAACCTCTGGGGTTAACAAAGCTCTCCCCAGGGCCTGGGCAAGGGCTATAGGTTTTGCGATTTGCCCAATGCTAACCAATAAGGATTTTATTTTAAAATAGGGCATATTTGATCCTGAGTATCCAAAAAGGCTTAGGGTCTTAAGGAAAACTTTAATGAAATGTTGAGAGAGATGACAAACACAATTAAACACTCTTTGTTCTTGCTGCTTAAGAAAAGAAAGCATCCGGAATAAAAGAAGACATCAGAAATTTTAAGTTCAAAATTTCAAGGTATGTTGAGAGGAAGTTGAAGAGAGAATTTAGGAAAACCAGCCCCCCGACTTCTTATTCCTTATAGAGAACACCTCTGCTCAACACCGATGAAAATTCTGAAAAAGTTATTTTGTTCAAACTAGTCAAAAGGTCTAATAGCTATACTTCCAGTAATGGCATACCCTCTTAGCCCTGGGGCAAATATTATAAATTATATAATTTGACCATTTAATTCTTTATTTATCCAAAAAGGCTATGGGCATTAAGATGTAACTATGGAAAATGTTGTGGGGAATGTTATACCAGATCAAAAGTCACTATGTGCATCCAATCTATCAAAAAGGGGGAACAATATTTTGAGAACGGCTGAGAAAATTGACTAGAAACTTTCAGAACATGTTGAGAGGGATGCTAAAAATTGGTTTGAGGGCCACCAGCTTCCTTCCATGTGTTTTTAGTTGTCCTATCTCGAAAAATGTTTGATACAAGATTTTGAAATAGACATTTATTTTGAATAGTCAAAAAGCTCAGATAACTATGCCTATGGGGATGACATACCCCCCCCCCACATATTTGGAGATGAATCCCGAACACAATAAAATACACTTTGTCTGTGCCGACTGTCAGAAGGACCTCTCACTAATATCTAAGGAATAGCTGAGGGATTTAAGCTGGAAATTTCAGGGGATGTTGAGGAGGATTTTAATAACAGATCAAATTTTGAAAAAAAAAGAATTTTGTTCAAAACAGTAAGAAACTATAGTATATATGCCTCTAGGGATGCGACCCCCCCCCCCTCCATCACAGCCCCCAGGGTAAATGTTGTAGATATTAAATTTAACCTTTTTATATAAAGGTTTTGTCATTAGGAAAAAAGAGAAATATTTGATTGTAGGCGTGTTCGAAAGCCTAAGGGTATTAATGTGAAGCTTCAGAACGCATACTGCGTCATTTGTACTTTAGAGAAAGCGTAATATATTACAAATATTTTCTTTTCTGCATACAACATTGGAAATAAAATACAAATTATAGGGAAATAAAATTTTGAACTGCTGAGGTTTCAGCGATTAATCCGATTATATATAAAATGTTCAGTTTAATTTAAATAGCTCTTTCCAGGGACTGTTCAAGATACATATTGTTTCCAATAAGACGCAAACGCAATAAAACGCACTAGGCTTTATACTTTTACAGTTAAGGAAGGGAGCAGTAGCAAAACCTTTGTTTACCGTGATTCTTGTTTGCCATCAGTTCGACTTAAATATTCAGTTTAAGTTTTGTTCGTTTTAAGATATGATTGCTTATTTAATTTCGGTTAGTTTTGTGTTTTAGCCATTTTTTAATATTTATTTCTGTTAGTTTGGAGTTTGGATTATCATAGGACGTTATTTCTGCTTGTCTAAAGTTTAATACGGATCTTTACTTTTCTTGAAAAAACTTTTTTTCGGAATATTTCTTTTTAATTATGACTCACAGAATGGCACATGGTAGAATATATTCGGTGGATGTTACTGGATTCTCTCTATTATGGTCACAACAACTTTTCCATTGAATTGAAATGTTGTTCTTAGTATCTATTCGTCCACTATTTCTTTTTAATCTGAAGATAATCCCCCACAACAACGATATCTATAACAACTACTTCTTTTACACCAACACCATTTGAAGAAAACAATAGTGGAGGTAATCCTGAAGCAAACCAAAAATACAGTAAAGGAGGTAGTATAGCCAGTTTAATTTTGATTAGAATATCCTTGCTCACAATTAAAAATCTTAACATCCACAGAGGTACAATTACAGTAAATAAGGAAATTCATTTAATTTTTTGGACTACCGTTATAGAAACATTATGATTCGTACTATTTTTTAAATCTTTATGTTACTTACAATTAAATTGTCATTATTACTATTTTTTTCTTTATATTTATGTATTAATTGAAGGTGAGACCAACCGGCTCTTATTCTCTTAGATAGATATAAAGCCAATCCTAGATATTCCACCCATTACACTGATGTACTCAGGGCATAGGGAAAGAACCAAAAGTTATTGCTTTGGCCTGCTGAGTCTAAGATGTCCTTCCACTCTGATTTTATAGTGATATTAAGACGTGCAAATCTCATCAATATTTATTCCATAGTGATATCTGGACTTTTTCATCAATGGGTCCCTAGTTGAGGCAAAGAAGCCTTTTGATCACTCATTTGCAACAAAATTCTTAGATCTTCTTCTTTTTTCAAAAATTAAAACCTCATAAAAAATTAAATTACATGATGATCAAGAAATAATTTCATAATATTCTGCTCGGTAATATTTTTTCTTTTGTTAAAACTGAGAAAAATTGCCAATTTTTCTTAATTTTGTGCAGTTTTAACAAATTTAACTTCAGAAAGTTGACATATTTGTTTGTACACTTTAGGATAAAATCTGAAAATTACAGTCAAAACAAATAAATAAGTAAAGAGGTACATAAAAACTACAACTTTTAGGCTTATCTTATAAAAATCTGAAAACTTTAAACATATTTTTTTTATTACTTATAAGTTACTACAACAGTTGAACATTCCCCTTATTATACCCCTGAAATTTCATCTTGATTAGGTCAATTTTTCTAGGGGGCCTTTGTGACCACCTTTTGCCGCTTCTTTTATTTTAATACTCTAAGCCTTACAAGTAGTTGCCATTGAAGTAGTAGTTGCAGAAGTAGCAGTAAAAGTAGAGGTGGTAGTACTTCTTGGAGTATAATTCACCTATTACCTTTTGGTCACTGTATCTTCAGTTGTGACCATTATGTGCAAGTTCCAACTTAACACCTAAATCCATTCTTGAGAAACACTCTTTTCACAATTAGCATGCACATGCAGATCTATTTTGATATAGTTCAAAATTTAGAAGTATTTCCCACGGGAAAAGTTTTATGCTGGAAGAGCTTTCCATGGAAGAAAGTTTTGGGGAATTTTTCATAATGGAGGAGGTGGAATTTTGGGCATTATTTAAAATGCGATCAGGAATAAAATTTGAAAAATAAGTTTTACAACAAAAATTTAGGAACAACATAAAAATTTAAAATAAACAGAAATTATTCCATTGATGAGGTGGAGTTTTCCCTCTTTAAAGCCTGTTCTTTTTGCTTAAGTTCTACCTTGTGGCTGAATAATTTAGAATGAATCCTGAAACACAAAGGCCATTTAATTAGATTTAGAAGGTTTTTTAAAAGAACTAAGAAACTTTAGTGTGAAGATAGGGGAAGGAGCCACTCCCATCATTTTGAATTATCTGTTGTTTTTTTTTTAGTTTTAATGTTGCTTCTTAGTTTCAGTAGAAAAATTTAGCTTCATGGGTGCTCCAAAGAGCGGTTGAAAATTTGCTAGATGTTTTATTCTAAAAAGAGAATTTTTCTAGAGAAAAAAAAACAAAAAACAGAGAAATTATGCATCAGTCAGAATCAAGCAGAAATTCTGTTTCGTTTATTAGTCTATGATCAAACAGTTCGTGGCAACAAACTGTAATTAAGGAGCGATCCGGCTCAATAGTAACCGAAACTCTAAAAGAAGGAATTTTGATACCAATAGATACCAATAGAATTAGATTTTTATGCTGATTTTTAATATATAAGTTTCATCAAGTTTAGTCCTACCCATCAAAAAATACGCACCTGAAAAAATTTGCATTTAAAAATAAAATGATGAAACGCCCCCTAAAAATCATAGAACTTCAATGAAAATCACACCATCAGATTCAGCGTATCAGAGGACCCGACTATAGAAGTTTCAAGCTCCTATTTGCAAAAATGTGCAATTTTGTATTTTTTGCCAGAAGAAAGATCACGGATGCGTGTTTATTTATTTTTATTGTTTTTTTCCGGGGGTGATCGTATTGACCCAGTGGTCCTAGAATGTCCCAAGAGGGCTCATTGAAACAGAATTTAAAAGTTCTAGCACCCTTTTTCAGTGACCAAAAAAATGGAGGGCAACTAGGCATCCTCCCAGGCTCATTTTTCCCCAGAGTCATCCCATAATAATTTTGAGATAGCCATTTTGTTCAGCATGGTCGAAAAATACATGTCTTTGAGGATGATTTAATCCCCCACACTCCCCGGGGAAGGTCTGCAATTTATGAACTTTGCCCAATGTTTACACATAGCATTGGTTATCGGGAAGTATACAGAAGTTTTCAGGGGGATTTTTTCTGGTATTTTTTTTGTTTTTTTTTGGGTGGGGGGTCGGGTGTTACATGGAAGGATCTTTCCATGGAGGAAGTTTTCATTTGGCAAGATAAATTGCTATGAAGGGGGCGCCGGATTTCCAAGCATTGCTTAAAAAAACGATCAGAAAGTAAATAAAAAAAAAAAAAATTCAACTGAAAGTAAGAAGCAACATCAAAACTTAAAACGAACAGAAATTATTATGTACATGATTTAGTTTACCCCCTAGCCATTAACTCGCTCTTTAGGTTAAACTTTTCTTTTGTACTAACATCAGAGCTATTTATTCTAATTACGGCCTTTGTGATTAAGGGGTCATTCTTAAAGAATCGGAACAAAATTTGTACTTTAGCGTAAAGAGCGAGATATTGACCAGGGGGCGAACTCCTAATATACGTAATACAAATATACGAATATAGAAGTTCGTTACGTAAGTTAATTCGGAAGTTAAGTCAGAGCAAAATTTTGAAGCCATTTAGCCAAAAAAAAGTAAAATTAATATACAAATTTCGTTTTAATTTTTCATTTACGGTGAGCCAAAATCAAAGCTGCATTAATTCAAAAACGATCAGAAATTAAATAAAAAAAAACAAGTTTTTTTAGCTACAGGTAAGGAGCGATATTAAAACTTTAAACAAACTGAAATTTTCCATTTATGAAAGGGGCTGTCCCCTCCCTCATCACAAGTTTATTTTTTAAAACAATAAAAACTTTAGCGTAAAGAGCGCTCTTTACTTTCAGTTTAAAAAAAAACTTGTTTTTCTATTTAATTTGCAGATAGGAGCTTAGAATTTTTATATTAGAGTTCTTTGATGGCGGAATCTGGTGGTTTGGTTTTTATTGAGATAATTCAACTTTTCTGGGGTGTTTTCCTTCTTTCTTGAAAATTTGGCAAATTATCTAGGCTCACTGCTTTTGCTGGACAACATTAAACTTAATTAATCTTTTTTTATTTCGAATCAATATAAAACTCCAGTTCTTTTGATACATCAATTGTGTGTGATCAACATTTATCTTTGAGAGTTTTGGTTACTATTGGGACGAGTTGCTCATATCTTATAGTTTGTTACTACGAACTGTTTTATAGTTGAACATGTTGCTGTCCTCTTTGTAATTAGAAAGTATTACTTTTTCTTTTCAGGGAAGAAATAAATGAATAGGTTTTTTTTATAAGCTCTGCTCAGTCATAAATAATAGACCGTTTAATTTTTTTTTTTTTTTTTTTAAGGAAAAAGAGCCGAGTTAAGGTTACCTAGAAATAAAGTAAAAGGTATTTTTAATACAATTTTTCAAATCGGGAGAAAAAAATACCTTTTGATTTTGCCTCGGTTGTAGGGATTTTTCTATGTGGAACCTAAGCTTTTAAGGATAGACTAGCATTAAGAAGATGAATAAAAAGAACAGTAGATGCACAGAGACAAACGCTTTTGAAAAACATTAGATCTTAAAAAGTTTTCTAAAGATCTGAAACAGCAATTTCTATACCAAAATAACTGGCTTTTTGAGATTTGGCTTTTTGAAAAATCCCAAAAACGGGATTTTTGCAACAATTTTTTCCTGTGCACTTAATATGACGAATTCAACTAGCAACATATTTGTTTTCTTTGACAAATATAAGATTTTCGATCTTTGACAAGGTCTAATTTTAAATATATATTTTTATTGGTAAAGAAATTTGGCAAACACAAAACTTGCAATAAATATAATAAATATAAATGCAATAAATATAAATAAATACAAACAAACGGCTTTTTCGTTTTTATATTTATAAGCATTCACCATTTCAGCTATCCTACTGCTTTCCAATCATTTGTTCTTCCCAGATTTTCGATTATGTTGGGGAAAAGCTCATTTTCTCTTATTTTGATAAGAGTTCTTAAAAAATCAAATTCTCGGTTGACCGAAAATAAACGATTGTTAAATGACCTTTTCCCTCCAAAGCCACTAAATATAGACTGAATAAAATTAAATAGGACTGTGATGACGGCTAATGGCCCGAAGAGAAGGAAATTGAATATAGCTTGCAAAAATGTCTGTATAGGAGACGCTGGTGGGGCTGGTGCTGCAATAAAAAAGATAAATTAGTGTTAAACTTAAAGATTCTCAATGTAATAATTAGATTAAACAATTATTTCTCGATGTTTGTATCTGTGCCAACAAAGCCTCAGCTCCGTACAAGAATAGAACAAATAGCATTAAAATAATTATGATATTTTAATTTTTGATTTTTGTAGTCGTTAATTTCCCCAATCACATCCTTGAATCAATGTTACGTTTTGGCCATAGAATTTGGCATGACTGAAAAAATTTATTTGCAATAAGATGATTTTTGTCATGATTTTAGCCAAGATATTCTTTTGAAAATATTGCCTGTACCATTCTTAATTATCTGAATCCTCATATGTTAGTTCATTGGAAGGCAACACTGTCTTTTCTTCAATGGTATTGTATAGAAATAAAGAAATATAAGATTTCTCGAGATTATTAAAGAATGTATCTGAAACATAAACAGGCATAAAATTTAGTAAATAAGGTAACTGACCAAAGAGAAAACAGAGATTTAATTCTTGTACTTCCTTTGCTTGAAAGTGTGCATTAGTTCCACTGACTTATCGTATTATATTAAACCATGTATTATCATATGATTAAATATGTATATATGTATTATCATATGACTTATATATTATCTTAAGCCAGTCGAAATATTTTATATGTATTATCATATGATGCATATATGTGTATATGTATTATATGTATTATCATGTATTACCTATATATGTATATATGCATTATCATATGACTTATGTATTATCTTAAGCCAATCGAAGTATTTCTAATTATGGAGAGAAACATAACCATACCTTTTTGAAACCAAACCTTCATACAGCAAATACTTTTCTGTTCAGGCTGAGCTTTATATCAGGTTGAATTAAAATAATGGACGTAAACTATGTTTTATTATTTCATATAAAGCTATAAACCATAAAAGAATAATTTTTTATGACTTAAAACGACTCGATTTTAAAATAAGAGAAAAACTGAAACATAAAATGATCGGAAATTACCACAAAAAGTTCTGTACCCTAAACCCTCAAATTGGCTAAAGTCTCTTTTGTATTTTGTAAAAACCAAATATATGACTTAACTGAGAGTTTCATTTGGGGAGTTAACTTTTTAAACTTTTTAAATGAATGGATTTAAAGGCAAAGATTTGATAAAAATTTATTTTATGTTGGAGTAATAAATTTAATGTGATTGTTACAAACTACATCAAGAAAAGAAAGCATACTATATTTTCTGAGTAGATTTCAACTCAATATCCGAGCACTTTAACCCCCTTTTAATCCGACTCCCGTTTAACGACAGTCCTCTTTAACTAAACCCCTATTCAACCCAACCAATTCAATTTAACCTCCAAGGAGCTAAATCCTTATTGGGCTCATGCCTATTTAACTCAACCCCAATATTGACCAATGGTTAACTTAATCAGGTTGAGATAAGCGTGGTTCAGTTAAACGGGGATTCAGTTTCAGGCATACCCTTAAAAATATGGCCACTGATGAATCATCGGGATTCATTAAATGGCAACTTTGGGGAAACTAGAGCACTATATGCGAACTTTATACTTCATGCATTTTTAATTTGATTTTGTGTTTAAATATTCGTCTCAAATTTGCTGGCAAAACGTTTCTAGAACCTTGAACGCACATTTTGGTGAAATGAAAAAACTTGTTGTATATAGAGTCTATTCAATTTGTGACGATTCGATGTAATAGGAGAACATTTTCAACAATTACAGTAATTCTACATTGCAATATTTGGGGGCTGAGAGAGGAAAACTAATCAGAAATATTTGTCGGATTTTAAAGAATTTAAACTGTCCATTTTACTACCAAAATGTATGTGTGTAGCGTACTTTAACTGAGATATCTAAATAATGTTTAACCTTCGCTAATATACCTCAATGGATCACATCATCTTTGTTATCATATTTGTGTATTTTTCAACAATTTTTTTAATTACTATTTGGAAATTTGGTCCAACATCATGTGTACATCGTAGGCATGACATCATGCATTCACAGTCAGAGCTTTCCTAGGGCTGGTGGTGCCAGTGAAAAATTAATTACAACGCCCCTGCAGACTCAAATATAAGCTAAGAAAGGTAAATCAAAGTAAAAGATTAGGTCAAATTAATAACAATAGAAAATAGTAGAGCAAAACTACTATGTTCTATATGATTCAAGTCCATAACATCAATAAAAAATAGTAGATTAAAACTCTACTATTGTTTATATGATTCAAGTCCATAACATCAATAAAAAATAGTAGAGTAAAACTCTACTATTGTTTATATGATTCAATCCATAACATCAATAAAAAATAGTAGATTAAAACTCTACTATTGTTTATATGATTCAAGTCCATAACATCAACAAAAAATAACAAAGCAAAACTTATATAAGTGAAACACTAAACTATAAAAAGTCAGTTGCAGCAATTTGATTATAAATATGAAATTCCGTAGTAATATTAATTACCTAGGAACTAATAATAAGTAGCTGTTGCGTTACAAATACTACCCTCAATCAGCCAGAACATAGATTTACTAAAAAGTGACAACAATTAGCTGGTATGCAATCTATATCTATAACAAGGTTAAAAATTTAAGCATTTGATATTCTGGACAACAGATATACCGGACATTTGATTGTGTATTCAGTTTATGAACTCTTTAAAAAGCCAAACCCTTACATTGGCTTGGATGAATTCTCTGTGTCCAAATTTATAAAGCACTATTTAAGAACTAGGAAGGAAACATCCAAAAAAATTGGCAGCCTGATGTGTAATTTACTTCAATCAAAAAGTTCATAGTAACCAGCTGAGACAAATCAGAAGTGAAAAATCTGAGAAAATGTGCCTAATTTTTGACAAAAGGAAAAAAATACACCCAAAAAGGACAGTAGCACTGGTTTAGATTATAACATTAAATTCAAGATATTAAAAATTTCTTTTGCTAAGGTTCAAACCTTGATCGGTAAAAAAAATATAAAATCTTATGTTTTTTGGAAAAATTGTCTCTAATACATATAGAGCGAAGGGATTTTATGGGGATGGACTCGGATAAAGGATGCCTTCTTATTGTTTTGAGTATAATGATACTGTTTACTTTCATAAAATTTTTTTGTTAAATAGAAACTATGGATAAATTCTCTTTTCGTTTTCTTCAATATTAAGTACAGTAGGAGCTATATTAAACCTGTATGCGTAGTTTTTTCGTAGATCCAAAAGTTATCTTGCATAAAAGGGTAGTTGGACTATATGACTTAATATACTTTTGACTAAGGAGACTAAGAGGCTGATAAAAGATGTAAATAAAGTCCGTATAAAAAGAAAACAAGCTGCAGTACCATTTAGCATTGCCCCGTGAAATCATTAAATTATTTATGAGCCTTTAATACAGCTATTGATTTTACTTGTATATTTTATATAATTTGTTTTGTCTTACAGTAGACCACAGAAAAAAAAGTTGTTTGCCAGTAGGGCAAAATACCTATTATTTGTCTACATGTTCAAAACCATCTAATATTTCGCCAACTGATCTATTTTCTGCTTATAATATCTGTTTTGTTGATAATAAACATGAAACAGATCAAAAGCAAAATAATTGCCCAAATTCTAAAAATTTCTAGTTTGTTGCAGCCAAACTTATGCTTCATATCAATGTTTTCATAGATTAAATCTAGGCTAATTTGGAAGTTTTTTATTCCATTGAAAAACACCGTTCTCTCAATAGCGCGAGTAGTTACAAAATCCTAAGAAACATAAACAGAAGTGATGTAGCCTCTCTCTTATTTGTTTTCCATACTCTTTGTGCCAAAATTAAATTATTTGATATACAAGTTTTAAAAAAATTTAACCACAGGATTTTTAAATCCATAACAGTGATTTTTAGTAACATTTTCTCTAAATCATAAATTTAAAATTAATAAGGATACCTTTCTTCTTGAATGATCAGCATTGTTTTCAATTAAGTTTTTTAGTCATTTATGATAAGTGTATCGCTTTGTTTTTATCAGGACACCTATCCACAGGAAAAGTAAGTTTTGTGGATAGGTGTCCACGTATCTGAAAAAAAATACATTTTTTTGTATAAAGAGTTTTCTTTCTTTTTAGCAATTTAGGAAAAGTTTCAAGCAATAGGCAGCTTATATTTAAATAGCTTTCTTAGATAAAACCAATTCCTTTATTTCTTTAATTGCGAAGATTATATTTCATATTTTAAGTTTGATGCCAAAATTTACATGACGACATCACCTGTACAAGTTTCAATTTATTGTTTTGGATGCAATTTTATTATTCCAACTTCCCATTTGGGTATGTTAGCTTGGAGCCTGGATTTGATTAAGATGCCTGAGTGAAAAAGCAAGATTCAACATTTTCTAGGGTATGGGGTAGATATTAGACAAACACAAAGGGTTTACTTGAGAAGAATTTTATAACTAAAATATTTATAGTTCTATTCACTGGCTTAAGATTTATTTTTGTGGCATGTATTCTAAGGATTTTACACATTTTCTAGGCGTATATAAAAAAGGGTAAAAAACAGAATATAATACTTGAAGTATAATCTCTATTACGAAATTTTAAGCGAGTAGAATTACAGGAGAATTTTTTAGACATAATATGTTTTCAAGAGATTTTTTTATCTGCCTAAGCATGTTAAGTGCAAGAAAATACATACTTTCTGTAGTAGTTATTACTGCCAAAGTTGTTGTAGTTTCCAATCCTCTTGTTGTTGTTCTTCTTGTTGTTGTAGACACAGAAGGTGCAATAATCTCAGTAACTAAAAGATTAAATTAAAATCAGATGATATTACAAACAATTTGAAGAACATGAAAAATACTGAACTATAAATAGAAAACACAAAGAGAAATAATGTTATAGTAGGCAAAAATTCACTTTGTCTCATTATCTTACTTCTGCCAAAAGGCAAGGCTTGCGCCGACGTAATTTAAACGGCATAATATCGATAAATGTCCAAAATGAGAAGAACAGAAACATATTTGCTGTCATTTGTGTCACAGAGGCCTAATTTGTGCCATTTCAACCCATTTCAAGGTGGTTAAACATTAAATTCTTAAAATTAGCACGAGATATTAGGCTATAGGCACATTCATTTTAGGACACGCTTGCTTAATTCTTTTCACTGGCTTTAATAATTAATAACGCCTTACAACCTCCTATTTTGAACGGCAAGAAGCACAGGAAATTGAAATTAGAGGTATGAATCATATCCATGCATCGCATAGACAAAATGTGTTCCCTTTCAACTCCTTAAGTTGATTGTATTTTAATTTCTCAAAATCTACATGAAATTTTAGAATATAGGCACATTTATTTTGGAATTTCATTCGCTTTACCTTATTAGCTGGCTCTTGTCAACAGATACAACTTGCAACCACCTATTTTGATCGGGAATAGGCTTAGAAAATTCAAAATCAGAGACATAAATCCTTTTAGTGTTGCCAGATAGGCTATATTTGTTCCTTTTCAATATTCTTTGAGGTGGTTGCACTTTGAATTCCTAAGGTCAAAATGTTTTTATTGAGCGATATTTTCAAAATTTGCACCTTGGTCATATTTAGGCTCGGAAACAGGTACCATAGATACGGGTAATCTTGAACGCTAGGGATAACTTTGAACAAAGTCAGTAATGAACAATGAGCGCTCTCTGTCGTACAGCCGTGTAATTACTCGATTTCATTTGTTACTAGATTATTGAAGGATGAAATCTTTATGTTGGTAATTCTTGAAATTTGGTCAACACAAAATCATAGCTCTTTATTCGCAAGAGAATTTGAGCTGTCCAAAATTGTAAAAAAGTTCTAAAATTAAGTTACCCTTTTTACTTAAATAAACTAAACTAGGTCTTTCAATCTGACATTCTTCTATAGTTAAGGAGCCGAATAATTATGTTTTCAGGCCAGATAAATTTCTTTTTCCATATATTCTATATGGCAGTACTGTTCAATGTTCATAATTTCAGCGCAGAACGACGTATTCCCCAAACACCAAAAATAATTTTGAGTAAATACTAGTTTAAAGAAAAATATCGCAAGACAATTTCGATTGTTCACAATTTTTAGTTCAAAGTTACCCCGTTCTACAGGACCATGGATGCAGTTTTGCTTTTAAGGCTGTTCTATCTCATACCATCCAGCTGGTGACGGTGGATTATTTTGCAGGAATACTATGAGTAACACATTTTTTCTAACTCTTTTGTTTTGTAACTTTAATAATAATTCTCTAAAAAAAATAAAAATAGTTTTCCGTCCGTCCATCTAATTAAGAACAATATTATGAACATGTGTCCGCATCCTGTAGTATCTATATTTGTATCTATAGCTCTATGGTAATTGATACCATTGTAAAATTAGTAGAAAGGGGGGTACCAGCCCCACGAGCACAATACCCCTTCGAATCCCGATCCGGACACTTTTTTTTAAAAACTCCCACGAGTACACCATATATGGGCATAGAGTCCCTAGGGGAGATGGATTTCTGAGAAATTGATTGCGTAATCAAAGTGTGTCAATGACCTAGATTTTCAAGGTAGATGTTGTTGTTGTTGTAAGTGCACGCTCTCAGCGAAGGTCAAGGTCGATTTATTTGTTGTTGTTGTTGTAAGTGCACGCTCTCAGCGAATGTTATGAGTTTCCAGAAATAGAAAACAGCATTTGTTGTTGTTTTGGACATGTACATGCTCGAGGCGAATGTCACGGTGTCCAGAAATAGGAAACAGCATTTGTTGTTGTTGTTGTTTTGCTCGAGGCGAATGTTATGAGTTTCCAGAAATAGGAAACAGCATTTGTTGTTGTTGTTGTTTTGCTCGAGGCGAATGTTATGAGTTTCCAGAAATAGGAAACAGTTAGATCTCGTGTTTCCTTCTCAGCCAATCAGCGAGTCGGTTACATCCCCCTTCTCAGCCAATCAGTGAGTCGGCTTACATATTAGCGGCGGAGGGAATATGAGGAAAGGATTTTTGCTATAGTTTTTATTAGTCTGTGAATAGAATTCAAAGGAGTGAGAACAGTTTTGACTTTACTCATTTGGATATATATATATATTTGTGAAGGTCTTCCCTGTAAGGGGCCCGTCAATTGATTTGGTCAGACATTGGGTTTGGTTGTTATACACACCACCTAGTGAACCGAATGCAATTGGCCATTTTAATCCTATTACAGACATCAGTAGAGTTCTGGGGGGTGGTAAGCATAGGGGGACCCGTTTCTACTGTCCGACATGCCTGTCACAATTCCGTAGTGATATAAAACTACGGGATCATATAAGGCATTGTAGACGGCATGGCTACCAGACAGTGGAAACGGTTTCAGGGGATAGGGCCATTTTACGTTTTAAAAATTTTCAGAACACCCTTCTCCAGTACAACAAAATATGTTTGGACTGTGAAGGTAACCTGGTGGAGGTGAATGATCCCCAATTTCCAAACCGAGTCAAAGAACATCAGGCTATTGCAGTGTCCTATGCTCACTCGCAAAGAGACAGTTCTAACACCATGCGGTTGTTAGAAATAGTAGAAACATTGGATGAAGACGAGTGCATGGTCAAGGCACTGACTAAACTAATTGGCACGGCTAATGGTGCTATTTCTCGTTTGACAAATACCCATTATCCAATGGTGCTGTCTGCAGAGGATCGTCTCGCGATTAAAAATCAAAAAATATGTTGGGTTTGTAAGGGGGAGTTTGTAGAGGGGGATAAGGGGACTAAAGGGAAAAGAGGGGGGAGGGGGAAAGTCAGAGATCATAATCACTTGTGGCAGGAAATATCATCTGGGGGTAGTAATTTTAGAGGGGTTGCGCATCAATCGTGTAACTTTAATGTTAGCCAACAGTTTTTTATCCCTGTTTTTATTCACAACTCAAATTATGACTTAAAATTTATTTTACCGGCACTGGCACGTATGCACAGAGAGGGAGGAGGAGTAGATAGTCCATGGGTAAACAGTTCATTTACCTATAGCATTATTCCCCAATCGGCCGAGAAGTTGTTGCTTCTCGAGCTGAAATGGCAGGCAGTGGATAATAGGCATACGTGTTGGAATAAAATCAGGTTTTTAGATTCCTTTAGTTTTTTCCCAAGGCATTGAGTCAATTGATTCAAGTGCAAAAAAGCGACAATTTTGATAGCTTTCCCTTGCTTAAACAGCACTTTCCAGACAGTGAAATGTATCACCTGTTGACCTGCAAAGGTGTATACGCATACGACTATTACTGTTCTGGCGCTCGCTTAAGCGAGGTGAAACTACCTCCAATTGAAGCTTTTTACAATTCACTGACCAGCAGTGAATGCACAGCCGAGGAGTATGAGTTTGCCAAGAAGGTGTGGTCTAAGGGGGATTGTAAAACTGGGTGGGATTATTGTAGACTGTACTTGGCCAGTGACGTTCTAACTCTGTTGGATATAGTCTGTAAGAACACAGACCAAATCTATTCAGAGTTCGGGTTAGATATAGGCTACTATTTTTCCACACCCCATTTAGTGATGGATTTGATTTTAAAAATTAGTAGGGAGGAAATAGGCCTAATCACCGACGTGGATCAGCACCTTTTTGTAGAGCGTTCAATGAGGGGTGGGTATGTTTTTCATGGGGACCGCGTCTTGTCAACCGATCCGAGTGGACAAAGCACCGGTGCAAAGTCAAATGCAGTGTTCTTGGACATGAACTCATTGTACCCCTCGGCAATGTCTCACTACTCTTTGCCGTGTGGGAACTATCAATGGCTTGAGAATCCTTGTTAGTTCCCCGACATTACCACCGTCGAGGACAATGGGCCACAAGGATGGTTCTTTGAAATTGACGGTCACATTCCGCTGGCGCTTCACGACTCAGTCAAAGATTTTGTTTTTCCCTGTATCAATCGACGCGTGAGCAGGGACTCTCTGAGCCCCGACAATCGATCATTGGTTGAGGATATGGGGATGCACTGGACTCCCTCTAAACAGAAACTGATTGCTGATTTGGACCCTAAGGAGAATATCGTTGTTCACCATGTGCTTTTGCACTGGATGGTGAACAATGGTTTCAAAATCACGAAAATACATAGGGTCCTGCAGTTCAATCAGCGACCATACTTGAAAACGTTTATCGATACTTTTGTCGATAAACGCTCTAGGGCAAACTCAAAGGTAGAGAAGGAATTGTACAAACTCATCCTAAATTCAGCGTTTGGCAAAATGTGTGAAAGCGTACGTAATAGATCTCACTGCGACGTCGTGACTGACCCTCTAGAGTGTGCACGAATTATTGCCGATCCCAATTTTACATCGTTCACGAGCATAGAGACTGGCATGGTTCTTCTACACAGGCGAAAGCGAAATGTGGTACTGAACAAGAATATAGCAGGCGGCAGTTCAGTACTAGAAATTTCAAAAAGCTCATGTTGTTGTTTTTTTAAAATGTGTGCAAGGTGCAATAGCCACGGGAGGGGGAGGTTCAGGTTTACTATGGGGATACAGATTCTCTGCTGCTAAAGGTAAATGGGACCGAAGATTTATTGGGTGATTTAGAAAAGGGGGAACACATCAGCTCGCGGATCGATTTCACCAACTGGAATCCATCACTCTACCCCGAGTTGGTGAAACGTCAAGCCCCCAACCAACTTTTTAATGTTAAATTAATACATTTTAACATTAATTACAATTAATGTTAAAATCAGAGACGGGGAGTGATTTGATATCCAGGGGGGTGTTCCCGGGTCCCAAAGTTTATTGCGTTAAAACTCATAGTGGGGATGAAAAGAAGGCGTGTAAAGGGGTGCCTACACATTTTGTAAAGAGCAATTTCAACATGAGCGTGTACAGAGACTGTTTAGAAAGTAGCCTAGTGCCGAGAGCACAAGTGCTTGCAATTCGCTCTCTACAGTATAGAAATTATACTGTAAGAGAAGAAAAGAATGCAATTTCGTGTATATCCGACAAAGTCTATGTGCTCGAGAATGGTGTGAGTGTCCTGCCTCATGGTCACTACCGTATTTCAGACCGAGTTGAATGCATAGACAATCGCAATCAACTTGGTCTGGATAAATTAACCAAATCAACTAACCAACTAACCACCACCACCAACCCATTTATAAATTAACTAAACATCACCACCACCACCACCACTGACCCAACTAACTAACCCAACCTCAACTAGCCTGTAGCAGTGACGACAACTATTGTACTGTTTTTTCACCCTCGCGGTTCCCGGGGGGTGGGGGCTCTTCCCGCGGCCGGCTCCTGGGGGGGGGGGTGTCCCGCCCGCAGCTCCCGGGGGGTGGGGGGTCCCACCCGCAGCCGGCCTTCGGCCCGAGGCCCTGGGGCTGGGGGGGGGGAGATCCCACCTTTAAATTCACTGTAATGTTCAACTGTGCTAGTTCATGTTCCAAGTGCTTTTTTCAAGTGTTATTTTCAAGTGCTCTTGTTGTATAGAAAAGTGTTTAAAGACAATAAGTGCTGTTGCACAGAAAAGTGTTGATGGACAAAAAGTGTTTTTAAAGACAATAAGTGTTGTTCTTGTTGATGGACAAAAAGTGTTTTTAAAGACAAAAAGTGTTGCTCTTCATGGACAAAAAGTGTTTTTATTTTTTGTTGTACATAAAGTGTTATTTTTATCATTGCAGTTCATGTTGAACAAATATTTGTTTTCATGTTCCCGAAATAAATGCTGCCATGAAATATTGTTTTTTTGTTGTTAATGTACTAGATAGATCTATGGGAAAATTATTGCTACTACTTATTCATTGGACACGTATGATTTACAGTTAGTTATAGTCCAACTGTTGTCAGCAGCAGCAGCATGTATCAATTTAAAACACCCTTCAGGTCGTTTCTGTGTGGTCCCTCAATGTCAGGGAAAACAACACTTTTAACTAAAATAATTCAAAATTGCGATAAAATGTTTTTGGAAAAACCGAAAAAAATCTACTATTGCTATAGTATTTGGCAGGAGTCCTATGATCAAATAAAAGCTATTGCCACAACCATACCAATACAATTCATACGGGGACTTGATGTTTTCAATAGTATTGAATCGAACCCGTGGTTGATTATTGACGATTTGGCTGAATCTATTGAACAGTTCTCACAGGAAATACTACAACTGTTCACCGTTCGCTCCCACCATGAACACATTTCCATAACCCTAGTTCTACACAATCTGTTTCATCAGAGCAAATGTATGCGAACCCTTGCTTTAAATTGCACTATCTATATTATCTATCGAGTTGTTCGTGATTCTAGCTCGCTCATAACTCTCAATAAACAGATATACCCCGGCGCCCCTAAATTTCTGTTGTCAGCGTACACTCAGGAGACTAACAAGCCCTACGGTTACATTTTGCTGTATCTTAATCAGAGCATGCCCGAGGATCTACGCGTAGTCACCGACATTTTCAACAATGAAATTACAGTATATCTTCCGGTGAACAGTAGAAAAGGCTATTAGTTGCCATTATGACACTGAAGAAACTACACGAACAAAGGCATTTATTTTCCGTTTTAAGCACTTCAAAACCCTTGCTTAGAAAGGCCATACTCAAACATGGTGTTAACAATGATTTCATTAACCTAATATCTGAACTTTGTTTAAATTTAACTGAGGGCAATGTTCAACTGCCAGAAGGTGTTAGACAACAGACAAAGCAACATCGTTCCACTGTACGCGCCTTAGCTTGTAAAAACAAGGGAAAAAATTTTAAAAGAAAACGGCTCCTTCAAGCGGGCGGTAGCTTTTTCACACTTTTACTGCCAATCATTGCAGGACTTGTAAACAGTTTTCTCTAGAGAATGGCTAAACCCTATAAATTGACACCATTTGAACTTGTCCTCTCGCCCGTCGAACATTTTGAAGACAATCTAAGCAAATTCATTAATGATAAGAATATTGCCGATGACAAAAAACTGCTTTTACTTCAAGATGCATTGCGACGTGTGGACAAACATAAACCCTATCGTGAGAGACCCACCTTCACCGCCGCCACTGATGCCTCTAAACAGGAAACATCTCCTCAAGATTCTGCACAATCAAAGGAGAAGGAATTGAATTCAATTGTATCGAAAATTGGAAACCTATTGCCAGTGACCTATTGAGAACAGAGTAAAAGAGTATTATCATATCTCATGTTGGAAACTGCTGAACATCAAGTTCAAGTCGATAGCACAGGGAAACGAATTATAATTCAGGGGAAAATTTATAATCTAGTGGATTTAATTTGTGATATGGTGACGAATCGTAAAGGACTTTTATCCTTTGACAATAACCTATACACCTTTCTAAGTGTATCAAACTTTCCCAAAAGTCTTATTGGCAATAAGCAAATTTAAAAAGAAACTAAGAGAATACAGTCCCCCACCAACACCAACACCATTTAAAAAAGAAGAAGAAGATTCAATATTTGAAAATACTATCAGTAGCATCAGCAATGATTTTACAACACCTGTGGATTCTAGTCAAAAGCGAAGACGAATTGATTCACCCTCCAGTGTGCAAAAGGGGAGTGGACATTACACTACGTGCTTGCGTTCAAAATGGATGACGTTCTGAAAGGTGTCTAAGAAAATATTGGTGAAGTGGGAAGTTTAAGTTCTCCCAAAACGCTTTCTAAAGCTGTCTCCGGCACCACCACATTGAAAAAAGCAAAAGAGTACATAGAGAATGAACCGAGTTACACACTGCATCGGAATCACAGGCTTCGCAGCAAACAATATCGACAAACTAAAGCCTTTGTCCCTCTGCATATAATGCAAACGGATCTTTTAACTTTAGATGCACTTCAACGGCGTCACAATGCACCCTACAAATATATTCTGGTGGCAATCAGTGTCTTTAGTCGCTATGCCTATGCCATTCCACTGCGATCAAAGAGAGGTGTTGAAGTTGCTCAGGCCATTGAAAGTATTCTTGAACAGGATTCATATAGAAAAATTCAATCGGATCGTGGCAGTGAATTTGTTAATCCCCATGTGCAAAAGGTTCTTTTGAAATATAATACATCACTTTATCATAGTCACAGCCCGATAAAGGCTGCATTGGCTGAACGATTAATAAGAACGATTCGTCTATTAATTTCAAGATATTGTAGCCTGAAAAATACATCGACTTTTATTCATGATTTAGATAAAATCATGCAGATATACAACAATCGACCTCATCGATCTCTGTCCAACTCAAGCCCTCGGGATGTTCACTACAGTAAAAATACATTTGATGCTTTTCTAAAGCAATATTCCAATGGTGAAAAAGAAAAAAAAATGTGAAGAAGAAATTCAATGTTGGTGATACTGTTCGAATTAATAGAACCACCAATATTTTTGAAAAGGGGAATTATTTATGGAGCACTGAACTTTTTAAAGTGTCCAAAATCCTGGACACCGAGCCCAAGACATATCGACTGCGAGACACCAAAGATGATGAGATTCTCGGCGGTTTTTATGAATATGAACTGCAAAAAGTTAGAAACACTAGTGAAATTTATCAAATTGAAAAGATATTAAAGAGTCGTACACGCCATGGCAAGAGACAGTTGCTTGTTCGCTGGCTAGGATACAACTCAGATTTTGATTCTTGGGTCAGTTCTGAAGATATTGACAATGCCAAATGATTTCTATGTGACTTTCATGTCCAATGTTTCCGATCCTCTCTACAATGACTTGAATAGAACAAGTGATTTTTGGACGAAACTCTCCCCTACCATCAAATTCGAAGACAATAGAAAGTATGAAGTGGCTCTTGTCGACTGTATTCTCAAAAATACCTACGACATCCTGAGAAAAGATCGTAAATATGATATAAAAATTAGACCCTATTATTGGCCGCCACCACCAGGTGAACAAGAACAAATTCAAAAAATCAATTGGATGAATAATCCATATATTGAATTACCCTACGAGGAGCTCACCTGTATGAATGATTTATGTCGTTCTATTAATAAAAGAATCTCCGCTCGTAAAAAAGGAGCTTTTCATTTCAACTATTCAAAGGAGCAGGGTAAGATCTACATTAGTTCACCTATTCCAACAAAAAGGTTATCCTCAATGATAATCTAAAGGATGTTCTTGGCTTTAAGCTCAATATAATCAATGGTAAAAGTGCCGGAAACACTAACTTCATTTTTGCTGACTACCCGCCTGCCTTCTCCACAGACACCTGTATATTTCTCTACGCTTCATTTGTGGAAACATCTCGGGTTGGTAATTCAAATGTTCCCCTCATACGAGTTCTTGAACGAAAAACCAATCAAGAACATATTCACCACTTCAATATAAAGCATCTTCAGTATATTCCCTTAAACACTTCCTATTTGGAACTCTGTCAGTTAACACTAAGAACCGAATTGGGTGATCCCTTAGCAATTTCAAAAGGTTTGGCTGTGATTACATGCCATTTTCGTCCCGTCGTTCAACAACAAGATGTCTAATAGAAAAGTGGTATTCACTTGTCCTGATATTGACTGCTATGTTAATACTCTTGGCCCAAGACAACAGGGCAATGGAATGGACTATTACAAAGGTCGCTCGTCAATGTCTGGCTACGGTCTTGGCAGTTGGTTTGCTAAGCTGTTTCGCTCTTCACTACCACTGGCTAGAAAATATCTTGTACCGGCTGCGACAGATTTTGCATCCTCTACACTATGCGATTGGGGCTCTGGCAAGGATTTTAAAAAGTGCTACGGAAAATCTTAGGTCCAGTGCGCGAACCATTGGTGAGCAACTAAAACAAAATGGTAAAGGCTTAAAAAGGTCAAGAAACAATGCATCACTCATCAGTCTCCACTCAGGTCGGAAACGAAAGACATCACCCCTCTTGTCAAAGAAAAGAAGGAAAAAGCCGACACTTAGTGTAAACAGAAGAAGAAGCCCCAGGAAGAAAATTGTTAGATCGAAACTAGATTTCTTCTCCTAAAATGTCCTACCTGCCGCATAAGGATTCTCAACCTTCAATCACCGCCTCATTGAATCTATTCAATGCAGAAAATGTTGATGTGAGTGTCAAGCATGGATACTATGAACAATTTTATCCACAACAACCCCTCTCCGATAATATCCACTTTCAAATTTATTCCAATGAAGACTACTTTATGGACATGTCTTCGACATTTATAGATTTGCAAATGAAAGTCCGAAAATCCGATAATACACTGCCAATTCGGGCCGATGGAATATCCTATGAAAATTGTATATTACATAATTTATTTCGTCAAATTAGTGTCTACATCAATGGCACGCTGGTGAGCACAAGCAACAATCTCTCAAATTATACAAGCTATATGCAATTCATGCTGATGACACCCAAGTCATACAAGGAATTGAGAGGCATCTCCAATGGATATGAATATATTACTAATACTGATAGTACAGATGCACTTAAAAATGCTACAACTAGTGAATTACATCTAGTTGGAAAAATATATCATGAAATATTTAATATACCCCAATGGCTGCCGCCCAATGTTAAAGTGGATATAAAACTGACGCTTGCACCCTCCAATTTCATATTGAGAAAAGAACTTGCTGCCAATCCTGATGTAAGTCTCTCCCTCACCTCGGCAATACTTCATGTACGCAAACAGCAGGTCATGAGTTCTGTTGCTTTGGCAGTGGAAAAACTGAGAGCCAATGGAAATAATATTAAACTACTTGTTCCTCATACAATCACCAATCAGCGTCATATTGCCATGGGCTCACGCACCTTCACCGATTCATCCTTTATCAATGGTGAAATTCCATCAAAACTCGCTTTGGCATTTGTAAAAAGCGCCAGTGCAATAGGATCGTGGACTGATTGCCCACATAAATTCGAGATGTTTGGACTTTCATCTCTTGTGTGCAAAGTAAACGGTATCCAACTCTACAATCTATCTTTGATAAATCCTATAGAATATTGTATGAGTTGACCATGCAAACCCTAGATCATGACTCTCAACTATTTGAAAATGGTATAACCGAAGAAATGTTTGCCAAAACACATGGTATCATTGTACTGGATTTGTCTGGCACACAGGATATGAGTATAGTACGTACGGGGAGTGTGCGTTTAGAGTGTACATTTGCCGACCCCTTGGCTGAGAGTATTGCACTAATCTCACTAAATCAATATGAAACCTATTGGGAAATCACTCCCGAAGGCAGTGTTCGACTAGACTTGACGCCATGAACACCAGTCAAATAATCAATGTATTTAATATGGACCCCTACATGTCCCAGTACAAATCCTATTGTCTACCCTCGAACTTTCTAAGAAAAATTCAAAGTGTCAACAATACCTTGATTATTGTTAATAGCAGTCCGTCGACTGTGCTGACGGGTCATTGGCTGTGCATCTTTCAAACAAAGAAGACGATTGAATTTTTTGATCCTCTTGGTCTACCCTATACATTCTACACACCTCACATCAGCAACGACATTGAGAGCAATGGGAAAACTATTATTCAAAATCGGAAGAGGGTGCAGGATCTAACGACTAAAAGCTGTGGCTTCCACGCACTACTATATTTTGTGTTCCGATGTCGAGGCTATACTTACAAGCAGTTTCTCAACATTTAAGGTGACAATCCACGTCTGAACGACTTTCTAGTCGAAAATATCCTCTCAGACCTATACAGTATTGATTTCAGTGCCCTAAGAGTAAAGTGCTTAAAAAATGTTTGTGAATTTGTTTATTAATAAAATGCATATATATACAACAGTGTCTTTAAATCTTCACTTTAGATTTCTTCTTCTTCGATGTATAGGCAATTGTTGTGTACCACTAATGCCGGTAAATCATTTGGATTCACTGTATATTGATCTTGATTGACTGCAAAGTCAGGGTCACATTTTCTATAGTAAAATGTAACTTCACTCTTGTCATATCTCTTTGTATAGTCAATGATACTATTTCCATTCATATTATGAAATTCACGAGTTTCAATCTGTCTATTTGAAGCAATATCACATACAGTGTTTTCAAATGGTGAATCACATTCGGTAACTGCCAAATAAAAATCACTTGGTTTATAGTCATAGTAGGCAGTGTCGTCACAACGATGACGTAGAAACCAAATTGTCTTGTTACCCCAACAGTTGAATCGTAGACCAGATTCCTCATCCCAGAATAATTTAAATCCACGACGATACCAATCTCGTAGAAATAAACTAAAATCACGTTTAGGATTCTTTCCAACCATAGTGGGGTAAGTATTCTCCCACTGATCACATTTATCATAGTGACAATTGGAGCACAGGTGCCCTCTAGAGTGAGAGTCACACACCTCCTCAAGACATGAATTACATCCTTTAATTTGTACTGCATAGCCTCTATGTAATTTACAAGGATTACATAATTTACACTTTTCAATATAGTCATCAATAATTGTACAATTCTCACATTGAGTCCAACTGCCAAGAGTGTACATGCACAATGGACATGTATAGAACATTATTGGTTTCCAATGTCACTTGACTCACTCACAGCTAAAACGAGACTGATCGTTCCTGCCGATGGATACATTCAAGGTGGAGGAATGGAGAGAGGAGTAACTCTGTGACGTTACCTCTTTCGAATGACGGGGGAGCCATCTATACTGAATCCATTGGCAATGTTTTCAAAAGTATATCCACGATATGATTCTGCTTTGTTCCAATTAATATATCAATAAATTGACAATAAGCATTTGAATCACATTTTAAAAGTTTCATACAATAGTCCAATGGGGGGGGGGAGTCAGTTTTCATTATATTGTCAAGTGTTCCCCGAGAGAATATCCTGCGTTGAAGAGATAACTCGAGAAAATCATCATCCAAAATCAAATGTTTTTCCATAAACACTAGATTTGATCTAATTCTCTCTTTCTCAAATTTATTCATTTTTTAATCCTTTCACTCCGACTGCTGACTCGAAACTGACCCTGATTTGTTAGCTCCATAACCAGAAAAGAAAGGGAACATTTTAGATTTCGAAACAATTTTATTGAATAATTACAACAACAATAATACTAAGCATGTACAATTAGCGATAGAGTTTATTGTCTTCGATATGTTTCACCAATGCACTTAAAGCACATTGAAGTCTATTCACATGTGCTATATCAACTTTTGCAGCGAAAGATAATTTATCCTCCATTTTAAATTTGCTCAAGGATATCACATATCTTGCATATACTTCATCCCATTCCAGACAAAGCCGTGATCCTCTCGTGATTTCCAACGCAATGTTTGGTGCTCTTGTATTATTACCAGCAACTCCACTATCAACTTCTAAGAGGGTAAACATTCCACTCGTCATCATCAACACCCAAATATATATCCAAATGAGTAAAGTCAAAACTGTTCTCACTCCTTTGAATTCTATTCACAGACTAATAAAACTATAGCAAAAATCCTTTCCTCATATTCCCTCCGCCGCTAATATGTAACCAGCCCTCTGATTGGCTGAGAAGGAAACACGTGATCTAGCTGTTTCCTATTCCTGGAAACTCTTAACATTCGCCTCGAGCATGTACATGTCCAAAACAACAACAAATGCTGTTTTCTATTTCTGGAAACTCATAACATTCGCTGAGAGCGTGCACTTACAACAACAACAACAAATAAATCGACCTTGACATTCGCTGAGAGCGTGCACTTACAACAACAACAACATCGACCTTGGAAATTTAGGTCATTGACACACTTTGATTACGCAATCAATTTCTCAGAAATCCATCTCCCCTAGGGACTCTATGCCCATATTTGGTGTGCAAAAAAGTTGTAGGTGGCAGCAGGGGTGGGCAATCGGTGTAGCACCTCCCTCTCTACTAAAATTAACGTATATTTTTAAATTGCTTGAACTTAGATAATTTTGTGACACTTGAGTTGATCAAAATTGAAATTGTCTTATCTGAAGTGTTTACGCCGACTTACAAGAACGATTAAGTATTAACTTCATCAATTTTCTTCATTTTGTTTTCAAGATTATTCTTTATGCCTTCTATTTTCTTGTGAAATCTAGCAAATGGCGGAAGTGTTTTAAGTGCTAATTTACTTGAGTATAGCTTGTAGCAACACACATTCAATCCAATGAAATTCATCATTATTTTATTGTCCATTTCTTAGAATAGGATTCAGTGGCCTCTCAGAAAAATTAGACAAGGTTCTCTTCGAAATATTCTTATGAAAAAAAAAATTAAAAAGGGTAGAAAAACTATCAAAAATTGTCAATTATCTTCATTCAGGATTTTTCAGACAACGTCACCCGAGTAAAAGTAGATTTTTGTTCACTATATTGAACTTTCCCTGGAAAAGAACCAAATCAAATACGCCATATTTTTCTTTTGAGCCTTAAAAAGTGCAAATAATGACTGAAAATGCTAGAAAAAGTCAAAATTCACTGGCGACTTAAATAAACCTAAAACTTAAAAAATTCTTAAAACCTAAAACCTAAAAAAGCCTAAAAGTACTTAAAACCTAAAAAAGCCTCAATGAATACACAGCATTAGTCTAAATAGCATAAGCCTTTATTCTTTAAGGTCCTGTTACTTACCACTAATGAAACTAGGATCTACCAAAGCACTGAAACTTATTCCCGGGATAGTTGCCTCGCCATCGTTTTGCTGAGATTTTTCAAGCAGTGAAATAATGTCCTTTTCTGTAAAATCCTTATCCGCAGTTATGATGAAGTTCAAAGAAACTTCGGAATCAATAACTCTTCTTTTACTGGTACCAGCTTCAAATCCTACTACCGAGCTACTAAAACCAGGAAATATTGCTTTCAACTGAAAGAGAGAAAAAAGCTTGTACAAAACGGTTAAAATTCAGCAAGCCAATTGAACTTTAAATAAATTCTAAAATATTCAAATGAGGGCCTTGTAGTTGTTCTGCAATAGCCTGTTAGATATGGTCAACCTTTGTGAAAATACAATAAAATGAATATAACGTATTCGTGACTTTTCCTCTGTAGGAAAATTAGAAATTACACATTCTTGGGATATAGCTCCATACCTACAAATAGAATTATAACACATGGTTGAATTCATGGAAAATTTTTATAAATGTAATATCTCCCCTTTGTTAGGAATTGATTTAAAAAAGAAATCCACGAAATAAGATTTTCAAACAAATGTATAGAGCTGCCGTACATAAGCCTAAATATGAGAAAAAATAAAGTCAAATAATATTTCCAGTGTAAAGCCACCATGAATCATCATCAATAGATAAAAAATAAACAACCACAAAGAGGAGTACACCCCGTGCCTTCTAAAGATTAAATAAAAAAAAAAACAAGTTTTTTTTAACTGAAAGTAAGGAACGAGGTTAAAACTTAAAACGAACAGAAATTATTCCGTATATGAAAGGGGCTGTCCCCTCTTCAACGCCTCGCTCTTTACGCTAAAGTTTTTCATTGTTTTAAAAAAAAATAGAGTTGTGAGAAAGTCAAACTTTAGCGTAAAGAGTGAGGCGTTGAGGAGGGGAAAGCCCATAGGTAGGACAAAGCTTGATGAAACTTATATATTTGAAATCAGCATTAAAATCTGATTCTTTTGATGTATCCATTGATATTAAAATTCTGTTTTCTACAGTTTCGGTTACCATTGAGCCGGGTCGCTCCTTACTTACAGTTCGTTACTACGAACTGTTTGAACCAGAACATTATTTTCACTTCACTGAAAACAATCTTAACTTCGATTCTTATGTTATTATTTCTCAAAACATTAAAAAAATCAAATAACATCACCATAATCATGATTGCTGAAAAAACAACTGATTGTGGATCGACATGTTAATGTATATACTAATATTCATTTCTGAAAGTTTTTATAATTTTTTATTTATAATAAAACGGTTAAAATATGTTCTGTTTTCATTAAAGTAAAAATTATGTCCTGATTTTTGAAAGGCACAGGGGGGGGGTAGCCCTAATCCTCTATCATGGTAGTTTTAGCTTGTTTTGAGTTTGACATGGGTGCTTATTGTAATTAAATTAAAAAAACAAATCCTCAACGCAAGTATTTCAATGAAAAGTAAAGAGCTCCATTAAGTCAAAAATGAGCAAAAATAAAGTCATACAATCTAAAGAGGGTAAAACAGCTATAAATCCCTATCAATAAATAATTAGAACTCAAAACCATGAGAAATAACAATAAATATTAGAGTCAAACTCAAAACGAGCAAAAATTGACATGAATAGGGCTGATAACCCCCATGGATTCTCAAGACCAGAAAATAATTTCTACTTTACTGAAATAAAAACAAAACGAATGACCGTGGATTGTCAGTTTGATTTGCATATACTGATATTTACTCCTTAAAGTTTTAATAATTTTTATTTCTTAAAGTAAAAAAGTAAAAAAAATTAAAGTGTATTTTTTAAAAACAATATTCTATATCATTTCAGTTTTTTCTATAAAAATACCTAGTTTAGATTGCTATTTGTATACTGGAGGAAGTTTTTCAACAAATTTTAATCCTGACACAAATAGTATTTTCAGTTTAATTTCAGACCTCAAAAGTTGACCAGAAAAATAAAATTTAATATCATTCCCAAAAGATATCATCAATAATCTTTGACAACCTGGATTCACTAACACTCTTTATATTTATATAAATTGTAAGAGCAGAAGTAGTAATAGCTGTAGCTCCGAAACTTTCAACTTAATACCCCCAGTCATTCTTGATATATTGCCGAGGTGTCTTATTGACAATCATAAACACAATGCCTTTTGATTGGCAATTACTGAATTGTGGGGGGAGGGGGGGGGGTTGACATAACTTTTATCTCTAGAGACATAGCTGCTGGACAGACCTTCTATGCTGAAAAAATGGCTATCTCAAAACTTTGACTGGATGTGCTTGGAAAATGAATGGGCTTGGGAGAAGGGCTGCTTGTCATCCAATCTCTTTTAACTCTTAAAAAGAGTACCAGAACTTTTAATTTTGAATCGAATTAGCTTCTTTAAGAGTTTCCATTATATTTATAGCTGCTACAGGGTGGTGCTGCCTATGATATTGCTTATATACCAGTTTGAAAACCTGCATGCATATGTTTTTTCATTTATTTGAAACTCTCCCTAAACTTTCCCTAAACGTTTCACCTTAATACCCTTAGTGCCATGAGTTGCAGTAACTGTAGTCGTAGTATCAATAGTATACACATAGCTCCTTCTGGCTAATTCAAAATCTGCACCAACTTACCCTTAAAGGTTTAACTTAACAAAGTAAGCGGTTCTTTATATATTGCTTTGTCACCTTTTTCAAAGTCCACATGCTCACAGTTTGTTTTCATTTAGTTCAACATCTACCTAAATATTCCTTTAAAGCCTTATTACCCTTATTACCCTTAGCCTCCGTAGTAGCAATAGTTTTAGTAGCATTGGTAGCAGTAAGCGCATAGCAGGTTTGATTTCCTCAATATGCTATTCGACACACCCTGAAAGTTCCAAGTTATTACCATCAGTCCTTCCTAAAGCATTTATGATATTTCCTCTCGACAACCTGTGTGGGCATAGAGTGTTCCCATTTAGTTCTATACAGTTTCAATATATCCCATTTTTTTGCCTTAATAACCTTAGTTCTAATAGCAGTAGCAGTAGCAGTAGAATAAATAGTAATAGCCTAAGCTTTAGTAGTATCAGTAGTACCAGAATTAGTAATAATAGTAAGTAGTATCATGAGTAGAAGCAATAGCATTAAAATGCAAATATTTTCTTTTAAAGTTGACAGTGACCATTTCTTTTAAGGTGTGATTTCTTTTAAAGATGACAATGGTCAAATATGATCCTGAAGCAAGGATGCTCCGGAAAGCGGATGAATATTTGATACATATTATCCATAGAAGTTGCCTACGGATTGTTTTGGGTACCCGGCTGACTGATCGTATTTCAAACAGTAGTGGATGGCTAAACGGAAAGCAGATTGCCCGCGTTTGAGGTTGGGAGGATGTCATAAAGAAGGATTTAAGGGAAATGGAAACTTCCTGGTAGCCTGTACGAAATTTGGGGCTAAATACAGCTTTCTAAGGCTATAATGACAGAAAGGTTGAGATGGCTTGGGCACGTTCTGCAGACGATGGATAACAGTTTTCCAAAGATTGACCTTTTTGGCTACCGTCCATGGCTAAACGGAAAGCAGATTGCCCGTGTTTGAGGTTGGGAGGATGTCATAAAGAAGGATTTAAGGGAAATGGAAACTTCCTGGTAGGGTGTAATGAGGGATGCTTTGAATAGATTGGGATGGAGGACGCGCATGCGTGGCTGTGTTGGCCTCAGACAGCTTGATGCTGAACTGAGTTGTTAGAAGTACTTGTTTTTTTTTTTTAAAGAAAAATGAACTTGCTACTGTTTTGTAAAAAATCAAAATTGTATAGCCTACTAAGGGCTATTGAATTAATGACCGGTAAAAGAGTAATAAGAATCTTATATATTTGTCTTTTATTTTTTGAAAGCTACTTAAGAACTTTTTCGTTCCTTAGAAACCATTGCGTTTTGGCGTAGGTCTATAGTTTCCAGCAAAAGGCGACTTTTTCCCTGTCAGAGGCAACGCTATAGCGTTCCCTATAGTAAAGGCTATACGGTTCCAATGTTTTATTATTTTTTTCCCCTGAGGCACTTTATATAGGAGGGGTCGTCGTATAAACTTCAAAAAGGGCTCATTCGATAAAAATCGATAGTTCTAATGCCCTTTTTAAGGTTAAAAAGTGATTGGAAGGCAAATAACACCCTTTCCACGCATACCATTTCCCCAAACACATTTAATCAACATTTTGAGATAGCCAGTTTGTTCTACGTGGCTGATTTCAAGATAGAAATTATGTTTTCGAAGAGGACCCTCCCCCCACAGCCCTCAGGGCAGGGTTGTAAGTTGTGTCCTGGGGGCATATAAGGTTTTTTATAGAAAGTCTTGTCGGAGACGCTTTAAAAAGGATTCATTCGATTGGAAATTCAAAAGGCTGGTGCCCTTTTAAAATACACGAAAGTGATTGAAGGGCAACTAACGCCCCTCTCACGCCCACCTTTTCCCCAAAAGTATCCAATCAAAACTTTGAGATGGCTATTTTTGTTGAAAAATCTGGAAATTAGGTCTTTGAGGATGAGAACCTCCCCCTCCCCAAAAAAAACCTCAGGGCAAGGGTTTTAAGTTTTACCCTTAGCGCAGATAAAGTTTTTATAGAAAGCGTCGTCGTAGGAATTTCAAAAAGGGCTCATTTGATTGAAAATTTAAATGGCTAGTGCCCTTTTGAATAGTCGAAAGTGATTGGAAGGCAACTCACACCCCTTCCATGCTCACCATTTCCCTAAACACATCCAATGAAAATTTAAGATAGCCATTTTGTCCAACGTGGTTGAAAGTTCTGGAAATTATATCTTACGAAGGACACCCGCACAGTCTTCAGGGCAAGGGTTATAAGCTATGCCCTTGGGGCATATATGGTTCTTATGAAAAAAAATGCTCGTAAAAACTTCAGAGAGGGCTCATTTGGTTGGAACTTGAAAGTTCTAGTTCACTTTTTAAGTGTTAAAAGATATCGGAGGGTAACCACCCCCCCCCCACGTCCTTTTTTTCCAAATACATCCGATAAAAATTTTGAGATAGCTATTTTGTAAAAAAATAGTTCAAAGATTGTATAGCAAAAACTCCGGTGTCAACACAACCCCCCAGGGCCTGGGGACAGGCATTGTAACCTATGCCCTGGAGGCATATATGGTTCATATGGATTGGATACTCGTATAACTTCAAAGAAGGCTCATTTTATTGGAAATTGAAAGTTCTAGTTCATTTTTTACAAGTCAAAAGAAATTTGAGGGTATCTAGCCCCACCCCCTCCACGCTCTTTTTTTCCTCAAATCCATCCGATAAGAACTTTTAGATAGCCATTTTTTCTTAAATAATTCAAAGACCATATAACGAAAACTCCGGGGTCGATACAGCCCCTCTGGGATTTGGAAGGGATCTCGTTGATCAGAAAGGGCTCATTTGATTGGAAATGCAAGTTATAGTTCAGTTTTTAAAGGTCAAAAGAGATCAGAGGGCAACTATCCTCCCACGCTCCTTTTCCATCAAATGCATCCGATAAAAATTTTGAGATAGCCATTTTGATAAAAATAGTTCAAAGGTCATATAAAAAAACTCCAGTGTCAACACAACCACCCAGGGCCCGGGGACAGGCGTTGTAAGTTTTGCCCTGGGAGCATAAATGGTTCTTATGGAAGGTATGCTCGTATAACCTTCCGAGAGGGCTGATTTGAATGTTAATTGAAGGTTCTAGTTCAACTTTTAAGAGTCAAAAGAGATCGAAGGGCCCCTAGCCCCCCCCCCCCACCACGCCCTTTTTTCACTAAGCGACCCAATACAAATTTTGAGATAGCCATTTAAAAAAAAAATTTCATAGGTCAGATAACAAAAACTCCAGTGACGACACAAGTCCCCAGGGCCCGGGGGCAGGTATTACAAGCTATGTCCTGGGGCCGTATATGGTTCAAATGAAAGGGATGCTCATATAAATTTCAGAGCGGGCTCGTTTGAATGGAAATTAAAAGTTCTAGTTCATTTTCTTAGAGAAAAAAAAAGATGGGAAGGCAACTAGCCCCTCCCGCCCTCCATGCCTTTAGGTTTATCAGATGGATAAACCCATTCGATAGAAATTTGAGGTGATCATTTTGTTAAAAGTAGTTCAAACATAAGATATTAAAACTCCAGGGTTTACACAACCCTCTAGGGCTCAGGGACAGTCGTTGTAAGTTATACTCTGGGGGTATAAATGGTTTTTATAGAAGGGATGCTCGTATAAACTTCAGAGAGGGCTCATTTGACTAAAAATAGAAAGTTTTAGTTCATTTTTAGAGAGTAAAAAGAGACTGAACGGCAATTATTCCCCCCCCCCATTCCCAATTTTCCCCAAATCCATCTGATAAAAATTTTGAGATAGATATTGTTTTAAAATAGTTCAAACATCAGATAATAAAAACTCCAAGTTTGACACAAACCCAATTTGTCACTTTTATATTGTCACTTTGATACCAGTTTTGATACTTTGATGAACATTTGATTTTCTTAAAAAAGATTGATTTTGAAATAAGGAATTTTTAAAAACTTGAAACTTTTTGCAATCAAAAACGAACAAAAATAAATTAAAAAAAAAACTTCCGAAAAATAAATTTTTCAAAGAAAACTAAAGGCCATTTTAAACTTAAGCTCAGCAGATACATATACCTGTTAAAATTCAAACTCAAAACGACCAGAAAACACTATTAAAGAATAAATGAAACTCAAAACGAACAGAAATTATATAAACAATAATAGCAAAAAACATTCAACAAGTAATAATATAAATGAATAAATAGATCTTAAAGCAAGAAATGCTTAGATTGAATATGAAAATCAAGCTTAAAACGAAGAAAAACATTTTGGTATTGAAGTATAAATAAAACCTTAAACAAACAGAAATTAAATAAACAATAAATGCAAACAAACATGCAATAGATATTAAAGTAAATGAATAAATAAATCTTAAAACAAATGAAACTTAAATTGAATATGCAAATCAAGTTTGAAACAACCAAAAACCACTACAAACGAGAGCTTGTGTGTCGCCTCCTTCTCTCTCTGTAAAAGTCTTAAACCTACTGCGTAATTCGCGCTTTATTGAAAACTATATGCGTCTTGAACAGCCTTGGAAAGTATAAACAACATCAAATTGAATATTTGATTAATAATGATATTAATTGTTGAAAGATCCATCAGTTCAAGAATTTTTTTCACTAAAATTTTATTTTTATTTTCAATGCTGTAAGAACTGGAAAAGAAAATATTTGTAATATAATTCGTTTTCATGTAAGTGCCCTTGACACAGTAGGCTTTTGGTTTTGATTTACAGTTAAGGAAGGGGCAGTATCCAAATTCTTGTTTGTAGTGAAACTATATTCGTTCGTCTTCAACAACTTTAGAAAGAACTAGTAAATTGAACTGAATATTTGATGTATAATAATATTAATTGCCGGAGTTCATCAGTTCAAAATTTTACGATAATTTTAATGATTATTTTCAATATTAAGTAAATATTAGTAATAAAATTGGTTTTCAATAAAGCGCCAATGACGCAGTAGTTTTTAGACTTTTACAGTGAGAGAAGGAGGCGATACCCAAACTCTTTTTTGTACTGATTTTTGTTTGTTTAAAGCTTAATTTGCATATTCAATTCAAGTTTCACTCGTTTTAAGATTTATTTACTCTTTTACACTAATATCTATTGTAGGTTTGTTTGCATTGATTGTTTATTTAATATCTGTTTGTTTTAAGTTTCATTTATACTTCAATACCAAAATATTTCTTTTCGTTTTAAGCTTAATTTTCATATTCAATCTAAGCATTACTCACTTTAAGATCTATTTATTCATTTATATTATTACTTGTTGTATGTTTTTGGCTATGACTGTTTATTTAATTTCAGTACATTTTGGGTTTCATTTATTGTTTAATAGTAATTTCTGGTCGTTTTGAGTCTGAATTTTAACAGGTATTTGTATCTGCTGAGCCTAAGTTTAGAATAGAGTTTACTTTTCTTTGAAAAACTTATTTTTCGAAAACTTTTTTTAATTAATTCTAAAAATGTAGTGAGATATCATTGGTTACTTTATTTGACATAGTTTTGCATGTATCTTTTTCATAAGCTACTATGCAAGAATATTTGCTAGATTTCAGTTTTAACTTTGTTCTTTATTTCCATCAGGAAAACTATGTTTTAGGTTATTTAACATAATATGATTATGTAGATTGATTTAGATTATTTATTATGATTTGTGTGTTCTAGACAAAAAAGTAGTGAAATAAAAGAATTTTGGGAATAATTCTGTATTAAAGTTGTTAGAATAAGTTGCAAAATTAAAAATTAAAAAAGAATTTCACGTAATTACAAATATTTCTAGATTAAGAAAATATTTTAGGCAACGAAGAGATCGAACAAGTGAACTCTTTTTCTTATAGACACTAAAAATGAGAAAGGGGCATATAATAATAAATTTGATTATAAATTACGATGTTAGAAGCAATGATGTAATGAAAGTGGAACTGAATCAAAATTTGGTTTGATGTCTTATTTAACCACTGTACAGTTAATTTTTTTTTCTCTTTTTTTTGTCTTTTTTTAAAGAATGATTGACCGCTAAAAATATTTTTTTAACATTGCAGCTGAAACCAAACTAAAAGCAGGACGTCCACAGATGGGGTAGGGCAAGGTAATAAAAAGGCTTTAAAGGAAATAAAACTTTATAGATTGGAGTTAATTGGAATCTTCTGAACAGTCAGGTGGAAAAGGATCATGTACAGCTGTAACATAGTGTAGTTTGATGCCACAATCAGTTGTAACAAGAATTATTAGTGGGAGGTTATTGTAATTTCTGTTGTTATAGGATCATTTCTTTAATCCTGTATTTCCTCTTTATATTTTAATTCATTTATTCATTCTTTGTTCATTTTGTATATTTAGTCATTTCTGTTCTTTTAAACTTCATCCAGAAATATAAATTTAGATATATGTACGTTTGTGTGTGTCTGTTTAAGTGTCTTCAATTCATTGCTACTTTGTTTATCCAATCGCAAAGAAACTTTAAGAAGTTGAAGGGTACACTCTTGCGATGGCTTAAGGTATAGAATTTTTCATACCCAGCTCCCCGCCAAGACCCTCTTAATAATTTTACCACTGACTAAAATTAGAGGCCCCTGATCCCAAATGTTTGAAATTTCTTTTTGCTCACATTAACCACAATTTCTGTACATAAGAAATCCAACAACACCCGAAGGATAAGTTAATATATTTATTCTAATTTTTCAAAAACTATTGTTTGGGGGGATGGGGATCCAAAGAGAAATATCAGAGGAAAGATGTTTGGGGAGGATGCCCCCCCCCCCTCTTGAAAACTCAAATGAATTTGATTTGCATATCGTTTTCTGACTCTTTGTATATGTAATCAAAATAAATTAATTGATTTATTTATATAAATTAGTATAAAGGCCATGTTTAATCAGTCTAAGATTTCAGCAAAGAAGGAGTTTTTTGCTGGAGGGATTTTTCCACGAGAGAAAGTGCCGAGGGGAATTTTACTTGAATTTATTTTCTTTTGAGATCGCAGCAATGTGTAACGGGTAATCTAATATTTCACTTAATTGATGGTCATTTTCGGTGTTAAATTCGCTGTTTAGTTTTTACGTAGAACCTCTATTTTTTCTCAGTCATCAGTTAAAAGACTTGTAATTTACTAAGTAGTGGAGGTTTTTAATTTTCCATGCTCAGTCATCAGTTAAATGACTTGTGATTTGCCAAGTAGCGGAGGTTTTTAATTTTCCTTGCTCAGTCATTAGTTAAAAGACTTGTAATTTACCAAGTAGCGGAGGTTTTTAATTTTCCATGCTCAGTCATCAGTTAAAAGACTTTTAATTTACCAAGTAGCGGTGGTTTTTAATTTTCCATGCTCAGTCATCAGTTAGAAAACTTGGAATTTACCATGTATTTGAGTTTGTTCTATGCAAAATGCTTTTGATTAACTTTTGATACTCAGTCATCAATTGAATTATTTGGAAGTTACAAAGTAGCTGAGTTTGTTCTATGCAAAAGAGTTTTTTTTTATTAATTTGTGATACTCAGTTACCAATTAATAGACCTGGAATATATCAAGTAGCAGAGTTTGTTCTATTCCAAAGTGCTTTTTATTAATTTTTGATACTCAGTCATCAATTAAAATAATTAGAGTTTACCAAGTAGTTGAATTTTTTCTATGGAAAAGTGCTTTTTTATAGATATTTGATACTCAGTCACCAATTAAAATATTTTGAATTTACCAGGTAGGTGAACTTGTTCCAAATAAAAGACTTGGAATTTACCAAGTAGCTGAGTTTGGTCTATGCAAAAGTGCATTCTTATTAGTTTTTGATACTCAGTCATCAATTAAATGACGTGGAACTTACCAAGTAGCTGAGTTTGTTCTATGCAAAAGAGCTTTTTTATTAATTTTTAATGCGCAAATTAAAAGATTTGAAATTTATCAAGTAGCTGAGCGTGTTCTATGCAAAAGTATTTTTTTTATTAATTTTTGATACTCAGTCCATAGTTAAATGACTTGGAATTTACCAAGTAGCTGATTTTGTTCTATACTCTAGTGCTTTTTTTTATTAATTTTTAATACTCAGTCGCCAATTAAAAGACTTGGAATTTACCAAGTAGCTGAGTTTGTTCTGTTCAAAAGTACTTTTTATTGATTTTTCATGCCTAGTCATCAGTTAAAAGACTTGTAATTTACCAAGTAGCGGAATGTTTTCTATTCAAAAGTGTTTTCTTATTAATTTTTGATACTCATTCATCAATTAAAAACTTGGAATTTAGAATGTAGCTGAGTTTGTTTTATTTAAAAGTGCTTTTTATTAATTTTTGATACGCAGTCATTAATTTAATGACTTAGAATTTACAAATTAACTGAGTTTTAGGCAAAAGTGCTCTTTTATTGATTTCCGATGGTCAATCATCTGTTAAAAGACTTGGAATTTACGAAGTTTTTGAATTTTTTCTATGTTAAAGTACTTTCCTTTTGGTACTCTGTTAGTTTCTAAAATACTCGGAATTTATCAACTCCCTCAGTTTATTATAGTCAAACATTCTAAGCGCTTGAATTATTAGCAAACCCTAAAAATAATGATAACATAAATAAAGTAATACATAAAATATATTCAACGACGTGTAGAATATTAACACAAAAAATATGTTACATATATTATTATACATTATCAGCATCATTGAACAGACACGGGCAGAACAACGCCTAGCTAAGGACCAGACTGAGGAAATGGACGAAGACCGTCTGATGCCATGTTTCATGTCTCCATAAAGGTGAGCATGGAAATAATTCAGGCCCCCATGAAGGTGAGCATGGAAACAATGCAGGAGGGACTAGAGTGAGAAGACAAGCCAAATGCAGATGCAACAGCATCTGGAATTGTTGAATTTGAAGTTTACTCCTCTTGTTTAATCTGTACAGACGAATCGGTCCACCATTTAGCATGCGCTTGTTACAGCTGAGAATACTACGATCCAGATTGTCAAGTTTACCGATGGTATTTATATCGATGCATACCTCACAATCTTTGACCGAACTGCCACCCAAAATAACTGGAGTCATATTACATGGACAGTTAGATTCCAGGCACTGCTGAAAGGCAAAGCCGCAGAATCTGCTACGATCGTTTCGACAGCCGATATCTCAGATCATGACCTACTAAAAGAAGATATTCTGAGAAGATTTCGAGTGACTTCCAAAACCTAATGCCAGTTATTCCCTACGACCCAGAAGGAAACAGACCAGTCATTTACTGACTACGGTAAGAAGCTAGAGCAGCTGCTGATCAAATGGTTGGACGTCGCCGACTACAGATCGATCGCGGCCGCAAATGGGCTGAAAAAAATTGCAGATATCCATAGAAAATTGGTGGTAGAACAATAAATCACCTTCATCAAGAAGTAACATCTACGCATCTGGCTGAGAGAACTTGGCGACCCAACTCTTGGTGTTGTCTGAAAGGAGGCTGAAAACTTATTTCTATCCCAAAAAGATGACAGAAATGAACGATTGAAAGGAATTTTACGTCAGTCCTCAAGGAAAGGAATGGCTCCAAAGCAAGAACAGTAAGTTAAACCCGCAAACAAGCCTGTGAATGCCGAATCGGAAAAAAAACAGGATCCAACAGTCGAGACGCTCCGCGCCAGCAAACTAACAGAGGGGCACGAGGTTGTTTCAACTGTGGAAAGTTCGGTCACAAAACAGTTGACTGTAGGGAACCGAGGAGGCGAGAAAAATTGTTGGCTTGCAGTCCAAGTCTGGCTGAAAAAATCAAGACGAGATTTCATGTCAGTGGTATGATAGATTGGAAGCCAGAAAAGCTCCTTATTGACAGTGGAGGATCCATTACTATCGTCCCTAAAAGTTACGTTGGAAGCCTGAGTGAACAAGCATCGTTCACCACGGAGATATTTTGTGTCAACAGCGATTGTAAGATATATCCTCTACATAAGGCTTATGTAGAAATAGGATTTGGTAGTTATACCTTCCAAAGCAATTTAGAAGTTGCATTTTCTGATGATCTACCCGTAGACACTATCATCGGATGATTGTTGCCAGTATTCCTAGAACTTTGTAGCCGAAGTACAGAAGTATACATACCTGCTGTCTCTATTCTTCTGTCAACTAGAGCAAAAGACTACGCTAGTTCGGAGGCTGAGACCCAAGCCCCAACGATAAATTTTCCATACGATGATATTTCCCAGAATATGCTAGAGTCGGAGAATGGGAATGGCAACATGAGGCACAGAAAGGGTTGACCATGTCAACAAAAAGAGAAAGCAGAGTGGACACGAAAAAACTTTGAGGAAACACATTCAGAAGTTGATCCAGAACAGCTGACTTCCAAGAAATTGGCTGAACTTCAACAACAAGAATCTGCACTTACGAAGTGTTTTGCTCTCACTAGTATAGGCCAGGGTATCGAGCTAATTAGTGTTCATCTCTACCCGAAGATCAATACCAGGTTGGATAATGAAGAGATTACACAGCTGTATGTCCAAATCGTGTAAGCCATTTGCGCTGAGAGTCACCCTTGATTCCACAATGTGTGGCGACAATCGAGTTGCAAGCACTCTGGATCGGATCATCTATAGGTTCTTTTGGCCTGGGGTACGTAAAGATGTCAAATGGTTTGCATGTTTTTGTGAGCCTTACCAGCTAGTTGCACGGATGAAGTCAAAAGAACGGGTCCCCATGTTACGACTGCCGGTTATTGAAGAGCCTTTCAGGAGGATTGTAGCAGATATTGTGGGACCTTTGGTACCATCTCGGAACGGGCGTCAGTTCCTCTTGGTGATATCGTACTACTGCACTCGTTATCGCAAGGCCCTTGAGATCGATGAATTTCAGGAAAATTGTAGAAGTATTTGAGCAGTTTTTCTGTCGGGTCAGTGTTTTGGAAGAGATCCTGACAGTCAAAGGTTCAAATTTTGTCGCTAAGAGCTTACTTGAGATGTAAATAATTTATGGAATAAGACTTATACAGACGTCATCCTTTCATCTGCATAAAGATTTCATGATTGAAAACTTAAACGGGACGCTTATTCGTCTTTTGAAGAAGCTCGTCGGGGATAACCCGAGAGACTGGGATCGCTTTATCCCCTACGTCTTATTTACTTATTGAGAAACTGCTCAAGCTTCGAATAAGTTTAGTCTTTTTGAACTTATTTATTAATGAAGGCAAAGAGGACCATTGACTGTCATCAAGGACCAATGAGAAGACACTAGAAACTCCGTTGGACCCACACATGAGGTCTTGTCCATGCGAGAACAACTGTATCAGGTCCTAGAAGAGACCCATAGAAATCTTCAGATAGCGTCCGAAAGGCAGAAGACCCAATTCAACAAGAAGACAAAGCCACGAGATCTGCAAGTGGATGATAAGGTCCTCGTTTTTCTGTTCACTGTACCAAATAAATTGAAAACTAGATGACAAGGGCTCTTCAGGATATCTTGGAAAGTTGGGACTGTGAACTACAGAGTCCTGTTCCCGGAGGGAAGAAAAAATAAGAAGATTCTACACATCAATCTTCTTCGGAAGTTTGAGCGTAGGCTAACGGATTTCCTTTTCTTTGCTCACGAAGCTCCAAGTATGCCCACGGTTGACCAGACAGATAATTCTGATAAGTAGAATGACCTCCAGATTGTGATAGATTCGTTAAGTCACCTTACGGAAAAGAGAAAGAAGGGACTTTTTGGGATACTAATGGGATTTAGAAAGTTCTTCCCCAAAATTTCCGGGAGAATGTCAGTGGTCAGACACCATTTTGATTCAGGTAATGCCCATCCTGTGCGTCTGAAACCCTAAAGGGTCCCACAGAGCCGAAAAAAAGCAATTGAAGAAGAATTCAAATGAATGCTGGATTTGGGGATCATACAGCCGTCTTCAAGTCCATGGTGTTCCCAAGTAGTCGTGGTTGCCAAGTTGGATGGAAGCATTTGTTTCCGTTGGAACTTCCAAAGGTTTAATTTGGGTGTCCAAGTTTGATGCCTACCCCCTTCCTACCCCATATTCAACCCATAGATGAATTGCTGGAGGAAATAGGTAACAAACGATCCTCAAAAGGAAAAACAAAGAACAATCCACTCCCAGACTTAAAAAAAGTCAGCAGAAGGACATTAAACTTCCCCATTTTTTTCAACTTACAAGTCACTAACTAGGCAGATGAACAGGGAGCCCATTTGAGCTTCAAAACGGTCTTTTTTTTATCGGCGTAGTAAAAGGAAGGAAGGTTCAACTTTTTTTCCAATTGATGGTACCAGAGGACTACCGTAGTCAGCTAATCCTGCAATCTCATTGTTCCCCTCAAACTTCACCAAAGTTGGTTCATCAAGGCCGTAACGCAACAGCAAAGATTTTGCTTAGTTTTTTCTTCTGGCCGACATCTACAATCAAATGAAGAGTGAGCTGGACTCGTGTTCATACCGAGGTGGCGAAGTGTTTGCAGGATATGTGGTGAAACTAAAATAGAGTGTTACCTTACCTGTGTGTCTAAGGGGGGAGGAACGGGGGGATTTTATCTAAACTCACTTTTAAACTTATTAGATATTCTGTAAGTTATATGAATAACCTTAAACTCTTAAACCAGACGTAAGTCTGGGTTTGGAATTGCGTTCCGTTGAATGAAATAGTTATTTAGTTACCCGCGTTACAAATTAATAGATGTGCGCTTTTATATGTTGTGCCGAATTGAGTTAGTAAAACTTGTATTTCTTTATACGGATTACGACATTTACCAATGCCCTTTTTATTTTGCATGCTATTTCATTGTCTATTATCACATTGTTTTTACACAGGTAACAGTTCTGGCACGTAAAAACGATATGGTTAAGGACATTAGTGCAGGAACATGCCTGTGTTCTTCTTGTCTTCTTTAGAATGCTAACACCAGAATGGTTTCGATAGGATCTACCACCAGGTAACGTGTTACCAATAACAGTGGCAAGAAGTTGTCCCCCATCATCGATAATTATTGTTATGTCAGCATTCTCTTTGAGCGCTATCATCTCTGGAAATGATACTCTAGCACATCCCCCATTTTGTATTTTGAATCTCTTCGGTATTCCAAAGAAATCTAAACTCTCACTATTATGACAGCGCACGCATACGTTTCCAACAGTGTTACAACTAATGATTGTTTCGTAGTTCAAATGTTTGACTATAACATCATTCAACACAACGGTGACTTTATCATGTGTACGCACTGTCTTCGAATAATTCATCTTCACTTTTTAAAAAATCTGATGCAAGTGCTTATCCTTCCAATGTACGAAAAATACTGATTTAATACATGCAATAAACTAGGTTGTATCGATAACCAGCCATAGAGTACCATTGCTACAGCCAAATAAAGATATAAAAAAATAAAAGTTGAATAATTTTCCGTCCAAATAAAATTCAGTACAAAAAAGGAAAAGTGCTACCAAAAATATTTTTTTTCTAATAGTAAAAGTCACGACTAACATATCTATAAGATTCTCACTTTGTATTTCAAAAATATTAAATGTGAACTTTTTTGTTTGAAGTATATTTCCAGTCATTTTTAGACATATAAAAAAGTTGAAAAAATTTCCTATTTAAAAAGTACAAAAAATAAAAGTTAAAAATAATGTTAAAAAATTAAGCTTAAAAAATTATGTAAAAAGGGAGAGGGGCCAAAAAGTTGGGGAAAAGGGGGAATTGGGGCCTTTCGAGGTTGGGTATTTGGTCGTTAGGGTCCTTGGTGGGTGGGGTCCTTGATGGTTGGGATATGGATGTCCAAGGGCTGTCGTATCATTGCCCAAAATGTAAACGACTTTACTAATTTCGATTTTATGCATATTCCCAATACTAAAAATCGTTTTCAAAAGGTATTGGCTGGTAGTCGGTTTCCCCTCAGATTTCATTCTCTTAAAAATTTAAATAATTCTTCTCAAAACATCCCTCCAAATTTTTTTTTTATCTATTAAGGAAGTCACTATTCCCTCAGATTTACCTATTGAAGGTATATGATTAAAATTTTAACCCTTTCTATATTCGAAAATTTAAATAATCATTATCATTTGAATTTACCGTGATATCCATATGCATGCAAGAATTAAGTGACAAATTCACGAAGACTCAATCTGTCAATAATCTGTAATCTGTGAGTTGTGAGAATTCTAACGCAAATCTGTAAAGTAGGTCAAATACTTTCTCTTGTAGTTCTGGTTGGTGTCCAATTGTCTCCCATATATGGTATGCCTGCAGTATAGCAAGGGTCTCCAAAACTGACGCATTAATCGATACTAAAAACAGAACCCTTCTTTTACTTGGGGAATCATTTTAGTTAAATATAGGGGTGCTCTCTGGTGTGAATTTGGAAAGAAAGAGCTACTGGGCTTGGTTTTACTCAGATAAAATTAATTAGAACTTCCTACATAGCTTCTAGTATTTTTTCGTATAATTCATTTCCATTTCATTGTCTTATCAGACTTTTCGACCAATCCCCTGCCCCTCCCCCCAAAAAAAACATGAACCTAATGTTCATATCAGAATGTTTTGTGTCAAAATTAGCAATACTATAATCTTAGCCCACACATCAAAGACCAAACAAATTATGACAGTTTAATTCCTATAGTAGGAGAGGGACTTCAGGAAGTTTCTACTAATCAGAAAAAAAATCAAAATATATTATCCATAGATAAAGATTACAGTTCACCCCCACAAACCTGCTAATCCATGATCAATTATAAAAATGAAAGTGTTTCGTTGTAGTTCTCAAGTGTAAAGAATAACAAAGCAAGCAAAAATCTTACAAATCTCTCTGCATTTCTTTTCATCCTTTGGTATCGGTTAGATAGAGGATTTGCCAAATCCTCTGACCATGGAGAATCACTTCTTAGCGGTAAATTTATTTGATAGACCCGTCCTTGCAGCTCATCAGCTCTTTGACATGTCCCATTAGTGCTGATGTATGGATATTTGCATTCACAAGTGTAGCTAATTAAATCTTTTTCTGGTACACAGGTAGAATTTAGCGCCATGCATAGATCCTCTTGATCAGAAGGACAAGAAGTAAACCTTTCATTTGAATCTAAAAAAAAGTCAAATAAACCAAAGCGTAGCTAGTTTACAGGCTATGGTTTATCTTTAAAAAACTCATTTCTCCGCTAGCAAAATCCTAAATAGTGAGTGTTTCAACAAAAAAAAAACTAATCAAGAAACAGAGTAGAAACAGCCAAAAAAAACAGGAATATAAAGACAAAAACCGGAAGCCATATTTCATATGGTTACAAAAAGGTTTTTTTTGTTCCTTTGAAAGCCCCTGTAGGGTTAAATATTCGACTGGATCAATCCATTTTTTATGTTTTAATAGTGCTACTACCCCAACCTGAATGGAAGGTAGCATTGTTTTGTTAATTGTGGAAATAAGCTTCAAATCAAGTTTTGTCCAAAAAATGATCAGTTACTGAAGGGTATCAAAAAAATTTTTTCGGAAAAGTCCCTTCGGTTAATATTTCTATAATAGCTGTCTTCGATACTGGAGAATAAAATAAAATTTTCTCTATCCAGACAGAGTGTCAATTTCAGTCAATAAACATTTTTTGCATAACCACTTGAAAGTCAGTGCAAAGACAGCATAATTCTAAACAGATAGCCGCACGCAGAGCAACCTAAAACTACAAATCAATACTAGAAACTGAATTTAGACCGCTTATTCAAGTCAACCCAAAAAATGAATGCTCAACAATGCACGCTCAAGACACGCAAATTGATAGAAAATAATACTATACCTAGTCATGTTAATGCAGGAAACTCAGGCAACTCAGCTGAGACATAAGTTCAATGAAGGCAACATAAGATTTCGACCCTTAAAACCAGCTATGCCAGTACAAAATGCTACAAGAGTCATGTCAGAATCTACAAATTACCGCAGAAAAATCTAAAATTCAAATTAACACATTTTCAAAGTCCGTCCAGAAAAGTCAATTTGTTGTGAAGTTGTATATTTATGGTATTTGGGTGTTTTAGTCGTAGATACCTTTATTCTTCCTTTATAGGGGAGATAAACTCTGGCCCTAAGGTAATTTAACTTTGGTAGCGTGCCTTAGGCTATGACCGAACTAATGAGGCGTACCGACTGGGTATGTTCGAGGGGCTAAAGGTAGATCGTAGAGAGGTTGTCTAAAACAAAATACTTTTATTCCATTTACACATAATAATTACAGATATAGATATGCTACTGGGACTGGCTGCCCCAAGTAGACAACAAGTCTCAAAAACTACAATAATATATAATAAGATACAGACCCTTACAATGATCCGACAAAATCCCAAGGTATTTCTAATGAGAAAACAAACGGGCAGAGGTTCACCCGGCAAGTCAAAAGGTCTGACTTCAGTCTCAAAAATCGGGGTATATATTTGAAAAACTAACCACGTCCTTCCGGTACATTGACGCATTTAGCCAGGAAATTGGTTATTGAGCAAGTTCCCTCCAAGCCCACACATTCCACGATTTGTGTCTTTATCTTAAAAGTGGTGTTTTGAAACTTCGTTTTTGCGTCTTAATGTATTTTTACTCAATTAATAATTAACTAAATTGGAAAGCTTTACCACAATACTCCCAATTTAAAGAAGAATTGTCCCAATTCTTAATATTTTACTTTTAAAACAACTTAATTTCGTTTACAGCTATTATGCTGCCATCTTTGGGTCATTATGTGCATTAAGGTGGTCCTTAAGAGATGGAAATTTTTTTTTTTACTCTTTTTTTATGGGGCACGGTCTGAAATGATTCCATTCTGACTATAATTGAATAATAAACAAACATTTTAGCATTATTTTCAATTTCAGAGGTCCCTACCATAACTATTAGAAATGTGTCAGCCCGCTTTGATAAAAAAAAAGCGCACAATAATGCCGTTTAATTAAATAATATCAAACATGACTATTGAGTTGCTTTACACTAAACAGAAAATAAGTGATATGCAATAGTGTCCAGCAATAGTAATAGCGTCCAGTCACTTCAATTGTCAAACTACACAGTTCACATATGGGCTTCAGACTAGTCCATCAGTGTCTTTTTGGTTCGATCACTGTAATGCTGTCGGTACTCCTTAACAACTAGCAACAGGAACTGTTTCTGTTCTTCAGATGTTTTGTGCAGTTTGTTATAGTCATCCATCAGTGCAACACCACGTTCAGCAATGTCATTGATTACCCTCATGCTGTGCACTATATTTTTAACTGTCTGGTAGTTTTCGTCAACTGACCACAGATCAATGTTCTTAGTTAGGAATGATGAAGGCAGTCCGGTAATGCTGAAGAATCTGTTGGTATTCTGCGTGACAAAGTTTTCTAACTTCTTCTCCCCGAGTGTCAACGGGTCCACTGTTATCCTCTTCAGAGGGTGCTCTTTTCTTGATGTTTGCAGAGCCGTAACCATATGATGTTTGGTGTCATTTGATACTTCGTCGTCAAAGAAGGCGAGTGCCACCAATTCCTCTGATAAGTACCATAGGTGTCTTATTATTTTGTTCAAGGCAGTTTTTGATATCGATTCTGATATTTTTCTGTAGCTGTAAATGTCCTTTAGAAGTTGGAGGTCAATGCGAGGGGCTGATGGTGCTGACAATGCCTGAAACCATGCTTTGACGTAGATGATCACAGTGAATTGACAAATATCAGCAAGAGCCTTTTCTTGCCTTTTCGTGAGTTTGAACTGACTTCTGAACATCCAGATCTTTAGTACATAGATGGTCTTTGCCATCCACCTTGCTTGATGCAGCCCAGCTGGAGCTCTGAACGAGATACCCTTAGATGGCGTGCCACCGAGGAATATGATTGTCAAGTCTAAAAGCTCACGGTAATCATCACGGGGTTGATACAGTAGTGTCTGCATCTCAGCAAATGCTATGATATCTGTGATTACATGTAAAACAGCTGTAAACACACACTCATCTGATGAAGCTGTCTGAAAGTCTTTTCTGTTAATAAACTGCCAGGTGCTCTTAAACCGGTTGAAAATTGTTATCTCTGGGCCTTTGCTAGGACCAAGGCAATCAAGAACCACTGCTTGTAAGACTATTTCTAAGATATGATGTCGACAAGCAAACCAAAGCATGTCCTTGTCAAGTTTTTGTTCCAGAAGGATACAAGCACCATTTCTTGGACCGGAATTGACAGATGTGGTGTCAAAACACATGCACTTTACATTATTTGTAATGTTCCAAGCCACAGCTGCTTCAAAAACTGCTTCCGCAGAAGTTTGTTCAGTTCCCGAGGCTAGCTTTGGAACACCAAGAAGCTGATCTACACCTGCTCCGGAGACCAAAATTGGAAGGCGATCGACAATCTGTCTGCTGCAGATATCCTCTAGGAGTTTTCCATCCCAGTGAATAGTTAGAGGAACTGTTGGTTTAAACTCCTGTTATAGATTTTCGGCTATTGCCTGGCGCTGCTTCATCCTGTCTCTGCGAATTGAAGAGTGATTGACATTGTATTCCGCAGGATCATGACCAAGGTGTTGCAGAGTCGGAACAAGAAGTAATGCAGCACTTCTGTTACTAACTTTAGCCACATCCAGACAGGCTGACATTTTGTCATCCAATATGTATACTCGTCCTCTTTTTTGACGTTTTGCTGAGGTTGACGGTTTTATATCTTCTGTTTCAGGGTCTTTAATTTCTTGACCTTTTTTGCTGTGAGTGTCGCTGTCAGATGATGATTCCAGTGTCACTTTCTTTTCTCTTGTTGTTCTTTCTTGCCCCTCCTTCTCAATTTTTATGTCATGGTACTCTTTCCTTTTCTGAGATGATGCTCTTTTTATTTCTAAAACCTTGTCGACACTGCCAATCTTTCCACGGCGTCTTAGTTCCCGCTGCGCTAACAGAAACTCACGGTCTTCTTGAATACGTATCATCTCCATTGCGTTGGCGTGGGCAATGTCAAACAAAACGCCGAGGCCCACTTTCCATTCTTCTTCCTTCTTTTTCAGTGTCTCAGAATGCTTAGCTTTGTTTTCTTTATTTCTCTTCAGGTTGTCATACTCCTTAAAGAGACACTGAATTTTGTTTACCACATGTTTCTTGAGCCTCGTTGGAATGTGTGCCTTTGTCCAAACTGTAAGAACGTCATTGGCTGTGGAATGTGCTGCTTCACAGACTGTCTTGTTCGTCACTTGCTTGTAGTGATAGAATAGCGCCATGACCTCCTTCTTCGACGGTAGTTTTGTTGAAATCAGAGTGTCTGATAATTCCCCGATGAGCCATATGTCTGTTTCACTTCTTGTAGTTGGTTTTAATATTGCATTAGTACTGTCACTTGTACAAACCATGCAGTCCATGCTGTCACTCATTGCTGTGTCAGTGTCATTTTATCTGCAACAAAGTATCGGATTAATAAAGTTACCTGTATCAGTGTGAAGCATAATTAATATATTGCAGTTCATAAAACTAAAAAAACCTGAAATTTGCATTTTCACTCATATTGCATACAACAAAAATGGCGTCCTGTGCTGAAATGCATTGTGGGAAGCCTGCAGATAAATAAGTAAATAAGTCCAGCAGTTCAGAAAGCTACCATTCTGTACTATAGTGTGGGGTTGACTGTTGAAAACTGTGCAAGAAATGCAGCATTGAGCAATGAGCAATGAGCATGCAGTAACCAAAAACTTTAACCTCTGGTAGGGACCTCTTAATGTCAATATATTTGGCTCTTTTTTGGGATTCTGTGTTATTTTAACAATAGAAACAAGATTAGGGGGTGCCTGCTGAAGAAATCCTACTCTGAAAAATAGGGACCACCCTAATGTGCATCTACCCTAAATGGGTTTCCTTAGGGTTATGTTTCTGGTCCAATATAGGCCATGTTCTTTTTTTTGTCGAAGAATTTCAATTTGAAATTCATCCTTGTTTCTCTTTTTCTCTGTCTCTAGGACTGAAAATTACTCTTTTACCCTCTTCATATGCATCTTCTGTTTTAACTTGACCCCAAGCGGCTTAAACATAATATTAGTGGTTTTGCTTAAATTAGATTTCAAGTTATATTAGAAAAGCTTATGAATTATTTGAGTTTAAATTTAATTCCCATTAATAATTTAATTTATCTGTGTGATGTGGTTGATATACCGTTTATTTTTCGTTTTAGAAATGCCTTGGGTAAATTACATATAACATTATTGATTTTTAAATTTTCACAAATTTTTCCAGCACAAAGCATTTTCACATATTTCAATAACATAAGCCATTTGGGCTATGTAGCACAATATCTAGGCCTAAATTAAGTTCTGATTTTATCTCACTTTTGATGAACTTGTAGTAAAGTCTATAGTTTCCAAATATCAGTTGATCAAGTATGGTTTGGTTTCTGATGGTATGAGATGATACTATCAGGATATAATTGAACTGGCTTTGAAATTTGCTACTTTCCAAAAATGCGTCAAAGAAATGATTGAGAAATGGATCCAAAAGGATGTTATGAAAAATTTGATTTCCAAAAAAAATAGCTAAGGCTGTATCTAAAATAAATATCCACATTAGTATACATATAAAGTATAAAATTTTACATATATAGTAGAAAGAAACACTCAATTTCGTATTTCAACTGAGTTAATTTCGTAACTCAGTTTAATTACTTTTATTTACTTTTCTCTCTTTTAATTACTCCAAAAATAATATCCCGCTTAAATAGAAACATTATGTTTCTTGCTGGATTATTCTTTCAAACTTAATACTAAACTGATTATTTTACAATAAAAATTATTAATACGTTGACTCGAGGTCAAACATTTACATATAACATTCAATCACTAGTTAAAACTTAAAGGTGATAAAAACATAGTATATATATATATATATAATATATATATATATATACATATATATATATATATATAATATATATATATATATATATATATATATATATATATATATATATATATATATATATATATATATATATATTATATATATATATATATATATATATATATATATATATATATATATATATATATATATATATATATATATATATATATATATATATATATATAAGCATTGTGTAATAGTTTACATAATTTTTTTTTTTTAATTCGCAAAACCAGATAGGATATTTAACTACTGTTTAAAACTTAAAGCATTAAAAAAATAATACACGGTATAGATAAGCATTGGAATTAATTCCAATTATTGTTTTGTTAATTGTTTATGAAGTATTAATGTGGAATACTTCTTGAATGATACAAAAATAAAAAAACACAAACACTCAACATTTAATTCACTCTATTTACATGGATAGTTTAGGATATATATATGTATATATATATTAACAAAAGTTATGTTGATACATAACTTAATTGTTAAAAACAAATAATAATTATGTACTTGAATAATTTGTTTAATCGCTGCAATATTTATTCGTTGTACAACTTTTAAATAAGTCCGTCAAGACTTTTATATGATAAGTCCTAACTGTAATTAAAATATTTACAAAACAAAAACAACTCCAAGAAGTAGATTTATGCACTATAACTGATAAATGTGATTAGCCTCTATATAAGGGCTTGGCAATATTTCATATACCATAACTTTTCTGTTTACATTTCTATAAATTTTTTTTAATACAATTCTCTGTTTATAAAAGGTTTTCGAAATATATTTATAACAGTAGATATTTTCTCAATTACATTTGTTACAACTATATAACTTTTCCCATATTCGACTATATACATTTTGTTTTAAAACTTTGGTTCTATTTCGAACCCACTTGTGTCATTAACTGTCATTAGCTTATAAGCCTGTTTGTTTATTCAGACTTTTAAGCTTTTCAATTCTTTTCGAATTTCTAGGTACTTTAGACAGTTTTATAACATTTTTGTCTGTAATCTCTCTTTTTTCAGCTTTAATGTCTTTTTGGTTTAAGGCTTTATTTACAGCTTATATCTGATAAGCTAAAAAAATTTTGCTGTTCAACTTATACCTGTAATGCCATTATCAAATGACTTTGCCTGTACTCTGAATGTTCGCTTACCATGACTGCCTTCTGGTAGCTCCTTATAACGTTTCCAGGTCCTCTTGTCATGGCTACAGCTAAAAGGACTATTATGAACCTGCACACACAATACTTAATTATTTATATTATTGTCACACTTTTTGATTTGCTGCCACAATTTTCTCTTGGGCTATTCTTTTATCAGAAAAGTGGCCCTTCTGCAGAAAAAAATACCTGGCCTTCTTGGCACACAGTAATTCGTAACACACATAACACACAGTAATCATGGCACTTAGCTCTGTAGTATTAATGCTACTCATTTTGTACTTATTTAGTACATTTTCCGTACTAGTTTCGTTCGGCAAGCTCAATAAGTGCGTCTAACAGAGTTTAACTGACTTCATTCAGTTTATTTTCCATTTAATTTTGTCTGGCTATATTTTCAACTTGAACCCTTCTCTTTTTTTGATTCGTTATTTCAATGGAGCCTAATGGTTTTTTTCAATTCTTTTCCCGCTTTTTCAGTAAAATATGTCTTTCCTAAGCCTATATTTATATATTTCACGTATTTTTCAAAAACCCTTAACAAGTTTTTATGCTGATTGCCCTTCTATAGTCAAATTCATTATCTCCATATTTTTAAGAGGGGGGAGGGTCTTATTTTTGCAACCTGTATTTTTTCCAGCGGATTTTAGAACATTTTTATTTAAGTTTTGCCTCGCATTTGCCAGTTATCATTTATTCATAAAAATGTACGTTTTACGATATCCTGATTCCCACAAAATTGTGTGGTTTCCATTCCAGACACATATTCCTTGTCTGTGGTATTTTAATTAGTGCCTATTTCGTGCCAAGAGTTGTGTAGAGATAGGGATTATCAACACCTATTGTGGTTTCCCTATAAACTTTTATATTATTCGCGTCTGGAATTATCCTCAGTTAAATTTGCGCCTTAGTTTTATACAGTCACTGAGTGCTATTTGTCCCTTTCGTGATATTTTGACTATTACCTTGTTCTACGAGTTTATGGATTTAGTGCTTGGCAGAGGTACGAACCATGTCACGGTGTTGAACCATGTCATTTCCCATGGTTCAACACCTCTGCCGAGCATTCAGCTCAAACCTCCTCCAAAGTTTGACTTTTATTTCTGATCTTTATTTGGTTTGCTTGGTGGATCCCCCCCAATGACAAGACGTTTAGCAGTTTCGTTTTTAAATGCCAATTGTCCTGTCATTGGTGTCTTTCACCTGCAATGTCCTCGCCCTGGTTAATTATGGTAATGGTGTGTTGTGAATTTATTTATATTTGAAATTAATTTACCCGAGAAAACTTTGTTTTACCTGTGCTATACTTTTTAAATTGTGACCAATTTTGTCGACGGCTTCTTGTTTATACATATCTACCTTGTTGGTAAGTGTTTAATTTATTATATCTTCTACTATTTATAACAAGATTACAGCTAGCTTATACATGTAGTGCGCACTTAATGTAAACTCTTGCTGTTTTTCCTATTATAATTATTTTAAAATTCTTCAAAAACAATTTTTTTTCAAATTCGACTGAAAGTGTCACCTCAGAGAGTCAAAGGTCAGTAGATGCATTGCATGTACTTAACAACGAGAGACCAGCAGTGATTGAGCTTACTCCAAATTTGCTAGCTTCCAATGACCTTATTTCAGTAAACTAACCTTAGTTCAGTAAACTAAAAACTTCGTTTTTTTTTGTTTTTTTTTTAATTATCCCCCCAAAATATATTTTTTAATATACATATCAAAAGAATCGCCTTTTAATGCTGATTCTAAATATTTATAATTTAATTAGTTTCACAACACCGATTTATAAGTTACGTGACCTTATTAATTTCCTTTATGAAACGAAGCCTAATTTGTTTTGACAAGTCTTGTCACCATTCGCGAAATTTTATCTCGTCTCGGAAACAAAAGCTTTTGCAGGAACCTATGATGTCACTTCAGGTCGGAGCTAATAATTTAGCGTTAGAACGCGACGGTAATAATTTTTACTGGCGATATATATTTGAAGGAAAACTTGATGTTATTTATATGCCGATTAAAAATAAAAATATGGATATTTCTTTAGAGGCTTTTTACTCGTTTTATCTTTATTTATTTTTTTTGTTATAATTGTTTTATTCAAATATTAATCTGCTGGGGGCTGCGCTTGTTCTGCCTTTCTCCGTTTCCTGGTCCGAGTTATGGACCCCAAATTTTAGCTTTTCTTCTTTATAATATTTGCAAGTTTTTCCGTGGTCTCTATAGTGTGGTTTACAAGGCTCTGAGTCCGAGTGCTGTTTTGTTGCCTCGTCAAATATCTTTAATCTTTGTTTCTCTTGATGTTTGGCCTTTTTCATAAGTGTTTTAGCTACTTGTGCTGCTGACAAAGGAACTTCTTGTTGCCCCTTTGGTTTCTTTACTGTTCTCCATAATTTTTCTCTTAAAGAAGGTTTTCTTGACGATGGCTCAGGTTTAATTATATCGGTTTCTGTAGAAAAATTTTCAGTGTCACATTCTGTTAGCTCGCGTCTGGTAGACGGCATTTGTTCCAAAAGCCATTTTTGCGTTAAGACTGTAGGTGAGTCTAATGTATGAAAATCAGATAATTCATTGGTTCCTTCCAATTTTTCTTCCTCTGTGAATTTTACCCTTGGTTTATCACATTTTAAACCTTTATGTTGTGTTTGATTTTCTTCATCGCTAGTATCCGAGGAGTATCGAATATTTCTCTTTTGTCTTGTTTGTTGTTTAGAGTTTGTAGCCAAGACTGGGCTAAATACTCCTTCCACTCCTCCCAACTTTTGTGGTCATTAAAAAGGTCATAAAATTCATATGGTCTTCTGATATATACTGGTGAAATCGTGGCCTCTATTTTTTCTTCTGATAGTATAGGCTCTGTTTTCCACGGTTTTGAAAAATATCCCTTTTTCATTCTATTATGGTGTATTATTTCTTCCTTTTCCTTATGCTGATGCTTTAGAACATATGTTAAGTTATTTGGTAGAATTTTTATAATTCTGTAGGGTCCATCCCATTTTGGTTTTAACTTTTTTGTTCCTTCCAGATTCGTTTTGTAAACATAAACCAAATCTCCTTAACAGTAACTCGTTTTATTTTTGCTTTTTCTGTCATATTTTTCTTTTTGTTCTGTTTTCGCATCTTCCAGATTGTCTTTAACTTGTTCCATAGCTTTTTTTCATTCGCATCACCATCTCTTGCTTATATTGGTCTAGGTTGTAATATATTCTGTCATTTTGTATTTCATCTAAACAAATTCTGGGATCTCTTATATGTTGCAAAAAAATGGCGTTTCTTTTAAGGTACGTGAAAAAGCCGTATTTATTGCAAAGACTACAAATGGTAAATGTTCATCCCAATTTTCATTTTCCTCACTTGCATGTATTCCCAGCATGTAAGGTAATTCCCTATGCTTACGTTCAACCTTCCCATTAGCTGCTGCCATGTAAGACGAGGTAAACCATCGTCTAACATCCAGATAGTCTGTAATTTCGTGTAACAATTTGGCTCTAAAACATGGCCCATTGTCGCTAAGTAAAACTCTAGGGAAAATCCCGTGTTCCAGAAATAGGCGATTGACCAAAACTTTCGCAATGGTTTTTGTCTTTTCGTCTTTAATTGGAAAAGCGTATAAATATGAATTAAAATGATAGACTACGGTTAGTACGCACCTGTTTCCTTTCCTGGAAACTGGTAAACTTCCTCCTGTTCCCCAAATGTCTATTTACATTAATTCTCCTACCCCTGAAGGGGCGGGGTATTGACCTAATTCATCCCTAGGGGTCTTTGGTGGCGACTTTTGTTTGGCGCACTCTTGGCAGCTTTGTATAAAAGCTTTTACTTTTGAGTACATTTTTGGAAAATGAAAATTTCCTTTCAGTCTCCCCATAGTTTTTGCTTCTCCCATGTGACAGCCAATCGTCGCATGTGCCATCTGTAAAACTTCTCCTTCCGGAGATTTTGGAATTACTTGAATAATTTTTAAGTCATTTTTTCTATATTCTTGCGATGGTCTATGATATCTTACTAGAAGATTTTTACTTTCGTCCAGATCAAAATTTTCTAAGTCCTTTAAAAAATGTTTAAAGTGCGCTGGCAGTTCCGTTCCTTTTCAAAAAAAGGATTTCATTGCTAAACAAAAGTCATCTTTATCTTGATGCTTTGAAATATTTTCATTAGACAGTATTTCTACCCCTTCCAGTTCGTTCTGGATGGTTGCTATCAAATTTCCTTCCGTATCTGGATTTCGTGACAAATAGTCTGGTAAAATGTTTGTACGGCCCTTTATATATATTGGGGTATATGAATATGCTTGCAGACGTAGTATCCACCGTGTCAGCCGGGCTGAAGTATTTTGCATCGTATGTAGCCAAACTAATGATTTTTGGTCTACGCGTAAAATAATTTTTTTTCAAGTAAAAATTGTCGAAAATATTCTGTAAAAACTACAACTGCCAAACACTCCCTTTCAACTGTCGAGTATTTTTTTCTGCTTCCGACAGTGACCTACTGGCGTATTGAACTAGTGATTCTACTCCTTCAGAATTTATGTTTAATAATATGGCCCCGATACCGTACCCCGAAGCATCTGTTTGCAATCAGAAGTCTTGTGACTAATCTGGTAGTTTTAGTATTGGTGCCAGTAATAATTGCCTTTTTATTTCATTTAGCGCTTGTTTTGCGTCCTCTGGACATTCGAATTTACCTGATTTTTTCAAAAGGTTTGTCAAAGGTTGTGCTATTGTGGCATAATTTTTAATATATTGTCTGAAATAGCTTAACAAACCATAAACTGATCTGCAGCTTTTTTGATCTTTAGGAGGCCGTAAATTTTCTGTGACTGTAAATTTTCTGGATTTTGTGAAATAGTACCTTGGTTTATCAGGTGTCCAAGAGAAACTAATTTTGGTACTATTATTTTTAACTGTTCTGGTTTCAATTTTAAGCCTGCTTTTTCAAACTTTTCCAGTATTTTTCTAAGTCCGACCAAGTGGTCTTCCAAGTTTTCATTAAACAGAATTACATCATGTAAATAAGCCAAGGTATCTTTTTTCCTTCCTGGTTCGATATCTTTTAACACCAAATTCATTAGTCGACTAAAACAATTTGGACTAAATGATAAGCCAAACAGAATACGTTCAAATGTGAACGTTCTTCCATCGTCTAAGATTACTGTAGCCTTAGGCTTTGTTTCTGCATCTAAAGCGATTTGCCAATATCCTGCTATTAAATCAAAACTAGTGTAATATTTTGAACCCCCTAACGAATCTAAAATCGTATCAATTCTTGGTAATTTCATCAAGTCTTTAACCGTGACGGCATTTAGTGATCTAAAGTCTATACATAATCTCCAGGTGCTATCTTTTTTCCTGACTATTACTAGTGGAAAACACCAATCGCTAATACTTTCTTTAATTATTCTCTGATCTTCCATTTCATTTATTTGGCTTTCTAGCCATGGCTTTAAATAATAAGGTCTTTTATACGGTGACTTATTGATTGGAGGGCCCTCTGTTGATATCTTGTGCGTGATTAAGTGAGTTAATCCGTAATCCACTTTGTGTCTTGCAAAAGTCCATTTAAAATCCCAAAGAATATTTTCCACCCTAGTTTTTACGTTTTCCGGTAAATGTTTTAAATCAAATTGTTGAAAAAAATCCATTTTCGACATTCCATACTCTTCTTGTGGTTGCAGTTTTAATCAGGATAAATGTTCGTGGCTAGTGAAGTTTACGCTTAATTCTGGACTGTTTATAGATTTTATTTCTGAATTTGAAATCTTTTCTACTGATCCAAGTTCTACCTGGTTCAGTTTTATTTTATTATTACTTAGGTTTTATAGTTTTAAGTATGTTATACCATTTTCAATTTTTATAACTTGATTTTCCACGAAAATTATTGGGTATTCTTTTATGGTGTACCCTCCTATCATGGCATCCATTGTTTTAACCTTTCCTACTTTTGCATTTAATGTCGCTAGAACTTGAGCTGTCGTTCCCCCTTCTATGGTGATTTTCAGCTTATTTTTTGGTTATAATTCGAATCTTCAATTTCGTTATCTGTTGTTACGCAAATTTGCCTATTATTTTCATTTGCCAGGTTTATGGTTATTGTATCGGATATGGGTTCCCATACAATCCCATATTTTCTGATGGCATCTACTCCTAGAATACAAGGAAATGGTAGCTGCTTGCATATTATTACTGTTACTGTTATTTCTTTATCCTCTGCAGTAAATTTCAGTGGACATTCTCCCAAAATTGTCAGCTTGTTCCCTGTCACTGATGTCAGGGTATTCTGGCATGCTTACTCGATTTTTGACACTAGGAGGAAACCTCTTAAAAACTTCCTTTCGAATTAATGATTTAGATGCGCCTGTATCTAGTAAACATGGTAAATTTTGAAAACACTCAATTTTAAAACAACGCAGAATCGGTAGATTATTATTATTTGCATTTCTATCACAACATTCTAAACTATATAGGGGTCTTTGTAAGGAAACAGCTCTGTCGACCCTTACAGGCTGGTTTCTCCGTTTAAATGCCCACTGTTTGGCCAAAAGTTTCTGGGATTATCCCAGTTTTCTTCAGCGCTGCTACTTTGACCCTCGGTATTGTTAACCGTTTGCCTACTAGGCCTAAACTCAGGAAAATTATTAGGTGTTTGCCAAGTATTATTTGTTCCCTGCCTTCCTAAATTTCTGTCCTCCTGCGTTCTGAATTGGTGTCTTGTCTTGTACGTCTGGCCTTCTATGGGTATTTTATGCCAGCAATCTGCCGCATAGTGATTTGGTTTGCCACAATTATAGCAATTGAATCTTTTCCTATATTGCTTGGTAATTCGCCCTTCCTCGTGGGGTCTATATCTATTTCTATATATTCTTGACATGCCACCATTTGCTCTATAATTTTCCTCGGGAGGAGGAGGTGGGTGTCCATAATACTTGGTATTCCAAGTCATTAAGGATCTAATACCATGGGATTGGTCGTCAAATGAGAAGGGGTCAGTCCATTGTGGGAAGGATTGGCCTTCCTCGTGCCTTTTTGGTTCACGATTCGGCTCCTCAAAGTTCATCCTCTTCTGTCCCCTTTCATATTTTTTACTTTCTTGGGCTCCTGTGTTATTTATTGACATCTGATCAAACCTTTTCATAGCCTCGTCAATTTTTACCTCTGTTTTGATTAGTATTATAGCCTGCTCTAAATTTTCAGGTTTCCGCGATAATATTAGTCTTAATAACTTTTTTGGTAACCCTTGGGTAAAAGTATATAGTTGTACTTTCTGTACTGTCTCGTCATTTCCGCCTTTCTCTAATTGTAAACACATGGATCTACAAATTTTGTCTGCATATTCCCTGATACTAGTTGAGGTATCGAATGTGACTACCTCTGTTCTTAGCCTCTCGGAGATGCTTGTCTCTATGAATCTTGTTTTAAAAGATTCAATTAGAGTACTGATGTCCTTGGGCTCTTTTTCCTTAATTGCCTCAAAATGTTTAAGGGCGCTTCCCTTTAATCTGGCTGCAACGCATTGCTCTTTGACCTTATCCTCAAACGACTCAGTTAGTTCGTCGAAAATTTTGAATTTTTCGATAAACTCATCTACATCTGAGTTTCCCGCGTATTCTGGTATAATTTTTGCAATTTCAAGTACTGTTGATAGGGAAGTCATTTTTTCCTCTAGTAAAGCCATTTTTATTTCAATCTACTATTTTTATATAGCCTTCTCGACCCAGTTTTTCCAGCGACCACCAGTTGTTGTGAAGTTATTTTGTGGTATTTTGGGGTTGTAGTCGTAGATGCCTTTATTCTCCCTTTATAGGGGAGATAAACTCTGGTCCTAAGGTAATTTAACTTTGGTAGCGTGCCTTAGGCTATGACCGAACTAATGAGGCGTACCGACTGGGTATGTTCGAGGGGCTAAAGGTAGATCGTAGAGAGGTTGTCTAAAACACAATACTTTTATTCCATTTACACATAACAATTACAGATGTAGATATGCTACTGGGACTGGCTGCCCCAAGTAGACCACAAGTCTCAAAAACTACAATAATATATAATAAGATACAGACACTTACAATGATCCGACAAAATCCCAAGGTATTTGTAATGAGAAAATAAACGGGCAGAGGTTCACCCGGCAAGTCAAAAGGTCTGACTTCAGTCTGAAAAATCGGGGTATATATTTGAAAAACTAACCACGTCCTTCCGGTACATTGACACATTTAGCCAGGAAATTGGTTATTGAGCAAGTTCCCTTCAAGCCCACACATTCCACGATTTGTATCTTTATCTTAAAAATTGGTATTTTGAAACTTTGTTTTTGCGTCTTAATATGTTTTTACTCAATTAATAATTAACTAAATTAGAAAGCTTTACAACAAATTCAAAACAGCTTTGCCTGCTACTTGTGAGAAACAGAGATTTGATATATTAAAAATGTTGTATACTTTGATCTTTTTAGTTGAAAACAGAAGAAATCAATTGTGCTCTAATTATACCTACGTCGAATTAATCAAAAACCCAACCTTTACCGTAAAGAGTGGAGGACCAAAGAGGGGCAGGCCTTTCATATGAAGAATAACCTGCTTGTTTTGGGTTTAAATCTCGCTCTTTACTTTCGGTTAAAAAAAAAGTATTTCAAAATTTCAGTCCTTTTGGTTTTTAATGTCATACCCAAAATTACCATAAATACAAGGAGGGGTATCGCTCCGTCAGAACCAACTCATTAAATGAAATTTCAAATTTTTCAAGACATTAGTTTTAGAAAAAGACTGCATTTAGTGTATTTGCTCTCCGAAACAAAATATAATTTTCTAAAATATAAAAACCAGAAAAATAATTTTTTTATATTCTTTTTATATAGTGAGCTTAGGTTTCTTATGCATTTTGAATTTCACTAGTTAGTTCCATCAAGATCGTTTCCCTTTTTTTGGGATTTTTATTCCAGCTTCTAAAAATATGCAGACTTTTCACCTGTTAATAGCAGTTATGATGAACTTTCAATTAATGACAATTTGTTTATTTTAAGTCAACAAAAATAATAGGTTTTGTTATTGCATTAATTGTTATCGCAAATTTAATTAGAGTTCTGTTTTCCATTTGCAAGGGTCTGTCTTTATTTACATTTTTTTTTCTATGAAATGATTGATTTTGTGCACTCTATAATATGAGGAAGACTAATATATATATATATATATATATATATATATATATATATATATATATATATATATATATATATATATATATATATATATATATATATATATATAATGAAGTTATTATGGAAGTTATAAATGAAGTTATTATGTTGGTAGACCCCGGAATGAGAATTTGAGAGAAACTTTCCAGGACTAGTTGAATACTAAAATCGAAAGTTTAAAATTTGATAATGTTGAAGATGGTTGAAATAATTTTAGAAAAATAACTTGTGAAGTTGCTGAAGTAGGGAAGAAAGCTAGGACTGCATCTAAGAATATTAGTGTAAAAGCTTTATGTTTATTAGAAAGGAGAAACGACTTGTACAAGAACTATCTGACTGATAGATAACATGAAAACAAAAGTAATGTAAATAAAGTGGAGAAAGCATTAAAATATGAACTAAGGACGTGTGAAGTGGAGGCCATGGATAAAATTTCCGAGAATCTGGATGATGCAGCTAGGCGGCATAATAGTAAAATATTGTACTTGCATTTTAATAAATTGAGAGGGAGTAGTCAGTCCGGACTTGTCCCAGTTAAAAATAGGAATGGGGCCACAATTAGCGATAAGGTTAGAATTAAAGAGAGATGGGCAGAACATTTTGAGAATTTGCTAAACTGAGTTAGAGTTGTAGGAAAAGATATACAGGAAAATTAAAAAGTTTGTGATACCTTGGATGTGAAGAAATATTTGTTTTGTGAGGGAGAATTAGCGACAGTACTAAAAGGATTAAAAAATAATAAGGCTCCAGGTGTTGATAGGGTGGTAAATGAGTTTCTTAAATATGGTGGCTCTGAGGTTAGAAATAAGTTACTGAAGATTATGAATATGATTTTGAAAAAGGGGAAGCTCCTAACGATTTCACGAAAACCTTAATTAAGCCACTTAATAAGAAAGGTGATTAAAGTGATTTGTGGGAAATATCGGGGCTTTAGTCTGTTCTCTGTAGAAAGCAAATTACTTAGCAATATGATACTTTTTAGACTGAGGTTCGCGTAGACAAAGTTTTAAGAAAAGAACAGTGCGGTTTTAGAAATGGTAGAGGATGCGTCGATCAAATTTTCACTCCTAGGTTAATTGAGAAGTGCCTGAGTTTCCAAACACCTTTGGACCTCAGTTTTATAGAGCATGAGCAAGCGTTCGATTCTGTTGATAGAAGAGCCTTAGCAAAGGTTTTATCCTTGTTAGTTGTATGGTATACCAGACAAATACACTAAAGTGACTAGTGCTATGTATGAGAATATCACTGCTGCGGTTAAGCAAGGAAATAAGTTTAGCAGCTGGTTCCGTATTAAATCAGGAGTTAAGCAGGGTTGTGTTCTACCCCCCTTTATATGGATTAGTTTGATGGACTTTATCTAAAAGAGCACAGCAAAGGCAGTGGGAGACCAGGGAATCAAATGGGAAGGAAGAAATCTCCTGGACTTAGATTATGCTGATGATTTAAGCATCCTAGAGGAAACTGGGAGCAAATGAATGATTAGAGGTTTTGGAGTTTAGGGTGCAAGGATAGGTTTGAAAATTAATGTTAAGAAGACTTAGTCACTAAGGCTAGGAATAAGTAAAGATGAAAAGGTGACATTGGGTAATGAAAAGATTAATCAGGTGGGCAGCTTCACTTACCTTGGCAGTATTATTAGTAAACAAGGTGGGAGCAGTGAAGATAATAAAAGGCTCAGGTTGTTTTTTCACGCTTAAAAAAAGTTTGGAAGAAAAGGAAGATAAGTCTGCAAACCAAGATTAGAATATTAGAAGCTACAGTGATTACAATAGTCAAATATGCCTCTGAAGCATGGACGCTTCGAAAACCGGATGAAGATTTACTAGATATTTTCCAGAGAAATTGCTTAAGGATTGTTCTGGATACCCGGCTGACTGACCGTATTTTAAACCATAGGCTCTACGAAAAATGTGGTTCAATACCACTCTCTAGGGCTATAATGAAAGAAAGGTTGAGGTGGTTAGGGCATGTTGTGTAGATTAAGGATGACAGATTGGCGAAGATTGTTCTTCTCGGCCAACCGTTTAGGGCTAAACGGAAAGCACGCTGTCCTCGACTTGGGTGGGAGGACGTCACAAAGAAAGATTTAACGGAAATGTGAACTTCGTGGGAGGTTGTAAAAAGGGAGTATTTGAACAAATTGGGACGGAGGAGAAGCTTGCATAGCTGTGATGGTCTCAGGTAGGTTCGTGCTGCGGTGAGTTGCTGTAAGTTATATATATATATATATATATATATATATATATATATATATATATATATATATATATATATATATATATATATATATATATATATATATATATATATACATACGTCATATTTGCCTCTGTAATGGTTGTATATATATATATATATATATATATATATATATATATATATATATATATATATATATATATATATATATATATATATATATATATATATATATATATATATATAATATATATATATATATATATATATATATATATATATATATATATATATATATATATAATATATATATATATATATATATATATATATATATATATATATAATATATATATATATATATATATATATATATATATATATATATATATATATATATTATATATATATATATATATATATATATTATATATATATATATATATATATATATATACATACGTCATATTTGCCTCTGTAATGGTTGTATATATATATATATATATATATATATATATATATATATATATATATATATATATATATATATATATATATATATATATATATATATATATATATATATATATATATATATATATATATATATATATATATATGACGTATGTATATATATATATATATATAACCAATATATATATACAACCATTACAGAGGCAAATATGACGTATGTATATATATATATATATATATATATATATATATATATATATATATATATATATATATATATATATATATATATATATATATATATCTATATATATATATATATATATATATAATATATATATATATATATATAATATATATATATATATATATATATATATATATATATATATATATTATATATATATATATATATATATATATATATATATATATATATATATATATATATATACATACGTCATATTTGCCTCTGTAATGGTTGTATATATATATTGGTTATATATATATATATATATACATACGTCATATATATATATATATATATATATATATATATATATATATATTATATATATATATATATATATATATATATATATATATATATATATATATATATATATATATATATATATATATATATGTATATATATAAATATATATATATATATATATATATATATATATATATATATATATATATATATATATATATATATATATATATATATATATATATATATATATCTATATATATATATATATATATATATATATATATATATATATATATATATATATATATATATATATATATATATATGTATATATATATATAAATATATATATATATATATATATTATATATATATATATATATATATATATATATATATATATATATATATATATATATATATATATATATATATATATATATATATATATATATATATATATATATATATATATATATATATATATATATATATATATATATATATCTATATATATATACTATATATATATATATATATATATATATATATATATATATATATATATATATATATATCTATATATATACATACGTCATATTTGCCTCTGTAGTGGTTGTATATATATATATATATATATATATATATATATATATATATATATTATATATATATATATATATATATATATATATATATATATATATATATATATATATATATATAATATATATATATATATATATATATATATATATATATATATATATATATATATCTATATATATATATATATATATATATATATATATATATATATATATATATATATATATATCCTGGGATATTCTGGGATCCTGGGATATTCTCGCTTAAAATAAAAGATCTAGATGGGTCAGGAGTTTGAGAAAATTCGTTAAGAGTCTTAATTTTAGAAAAAATATTTATCTAAATGACGTCATATTTGTGACTGCATTCGAAAAGAATACATACGTCATATTTGCCTCTGTAGTGGTTGTATCGTTTTAAAGTGTCTATGATGCAGGCAACATAACACAAGAAACAATTGATTGATAAGACATATTTAAACTGCAAAAATATTTAAGGTGTTTCATAAAAAATTATAATTTTAATTGAAACTAGAGAAATGCCTGAAAATTATATAAGAAGTCGTATTTCCTTTTAGGTGAAATCCGCTTATCATAGGCACCACAATAACGCTGCCTAAGTAAAGAATGATGTTGGCACATTGTTTTCTTCTTCCATACCAGGGCACTTCGTAACAAAAGGAGTTGTCGTAGAAACTTCAAAAAGGGCTCATTCGATTAAAAATTGGAATGGCCAGTGCCCTTTTTAATAGTCGAAAGTGATTGGAAGGGAGCAAAATCCCTTCCATGCCCACCATTACCCCAAACACATCCAATGCAAATTTTGAGATAGCCATTTTGTTCAGCGTAGTTGATTTCCAGATAGAAATTATGTTTTTGAGGAGGACACTCCTTCCAATGCCCTCAGGGCAAGGGTTTTAAGTTATGCCCTGGGGGCATATAAGAACGATGTTGGCACAATGTATTATATATGATTTTTTCCTTTAGGCCAGGGCACTTTGTATCGAAGAAGTTGTCGTAAAGACTTTAAAAAAGGTTCATTCAAACGGAAATTGGAGTGGCTTGTCCCCTTTTTAATAGCCAAAAGTGATTGGAACACAAATAACACCCCTTCCACGCCCACCATTTCCCAAAAAAACATCCAATCCCAATTTTGAGATAGCCATTTTGTTCAGCGTAGTTGATTTCCAGATAGAAATTATGTTTTGAGGAGGACATTCCCCCACAGCCCTCAGGGCAAGGGTTGTAAGTTATGGTCTTGGGCCATATAAGGTTTTTGCAGAAAGTGTTGTTGTAGAAACTTGTAGAAAAAGTGTTGTTGTAGAAAAAAAAGGCTTATTCGATTGGAAATTCAAAGGGCTAGTGCCCTTTTTAATAGTCAAAAGTGTTTGGATGGCAATTAACCCCCCTCTCACGCCCATCTTTTCCCCAAACACATCCAATCAGAATTTTGAGATAGCCATTTTGTTTAGCGTAGTTGATTTCCAGATAGAAATAATGTTTTTGAGGAGGACTCTCCCCCCAAAGCCCTCATAGCAATGGTTTTAAGTTATGCTCTGGGGGCCTATAAGAGCGATGTTGGCACAAAGTATTATTTATTATTTTTTCCTTAAGACCAGGGCACTTCGTATCGAAGAAGTTGTCGCAGAAACTTTAAAAAGGGTTTATTCAAACCTAAATTAGAGTGGCTTGTGCCCTTTTTTATAGTCGAAAGTGATTGGAAGACAAATAACACCCCTTCCACGCCCACCATTTCCCGAAACACATCTATTCAAAATTTTGAGATAGCCATTTTGTTCAGCGTAGTTGGTTCCAGATAGAAATTATGTTTTTTATTAGGAAGCTCACCACAGCCCTCAGGGCAAGGGTCATAAGCTATGGCCTGGGGCATATAAGGTTTTTACAGAGAGCATTATTGTAGAAACTTCAAAAAACGCTCATTCGATTGGAAATTCAAAGGGCTAGTGCCCTTTTTAATATACGAAAGGGTTTGGAGGGAAACTAACCCCCCTCTCACGCCCACCTTTTCCCAGAACACGTCCAATAAAAATTTTGAGATAGCCATTTTGTTCAGCGTAGTTGATTTCCAGACAGAAATTATGTTTTTGAGGAGGAACTACCCCCCAAAGCCCTCAGGGCAAGGGTTTTACGTTATGCCCTGGGGGCATATAAGAACGATGTTGTTCAAAAAGGGTTCATTCGATTGGAAATGTAAATGGCTAGTTCCCTTTCTAATAGTCGAAAGTGATTGGAAGGCAACTAACACCCTTTCCACGCCCACTATTTCCCCAAACACATCCAACCAAAATTTTGAGATAGCCATTTTGTTCCACGCAGTTGAAAGTTCTGGAAATTATATCTTTGAGCAGGACATTTTCCCCACAGTCGTCAGGGCAAGGGTTATAAGTTGTGCCCAGGGGGTATCTAGGGTTTTGTTTGAAATGTTTGTCGTGGAAACTTGAAAAAGGGCTCATTCGATTGGAAAGTCAAAGGGCTAGTGCCCTTTTTAATATTCGAAAGTTATTTCAAGGCAACTAGCCCTCCTCTCACGCCCACCTTTTTTCCAAACACATTCAATCAAAAAGTGCCTTTTTTAATAGTCGAAAGTGAGTGGAGAGTAATTACGCCGACCATTTCTCCAAAACAATAAAAAAGGGCTCATTCGATTGGAAAGTCAAAGGGCTAGTGCCCTTTTTAATAGTCGAAAGTTATTTCAAGGCAACTAGCCCTACTCTCACGCCCACCTTTTCTCCAAACACATTCAATCAAAAAGTACCTTTTTTAATAGTCGAAAGTGAGTGGAGAGTAATTACGCCGACCATTTCTCCAAACCCATAAAATCAAAGTTTAGAGACAGCCATTTTGTTCAACGTAGTTGAAAATTCTGGAAATTATGTATTTAAGGATGACAAACCCCCAAGAGCCCCCTGGGCAAAGGTTGTAAGTTATACCTTGGGGGCATATAAGATTTTTATAGATAGCATTGTCGTAAAAAATAAAAAATGAATGTTCATTGTCAGTTTAGTATGCATATACTGATATTTAGTATTGAAAATGTTAATATTATTTGATTTATTAAAGTTATAAAAGTAAAAACATTTATATTTTAAAGTGCAGTTATAGTAAAGTGCATATAGTAAAGTGCAAATTATATTCTGGTCTTGGGAAGGCTTGGGGGGGTTTGAGCCCAAATCATGTTCATTTCTGCTCGTTTTGAGTTTGACTCGGTTATTTATTGTAATATCTGTTCGCTTTGGGTTTCATTTATTTATCGATGCCGATTTATGGTAGTTTCACGCTTGGTAGATTATTTGATTTTATTTTTGTTCATTTTTGGTTTAATGGAATTCTTTACTCTTCTTTCAAAAACTTATTTAGTGGAAAAAGTTTTTTAATTAATAACATATTCAACCCAACAAAATGAACTTAATGTAATCGAATTACCGGAATTATATCTATGACTAATAAAACATTACAAAATGAACTTGGCTCAGTATAAAATATCAAATGTCATTAGTCTATTTACAAAAGGGCATTTTAAGTAGTTTCATAATATCTAAAGGACAAATGGACGAAATCTTAGAACCTTGCATTATTGGGTTTGGAAAGTGGATATGAAGAAATGTTCAGTCAAAAATAAAAGAACAGGTTATACCGTTACTGATACCGTTACTATACTGATGACCGTTACTGATAGAGCATTTAAAGAAGAAACTATAGATGAATGTATCCCTTAGGACAAATGGACGAAATCTTTGATCCTCGCACGATTAGGTTGGGATATTTGATATGAAAAAATGTTCGGTCAATAATAAAAGGACAGGTGATACCACAGCTTATAGGTAATAAAGCATAATTTATCCCTGGCACACTTTCATCCACCATTTCGTAACAAGATATTCAATAATTTGATTGTTCACAAAATTGTGTATATACGTTGGATAAAGAAATTGTACTGGCAATGTGACAGTATATTACAAGTCATTGGGAACCTTCAACGTTCTATATATTCCCTGGGGAGCCCTCCATTTTCCCGAGGAAAAAGTAGCAACATGCCAAGTGCTGGGGCCCGGTTTCGAAATCGGCTACATATGTTTTTTTTCTTAACTAGCATATTGACATTTCTGGCCAATAAAACGATATAAAAAGGTCACAACTTTAAGGAAGAATTTTTATTTTTTCCCTCGGTGGTTTTTTCGAACCTATGGGGACAATCGGTGTGGTGACAAGCTTAGTAGACAATCGGTGCTAAAAATCGAACTTGCTTCAATAATCAAATATCTTTGAAAAGATACAGTATGAAAAGACAGATCAGTATGAAAAAGAGATCTAGAGACAAACCCTAAAAATGAAAATCCACAATTGTAATAAATGGTAATTCGTTGGAAGAAAAAGAAGTTTTTTCCCACCACCTGAACAATTGACAAATCTAAAACCTGAACCGTAATTTAAAACTAGACCAATAAGGGCAGCTAAAGCAAATTGCAGTTGCAATTTGTATGAAGTAATGAAAATCGAAAATGAAGATGAAAGAAAATTTGGGTTAGAAGATAAGTGACAAGGGAGTCAAAACTTACCAAAATTGAAAATGATAGTTATAAAAGTTAGGTTTTTTATTTTGAGATGGATAGAGTCATCAATATTTACCATGCCTTTGTTTAAAAAATGAAGTTTCGGTGACATGTATACCATGATGACAAAAAATAAGCCGGGGTAAAAGTCGAAGTTCAACATTTTACAAAAGCTCCAAGCGGTAAAATAGCTATAAATAACGACATTAGAGTCTATAAGGACGTTAGCCAAGAACCTGCTTCTGTATCAACCTCTGTTAAAAATAAGGGCAACTAAGCAAAGGACATTGGCAAATTGTCCGAAATAATGAAAATCCAAAATAAAAAAGAAAGAAGAAATGGGGTTAGAAGATAAGCTACAGCGTAGTCAAACTAATCGAATTGAGTTCGGGATTTTCATATAGATTAGGTCATCAATACTTACCATGCCTTTGATTAAAAATAAAGTTCTGACAATAAGTGTTTCGTAAAAACGAAAGACAGGCCGGAAAGAAAGTCAAAGCTCAACATTTTATAAAAGATCCAAGCAATTAAATAGCTATGATTAACTACATTAGGGTTTATAAGGACGTTAGCCAACAATTTGATACTTCATCAACCTTTTTTAAAAAAAAGCAAAGGTTCGGCGTTATGTTTTTCATAATGACAAAAGACAAGCCAAAGGTCCAATAACTAAAAAAAAGTAATTTTACAAAGGAGCTAATTCTAATTTAAGGTAATTTAAAATATTTTTTAAATTACCTAAAATAAATAAGTGAGAGTGACAATCGCAACAGCTAAGGAAAAAGACATGGAAAAAATTACAGTGAGAATTAAATTGAAATGTAAACGAAATTTTGAACAGTGATCTGTGATTAGAAACTAGAAAACACGCATTTGTTATTTATAACGCCTTAAGAAATTAAATAAAATGATGTATGAATCTAAACTGCTAATGCAAAAGCCGTGAAAACAATTTCTGAGGTAAAGATGAACAAAAATGTACAATGAAGTCTATGAATGGAAAACAAGGAACAGAAATGACTCGCCACATAAACGATCTAAGTAGGTGAGGACTTTAAGAAAGAATTCGTATTTTCACAGGGTGGCTGCACCGAACCTGTGGTGACGTCATGACATCAAGGAAAATCTAAAATTGTCTGTGGTTACAAGAGAAACGACAATAAGGATCCATAGATGGAAGCCTGGCGAGTGCCGAGTGCGAGTTCCGAGTGCCGGGGTCAATTGGCGAAGCAACCTTGCTCCCGTTACTATATGTATATATATATATATATATATATATATATATATATATATATATATATATATATATATATGAATAGGCTAATAGATGAATATGGAAGTATATGTTAAGAAAAGATTTGCAGTAAATGCTGAAATTGTTTTTTTTTTTAAGTGGAGGCAACGGTGTTCTTAGGATTTTAATTGATTGATGTAAAGTAGATATTCAGAACACTTTAAAATCGTCTGACTCACTTACGAATTCAAAAAATGATAGAAAGAAGGGTATAACATATAAAAAAAGCAGTGGTACAAAAAAAGAAGAAAAAGAAAACAAATTTTAAATAATGATAATCCGAATATTTTGGCTCCATGTCCGGGATCCCTTATGAACAGAAAAAAAATGATTGGAAGAAAATATTTTAGATGAATTAAACACAATATACAAAGAAGAAAACCAAATAAATAAAACTCACATCTTAACGAATTCTTGATATCTCTACAATCACTGCAAATAAGCAGCACAGAAAGACATAGGCTAAAGATTGTCTCTGGTATAATTTTAATTTGGAAAGCAATATGTTGTTTTCAGTAATTTAATTATTTTGTTTTTCATTTTTTTTTTCAATGTATGTTGTATGTGTTTAAATTATCTTAACTGATTTTTTTTCATTCATTTTTTCTCCGCGGATAAAGGCTCCCAGACGCTGAATCGAAATATTCAGATTTTTTTATTCGAAGTTTGTTGTCGTTTTTTTTCTGTTCCACTAGTTTATTTAAATATTATTCTCACTTTTATATCCGTATTTCCATTTATAGCTCAGTTCATTTGAAAATAAATTCAGTAAGTAGAAAAGCAGTATGGTCTAAGAAATTACTCACCTCTGGAGTTTTTCTCTTCATTCCTATAAGCTCTCAAACTATCTTCAAAATTGTAATGTTCAAGATCATCAAAATCTCTGAAAGCTCCAGGAATTGGGTAGTCAATACAGTCACTTGCTAAGGTTTGGCAAGAGCAGAGAATTTTCGAGTCTGGATTACAATGCTGAGTATGGTTACATAAAGAGCATGGCCTAGTCTCTATAAAAAAGAAAAAAAAATTAGAATGGGTCACTATTTGTTTTTGAAATTATTCCTTATATAAGGTGGACTTTTCCTTCCTTTCCCTTGCTCTTCAAGTTAGTTTTATAGTGCTTTGAAAAGGCTGTTTTTCCACTCGACAGCCATTGGGTTGAAGATGTCATTCTTACAGAGGGATGGGAACAAGTCAAACTTTATCGTTTTAAATAAAAAAAACAAGTATTTTTAACTGAAAGTAAGGAGTGACATTAAAACTTAAAACGAATAGAAATTATTCCGTATATGAAGGGGGCCCTCCCCTCCTCAACGCCTTGCTCTTTGCGCCAATGTTTTTTTATTGTTTTAAACAAATAGAGTTGTGGGAAAGAGTCTAACTACAGCGTAAAGATCAAAGTGTTGGGGAGGGGAAAGCTCCTTCCATATACGGAATAATTTCTGTTCTTTTTAAGTTTTAATGTCGCTTCTTACTTTCAGTTAAAAAAAACTTGTTTTTTTTATTTAATTTTTGAACATTTTTGAATTAATGCAGGTTTTGATTTTGGATCACCATAAATGAGTGATTAAAAATAAATTTGCAAATCAATTTTACTTTTATTTGCTAATGGCTTTCTCGAAAGTTGTTTAATTTTATTTACAAACGTTTTTATTAGTAATAAATATACATAACTTACGAATTAACTCACGTAACGAACTTCTATATTCATATATTTTTAATACGTATATTGGGGGGTTTGCCTCCTATTCAATACCTAGCTTTTTACGCTAAAGTTCGAATTTTGTTCCAATTCTTTAAAAATGAACCCTTAATCATAAAGGCCATTAATTAGAATAAATAGCTCTTATGAAAGTACTAAGAAATCTTTGGCTTAAAGAGTGAGTTATTGACTAGGGGGCGAACCCAATCATATACGTAATAATTTCTGTTCGTTTTAAGTTTTGATGTTGCTCCTTACTTTCAGTTGAAAAACTTGTTGCTGTTTTTTATTTTATTTCTGATCGTTTTTTTAAATAATGCTTGGAAATTCGGCGCCCCCTTCATAGCAATGTCCCTTCCCCCATGACAACTTCCCCCATGAAAATATCCTCCCATATAACCCCCGACCTCCCCCCCACTAACAGAAAATTTCCCCCTTGAAAACATCTGTATACTTCCCAATAACCAATACTATATGTAAACAATGGGTAAAGTTCATAACTTTCAGCCTTCTCCCTTGGGAGTTTGGGGGATTAAGTCATCCTAAAAGACATAGCTATTATATTTTTGACCCTGCTGAACAAAATGGCTATCTCGAAATTTTGATCGGGTGACTTTGGAAAAAAATGAGCGTTGAAGCGGGCCTAGTTGCCCTCAATTTTTTGGTAGCTTCAAAAGGGCACTAGAACTTTTAATTTCCGTTAAAATGAGCCCCTTTACGATATCCTAGGATCACTGGGTCATTACGATCACCCATGGGAAAAAAACAAATAAACACGCATCCGTGATCGTTCTTCTGGCAAAAAATACAAAATTCCACATTTTTACAGATATTAGCTTGAAACCTCTGCAGTAGGGTTCTCTGATACGCTGAATTTGATGGTGGGATTTTCGTCAAGGTTCTATAATTTTTAGGGTTGTTTTCCCCTTTTTTGAAAATCAGGCAATTTTCTCAGACGAGTACCTATTGATGGTAGGACTAAACTTGATGAAACTTATATATGTGAAATCAAACAGTTCGTGGTAACGAACTGTAAGTAAGGAGCGACCCGGCTCAATGGTAACCGAAACTCTAGAAAACGGGTTTTTGATTCCAATGGATACATCCAAAGAATCAGATTTCAATGCTGATCTCAAATATATAACTTTCGTCAAGTTTGGTCCTACCCATCAAAAGTTACGCGCCTGAGAAAATTTGGCTGATTTACCAAAAAAGGGGGAAAGACACCCTAAAAGTCATAGAATCTTGATGAAAATTGCACCATCATATTCAGCGTATCAGAGAACCCTACTGTAGAGGTTTTAAGCTCCTATCTACAAAAATGTGGAACTGCATTTTTTGCCAGAAGAAAGATCACGGATGCGTGTTTATTTGTTTTTTTTTCCAGGGGTGATCGTATCATCCCAGTGGTCCTAGAATATCGTGGGAGGAATCATTAGATCGGGAATTTAAAGCTCTAGTGCCCTTTTTAAGAGACCAAAAAAATAGAGGGCAACTAGGCCCCCTCACACGCTCATTTTTTCCCAAAGTCACCAGATCAAAATTTTGAGATAGCCATTTTGTTCAGCATGGTTGAAAATATTTCAAATATGTCCTTTAAGATGACTTAATCTCCCGAAGGGCCCGGGGGGGGGAGGGCTGAAAGTTATGAAATTTTTCCAATGTTAACATATAGTATTGGTTATTAAGAAATATACAGACGTTTTCAGGGGGGATTTTTTCTGGTAGTAGGGGGTAGGGTGGGTTGAGGGTTATGTGGGAGGATCTTTCCATGAAGGAATTTTTCAAGGGGGAAAGGATATTGCTATGAAGCGGGCGTCAGATTTCCCAGCATTATTTAAAAAAAAGATCAGAAATTAAATATAAAAAAACAAGTTTTCCAACTGAAAATAAGGAGTAATATCAAAACTTAAAACGAACAGAAAATATTACGTGTATCATTGAGTTCACCCCCTAGTCAGTACCTCGCTCTTTAAACCAAAGATTTTTTAGTACTTTCATAAGAGCTATTTATTCTAAATAACGGCCTTGGTGATTAGGGGGTCATTTTTAAAGAATTGGAACAAAATTCGAAATTTAGCTTAAAGAGCGAGGTATTGACTAGTAGGCGAGCCCCCTATTATACGTATTAAAAATATATGAATGTAGAAGTTCGTTACGTAAGCTAATTCGTAAGTTACGTATATTTATTACTAATAAAAACGTTCGCAAATAAAATTAAATAAGTTTCGAGAAAGCCATTTAACCAAATAAAAGTAAAATTAATATACAAATTTTGTTTTAATTATTCATGTACGGTGACCCAAAATCAAAACCTGCATCAATTCAAAAACGTTCAAAAATTAAATAAAAAAAAAAAGTTTTTTTTTTAGTAAGGAACGACGTTAAAACTTAAAACGAACAGAAATTATTCCGTATATGAAAGGGGCTGTCCCCTCCTCAACGCCTCACTCTTTGCGCATAAATTTGACTTTCTCACAACTCTTATTTTCGTTAAACAATAGAAAACTTTAGCGTAAAGAGCGAGGCTTTGAGGAGGGGACAGCCCCTTTCATATACGGAATAATTTCTGTTCGTTTTACATTTTAACGTCGTTCCTTACTTTTAGTTAAAAAAAACTTGTTTTTTATTTAATCAGCATTAAAATCTGATTCTTTTGATATATCGATTGGTGTCGAAATTCCGTTTTTAGAGTTTCGGTTACTATTGAGCCGGGTAGCTCCTTACTTACAGTTCGTTACCACGAACTGTTTGATTGATTGCGGTGAAGCGGGGGTAGCCCCCTTCACATATGGATTAATTTTTGTTTGTTTAAAGTTTTTCTGTCATTTTTAACTTTGTAATGTTTAAAAAAGCTGTTCTTTGCAAATCAATAGAGTGCAAATTATATTCTGGTCTTTTGAAAACATGGGGGGCGGCAGCTCTACTCATCTTAGTTTCAACTTGTTTTTAGTTTGGCTCAGTTAAAATTTATACCCAGTATTTTGTTGTTTTTTTTATTGATTTCTGTAGGTTTTTTATTGACACTGTCTTTCTCACTGGTAACGAAAAGAAAGTTAAAAATCTTTTGTTCTTTTTTGACAAGACTCGATGTTTTGGCTGACTATTTATATGCTGGACAGAATTTTTCAAAAATTTTGAATAATGTACGCACTTTTAAAAACTTGCAATCACATAATATCTTTTGACATAGTTTTACACCTCCTCAACTTCTCCTTAAAAATAAATCCCAATACCCTTCCTAAAGCATTTTATCTATGCTACTTTTACAACCTGGATTCACTTACACTTTGATTTAGTTTAATTGTAAGAGCAGAAGTAGCAATAGCAGTGAACCTAAATTTTTTAACATAATACCCTCAGTTGTTCTTGAGATATTGCTTAAACGTCTTATTGACAGCCAGCTCACACAAGGTTCTTTTTAATGTAGTTTTAAAGCACCATAAATTTTGAATGAAAGTTTCTAGCTTATCCCCTATTCTACTCCTAAGATAACTCGCCGGAAAATCTTGACAACCAGGATGTTCTTAAGCTATTTTGATATAGTTCATTATTATCAGTAATAACAGAATCAGTAGCAGTAAAAATAGCAGGGAAAGTGGTAGTACTTTTGGTAAACCCCGGGAGTTTCAGCTTGATTTCTTAAGTTATTTATTGGAAATTGTTAATACAACGCTTTGATAACCCACATGCACATAGTGTGTTTTGTTTAGTTGAACTATTATTTAGTGGAGTATTTTATTTCAGTCTTGGTTCAGAGTCCATTTTGTAAAGACCTCTTTTTGGATTAAATTTTTTTTTTTTAACTTATAAAGGATTATTGTCTCTTTCCGACCTAAAGCTAATATATTGATGATAATTAATTTTTTATAAATTTTAAGGATTTTAAACATATAGTACAATTTATAAATCTTTTTTTTAGCCCATAACAGAAATTCTGGTATTTGAGACAACTGAAAGTAAATTTAATAAAATCTGGCATTATTTTGTGACTAGATATTTGAATATTTATTGAATATTGAAGAAGAAAACCTTTGGTATAATCAAGCCAAATGTCTAATTTGCATGAGAAATAATCTCGTAGTAATTAACGTTATGGTGCCGTATGGTGCCATAACTCTCAGAAACTGACACAGTTTTTGCTTTTAGGGACAAATAATTTCTGCTTCAATAGACATAATTGAACAGGAATCTTAACCAAAGTTTTGTATAAATATCAACTTTGAACCATTATCTCACCCGAGCCATTAAGTTACAACTCACTACAGCACCAGGCTACCTGACATGTGCAAACTCCACATCAATTCTTTAATCCCTTCTATGAAGATCCAATTCCCTTTAAGTTCTTCCTTACGAACTTTTCCTATTCCATTCGAGGACGACCTAATTTTTGTTTGACCATAGCAAGATGGATAAAATGGATAATCTTTTGCAATCTGTTATTTTTTATCCGTAAAATCTGTTCTAGCCATTTCAACCTTCCTCTTAGCACAAGGTAGTGGAATAGAAGCAAGATTTTTCAACAGCTTTTCGTTTTAGATGCAATCAATTAGATAGTTAGTGTAAGCGGTATTTTCCTCTGAAGCTGAAGAAAATAAAATATATTTGAAAATTTAATAAAAATAGAATTTCTCACCTATGTGACTAATTTCTAAACTTAGGCCAGAATGGTCCCGAAAAAAGTATTTTGAGGGTATTCGACTCTTCACACTATCTTCAAATATCTTCTTGACGTAGTGCTTGGACAACTGTTTTGCAGAAATCCGGTAATTGGCATAAAAGCCACATTTTTTTGGTTTAAACCAAACGCTGGGTACTCTCTTCACAGTGTTTATATTTTTACAATTTGTATTGACTTCTTGTAGATAAACTGTAGCCCCTGGGAAGAGACGGCGTGCCTAAAAAATGAAAATATTTAAATCTAGCCCTATTATCTTAGACAAGAAGCGTTTCAGACGTAGTTCCCTTGAAATCTAAATATTTGAAGTATTCTTTAATATTCAAAGTTTTCAGTTTAACTAATCACTTTTGTTGTGTTTTATCCTCTTTATTAGGGTTTTGGTGGAAGAACCTGCTCTCCTCATTCTCCGTACGGGTTAAAACTCCATCATTTGTGTCTGTCATAAAACTTTTTCCTATAATGCAATATTGATTTGAAGATAACTCAGAGACAAAAAACATGAAGGAAAACCTGTGGCAACGATCAATTTAGTTTCTATTCAAATAGAAAAATAATCCTAGCACAATCCACATTGCTTCCAAATACAGAGGCCTAAAACTGAATATTTCATAAAAACAAATATATTAAAATAGTCTAGCTTCCTGGTTTATTTAAAATTCATAAATCAGAAAGTTTAAAGTCACAATAAAAATCATGGATCTTAAAAAAAAATATTATAATCTAAAAAAAAACAGGAAAACAAGAAGTAAAAGAGGTAAGCTATGGCTACAAATCGAATTGTTATTTGAGAATATCCAAGAATTATGCGCCTGAAGTTTCAAGTACCCATGTGCACAAATACGACATTTCCCAAGAAATTAGGTACACGTAGAAATTTGGTTGTTTCTTTCTCCGTAGGGCAATTATATCGAACCAGTGGTTGAATATCAGGAGAGGGCTTGCCCAAACAAGAAACGTAATATCATTATGCTCATTTTAAGCATTAACAGAAATTGCACCACACCAAAGTGCAAATTTTTCTGTTGTGTGCCACGTAACCAAGTTGTGGCATAGCTAGAACCAAAATCTTATCAAACAAATATTTTGATACAGCCATTCAGATTAGAACTCCAAAAAACTTAAATACACAGCCTCCCTGTTTCAGATGCTATAATGCTACATAATATAATATTTCTTACTTCAAAGACCAGAAGGCCTTGTATATTGGTTTCGGTTGCTAAAAATTAAAAAAAAATCCCCGACAATATTCTGGCATTAGTAGGGCAAAAAGTCTTGTTTGTGGCGAAACAAAGTGCTAAATTGGTAGTTTTAACGGTACATCCCTTTTTTTGCTAACAATAATCACCAATGCTTAAAATTTTGTTCAAAATACAAAATATGCCATTTATGGGTGTATTCAATATACAAGCTTGATAAGTTTGAGGTATAGTTTTTGAAACATTGAATTAGATGGCACTTACTTGGGGTAAACAAGCACGTGCTTGCACTTTTAGGTAAATAATATCCAAATCTAATGTCTGATTTCTCGTCCAATATCTAAAGTTAATTATTTAATTTGATTCCTTCAGATAAAATAAAAAAAAAATATTCCTTCAGATAAAAAAAAATCAACAGCGACTGTCCGTAGTTCTCGAGAAAAAAAAAATATCACATTTATGGATGTATACAATATAGAAACTTGGAAAATTTAAGGTACCTTTCTTGAAAATATTGAAGTACATGGTATAAATGCGTGCTTGTACTTTTAGATAAATCTAATGCAGTGCTTCCATTCCACTAATGTGGGAATAAGGTATTTAAGCACGAAAAAAGAGTAGAATTATAGGAGGACACAATCCGGAAGTAAGTATGTTATCGTGCTTACTATTTGAACAGAAATGTTAACAAAATTGACTCTTATGCTATATTACGAGTGTTTCTACTTCAATTTTTTTCAATCCCTAAAGGGCTATTGGAAAAGCCCTAGAAATCCCTATTTTTAATATCAATATCTCTATAATTTTCTCCATTTTCTGACTTTTTTCCAAATTACAGGCAAAGCCTTATTAGAGTGACTTAATAGCAATTAGTAGAGATGCTCTAATATCTCCTGTTGCCCACCCCTGCTGCCACCTACAACTTTTTTGCACCCCAAATATGGGCATAGAGTCCCTAGGGAGAACATGTGGTTAATGGGGGCAATGACCTCTTTCTCCAGGTGTGTTTTCGGCACGCTCTCAGCGAATGTTATGATCCAGAAACAGCATTTGTTGTTGTTTTGGACATGTACATGCTCGATGCAAATGTTATGAGTTTCCCGGAAACAGTTAGATCACGTGTTTCCTTCTCAGCCAATTAGCGAGTCGGATACATATCCTTTCTCAGCCAATCAGAGGGCTTGTTACATATGGGTTTCCCCGTTACATAACAATTCACCCTTGAGATTTCGTATATAACGGGCATTCAATGTGATTAAATTATCAGAAGGTATTTTGACACAATGGATAATTTTGATGAATTAGAAGCATTGGCAACCTCAATCTACCATGTAAGTTCCGTTTTTATTTTCAAAATAAAATTATTTTCCGCGGTCACCCTCCAGTATATTCAGGTAAATCCCCCCCGCCCCCCATACAATACAAATATCACTTTACAATCTTTATACTCGATAGAAAACATAAAAGGTGTTTTGTTACCCTCAAAACCTAACCCCCCCCCCCATCCATCATTGTTTTTACAACCAAATTCTCGCAAAAAGAAATAATTCTCATTTCGTTAAATTCCTTCCTTCTATATTTCGCGCTAAAGCGACCACTGACTTCTCTCAATTTTTAATGAAAATGCCCTTCTATTTTGACATAATGCTCCAGCGCGAAGCCTATAATTAGCAGTCACCCCTTTTCCTGTCTGTATACATTAGCTGGTTTTAGGCAATCGAGGTTTTCAGTGCTTTTACGTAATTCAGTGTTTGTCTGAAAATAGCGGTCAGCTAATTTTGTCTACAAATTAGCGATAGACCTAGGGTGGATTAATTTTCATAAATTTAGGGGAGGGGGCGTGAATCCGTTATTTTTGATGGGGAGGGGGTTAGCGCTTTTATTAGTGGCAAAATAGAAATGAAAAAATAATTGTTTCTTACTTCAGTGTCTAACCATTTCTCTTTGACATTTTAGCGATTTTAGCTATAACAATTTTCCTAAATTTAGGGGAGGGGGGGCGTGAATCCAGGATTTTTGTTGGGGAGGGGGTTAGCGCTTTTATTAGTGGCAAAATAGAAATGAAAAGATAATTGTTTCTTACTTCAGTGTCTAACCATTTCTCTTCGAAATTTAGCGATTTTAGCTATAACAATTTTCCTAAATTTAGGGGAGGGGGCGTGAATCCGTGATTTTTGTTGGGGAGGGGGTTAGCACTTTTAATAGTGACAAAATAGAAATGAAAAGATAATTGTTTCTTACTTCAGTGTCTAACCATTTCTCTTCGAAATTTAGCGATTTTAGCTATAACAATTTTCCTAAATTTAGGGGAGGGGGCGTGAATCCGTGATTTTTGTTGGGGAGGGGGTTAGCACTTTTAATAGTGACAAAATAGAAATGAAAAGATAATTGTTTCTTACTTCAGTGTCTAACCATTTCTTTTCGAAATTTAGCGATTTTAGCTATAACAATTTTCCTAAATTTAGGGGAGGGGGCGTGAATCCGTGATTTTTGTTGGGGAGGGGGTTAGCACTTTTAATAGTGACAAAATAGAAATGAAAAGATAATTTAAGCACTTTTTTTCAGATATAATAATGTTTGGTGTGATTGACACAGAATATATTGGTCTGAAATATTCCTCAACTGGCATTATTTTCGAAGCAGCTTTCTTACTCCTAGACAATCAACGACGTGAAATTCATTGCTATAAATGGAACATCAGATACAATATGTATAAGTACGAGAAAAACAGATGGAGTCCAACACTAAATTTTATAAATCAAAATGGCTTTTACGCTAAAACCATACGACCACATAATGAAAATGGCTATGAAATAAAACATGTACAAGAGGAAATTCAGGAAATATGCAGTTTTTTCGGTGTGCAAGCTGTTTATGTTAAGGGAAACGTGCCAACTGATAAACTCTTACTAGAAAAATGTGATAAAAACATAGCATTATTCAATTTAGAAGACTTCAAATGTGAGAAATACCTGCATTCAGTTCATGACCCAGAAGATGAAGTTAGATATTTCGCTAAATGGATACCGGAAAAGATACCTGACATGGAAAAATGCATCAGATATCCAAAGTCCTAAACTTGCTCCTCCTCATATCAAATGGATTAAGCTTCTTTTTTTTAAATATGTCATTATTTTTTTCAAATGTTTTTAAATATGTTTAAGCAATAAAAATCTTAAGCCTCAACCGTTTTTATTCTTTAGAATAGTCCATCGCCATGAAAATTATACTTTCAGATTCAACATGTCAGGGAACACAATTTCAAGTTCAGCATGTTGGAGAACCCTAAATAGTCACCCCAAAAAAGGTAAGTTAACCCTAAAAGGTTAAAGAATTTTTCTGAAATTATCTTAAGCCTGAGACGTTTTTATTCTTTAGAATAGTCCATCGCCACGAAAATTAGACTTTCAGATTCAACATGCCAGGGAACACACTTTCAAGTTCAGCATGTTGGAGAACCCTAAATAGTCATCCATAAAAAGGTAAGTTAACTCTAAAAGGTTAAAGAATTTTTCTGAAATTATCTTAAGCCTGAGACGTTTTTATTCTTCAGAATAGTCCATCGCCACGAAAATTAGACTTTCAGATTCAACATGCCAGGGAACACACTTTCAAGTTCAGCATGTTGGAGAACCCTAAATAGTCACCCCTAAAAAGGTAAGTTAACCCTAAAAGGTTAAAGAATTTCCCTGAAATTACACTTTCAGATCCAACAGGTCAGGGAACACACTTTCAAGTTCAGCATGTTGGAGAACCCTAAATGCTCATCCCTAAAAAGGTAAGTTAACCCTAAATGGTTAAAGAATTTCTCTATTTATGCAGAGTTTCAACTAGCTATGGCTAAGTTTGCTAAAGACAAGCTATTTTCTTGCGAAAACATACAAAATCAGAAAAAATGTTCAATGTTCCTCTAGTACCTACGCAATTAGACTAAAAATGAAGATATTTATGCAGAGTTTCAACTAGCTATGGCTAAGTTTGCTAAAGACATGCTATTTTCTTGCGAAAACACAAACAAAATCAGAAAAAATGTTCAATGTTCCTTTACTACCTACGCAATTAGGCTAAAAATGATGATATTTATGCAGAGTTTCAACTAGCTATGGCTAAGTTTGCTAAAGACAAGCTATTTTCTTGCGAAAACACACAAAATCAGAAAAAATGTTCAATGTTCCTCTAGTACCTACGCAATTAGACTAAAAATGAAGATATTTATGCAGAGTTTCAACTAGCTATGGCTAAGTTTGCTAAAGACATGCTATTTTCTTGCGAAAACACAAACAAAATCAGAAAAAATGTTCAATGTTCCTCTAGTACCTACGCAATTAGACTAAAAATGAAGATATTTATGCAGAGTTTCAACTAGCTATGGCTAAGTTTGCTAAAGACAAGCTATTTTCTTGCGAAAACACACAAAATCAGAAAAAATGGTCAATGTTCCTTTAGTACCTACGCAATTAAACTAAAAGTGAAGATATTTATGCAGAGTTTCAACTAGCTATGGCTAAGTTTGCTAAAGACAAGCTATTTTCTTGCGAAAACACAAACAAAATCAGAAAAAATGTTCAATGTTCCTTTAGTACCTACACAATTAGACTAAAAATGAAGATATTTATGCAGAGTTTCAACTAGCTATGGCTAAGTTTGCTAAAGACAAGCTATTTTCTTGCGAAAACACACAAACTCAGAAAAAATGTTCAATGTTCCTTTAGTACCTACGCAATTAGACTAAAAATGAAGATATTTATGCAGAGTTTCAACTATCTATGGCTAAATTTGCTAAAGACAAGCAAGTTTCTTGCGAAAACCCACAAAATCAGAAAAAATGATCAATGTTCCTTTAGTACCTACGCAATTAGACTAAAAATGAAGATATTTATGCAGAGTTTCAACTAGCTATGGCTAAGTTTGCTAAAGACAAGCTATTTTCTTGCGAAAACACACAAAATCAGAAAAAATGTTCAATGTTCCTCTAGTACCTACACAATTAGGCTGAAATGAAGATATTTATGCAGAGTTTCAACTATCTATGGCTAAGTTTGCTAAAGACAAGCTATTTTCTTGCGAAAACACACAAAATCAGAAAAAATGTTCAATGTTCCTTTAGTACCTACGCAATTAGGCTTAAATGAAGATATTTATGCAGAGTTTCAACTAGCTATGGCTAAGTTTGCTAAAGACAAGCTATTTTCTTGCGAAAACACACAAAATCAGAAAAAAATGTTAAATGTTCCTCTAGTACCTACGCAATTAGGCTAAAAATGAAGATATTTATGCAGAGTTTCAACTATCTATGGCTAAGTTTGCTAAAGACAAGCTATTTTCTTGTGAAAACACACAAAATCAGAAAAAATGTTCAATGTTCCTTTAGTACCTACACAATTAGGCTAAAAATGAAGATATTTATGCACAGTTTCAACTAGCTATGGCTAAGTTTGCTAAAGACAAGCTATTTTCTTGCGAAAACACACAAACTCAGAAAAAATGTTCAATGTTCCTTTAGTACCTACGCAATTAGACTAAAAATGAAGATATTTATGCAGAGTTTCAACTATCTATGGCTAAATTTGCTAAAGACAAGCAAGTTTCTTGCGAAAACCCACAAAATCAGAAAAAATGATCAATGTTCCTTTAGTACCTACGCAATTAGACTAAAAATGAAGATATTTATGCAGAGTTTCAACTAGCTATGGCTAAGTTTGCTAAAGACAAGCTATTTTCTTGCGAAAACACACAAAATCAGAAAAAATGTTCAATGTTCCTCTAGTACCTACACAATTAGGCTTAAATGAAGATATTTATGCAGAGTTTCAACTAGCTATGGCTAAGTTTGCTAAAGACAAGCTATTTTCTTGCGAAAACACACAAAATCAGAAAAAATGTTCAATGTTCCTCTAGTACCTACACAATTAGGCTGAAATGAAGATATTTATGCAGAGTTTCAACTATCTATGGCTAAGTTTGCTAAAGACAAGCTATTTTCTTGCGAAAACACACAAAATCAGAAAAAATGTTCAATGTTCCTTTAGTACCTACGCAATTAGGCTTAAATGAAGATATTTATGCAGAGTTTCAACTAGCTATGGCTAAGTTTGCTAAAGACAAGCTATTTTCTTGCGAAAACACACAAAATCAGAAAAAATGTTAAATGTTCCTCTAGTACCTACGCAATTAGGCTAAAAATGAAGATATTTATGCAGAGTTTCAACTATCTATGGCTAAGTTTGCTAAAGACAAGCTATTTTCTTGTGAAAACACACAAAATCAGAAAAAATGTTCAATGTTCCTTTAGTACCTACACAATTAGGCTAAAAATGAAGATATTTATGCACAGTTTCAACTAGCTATGGCTAAGTTTGATAAAGACAAGCTATTTTCTTGCGAAAACACACAAAATCAGAAAAAATGTTCAATGTTCCTCTAGTACCTACGCAATTAGGCTGAAATAAAGATGTTTATTCAGAGTTTCAACTATCTATGGCTAAGTTTGCTAAAGACAAGCTATTTTCTTGTGAAAACACACAAAATCAGAAAAAAATGTTCAATGTTCCTTTAGTACCTACGCAATTAGACTAAAAATGAAGATATTTATGCAGAGTTTCAACTATCTATGGCTAAGTATGCTAAAGACAAGCTATTTTCTTGCGAAAACACACAAAAACAGAAAAAATTTTCAATGTTCCTTTAGTACCTACACAATTAGGCTTAAATGAAGATATTTATGCAGAGTTTCAACTAGCTATGGCTAAGTTTGCTAAAGACAAGCTATTTTCTTGCGAAAACACAAACAAAATCAGAAAAAATGTTGTTAGGTTTGGTTAAGTTAGATTAGGTTAGGTTAGCCTACGTACGTGCGCATATAGGTTAGGTTAGGTTGGATTAAGTTAGGTTAGGTTAAGTTAGGTTAGGTTAGATTAAGTTAGGTTAGGTTAAGTTAGGTTAGGTTAGGTTAGATTAAGTTAGGTTAGGTTAAGTTAGGTTAGGCTAGGTTAGCCTACGTACGCGCGCGTACGTAGGCTAACCTAGCCTAACCTAACTTAACCTAACCTAACTTAATCTAACCTAACCTAACCTAACCTAACTTAACCTAACCTAACTTAATCTAACCTAACTTAACCTAACCTAACTTAATCCAACCTAACCTAACCTATATGCGCACGTAAGTAGGCTAACCTAACCTTTTTGAGGGGGGTTAGGTTTTGAGGGTAAAAGAACACCTTTTATGTTTTCTATCGAGTATAAAGATTGTAAAATGATGTTTGTATTGTATGGGGGGTGGGGGGGATTTACCTGAATATATTGGAGGGTGACCGCGGAAAATAATTTTATTTTGAAAATAAAAACGGAACTTACATGGTAGATTGAGGTTGCCAATGCTTCTAATTCATCAAATTTATCCATTGTGTCAAAATACCTCCTGATAATTTAATCACATTGCATGCCCGTTATATACGAAATCTCAAGGGTGAATTGTTATGTAACGGGGAAAACCATATGTAACAAGCCCTCTGATTGGCTGAGAAAGGATATGTATCCGACTCGCTGATTGGCTGAGAAGGAAACACGTGATCTAACTGTTTCCGGGAAACTCATAACATTTGCATCGAGCATGTACATGTCCAAAACCACAACAAATGCTGTTTCTGGATCATAACATTCGCTTAGAGCGTGCCAAAAACACACCTGGAGAAAGAGGTCATTGCCCCATTAACCACATGTTCTCCCTAGGGACTCTATGCCCATATTTGGGGTGCAAAAAAGTTGTAGGTGGCAGCAGGGGTGGGTAACAGGAGATATTAGAGCATCTCTACTGCAATTGTTCAAGACGACCTATTTTGCAACTCAAGACCTTTTAATTTTACCAAAACATCTACTTTTGACATTTAGAACAATGCTTTGCATTTATCGACTAGTTAAGCTTGGTTTTGATTTATAGATTCTAGGTCCAGATCTCAGATTCTGGACCATATTAATATATTTTATTTGTTTGTTTTTCTTTGCCACCATTTTTTTTCAACACCCCTCGTTTTTATTTGGATTGGTATGAACGATTGCCATGAATGATATCCTACTGGTTGCTTTTTCACGCATTATTTTTATTTTGACTTTTTTATATTGAGTTGTTAATTCAAAGCAGAGTGTAGTACCAAAGATAAATAACTTACAGCTTGATTTAAGGACAGCGCCTGCATTTTGATCTTTTGAATTATTCGATTTTAACTAGTGTACAATGCTACCTGCCTCCCAGTTTTCCAGAAAATGCCAAATTTAGACGAACTTTAAACTGTATTCAGAAAAATTTAATAAAAATTACCAAAAAATAAGATTTAAGAGAAAACACCAAATAGTAAAATTAATACCCCAAGTCATCGTCGTCGTCGCCATCCCCATCGTCTTTCCCAATGCCTAAAAAAGTGACGCATTTGGACACAGTTGTATCGAATTTCATGAGCCTTCTTTTTTTCTTTAAACTCTCGGTGAAAGTAGAGGGCCTTTACGCTTTTTCCCATACTTGAAAGAAATCGTCACAGCCAAAGCTACGTTTTTGAGACCATTCCTCTTTTCATTTTTTATTGTTATCGGAACGCTGAAAAGTCTCTCCACAACGACATTTGAGCAGGGAAGTCCAAAAATAAGCCGAATAATATAAAGAACGGTTGTGAACTTTAGCACTCCACTTCACGTCTTGATGGACGCCACTCAGTTCAAAAAATAAATCGGGTTTCCACCACTAAGCAAACTGTCGTGTAGACTAAGCAGCATCAATGCCCACCTCGCTTTTTCGACCAGCCGGAAATCCCACGAGGGGTACCCGAACCGTGGCAAAAAAGCCGCAACGATAGAATATCACCATCCGATGCGACTTTTACAATCTCTACAACGTTGGAAATGTCGCGATCAAATGGATATCAGTCGACTACCTGGGACACAGCTTCAATTTAAAATTTCTTGGCAATCTCCTTGACTCTGTTGTATTTCTCCATGAACTTTGTAGCTTTTCCTTGTAGGAAAAACAGACGGTTGGTCGCTTCTAGTCCCAGGTAAACCTTAGAGGTGGGTAGGAAGAACTCTTCTCTTTTAAGATTCACAGACTGGTTAGACTCAATTTGTTTCACATAGACTTTTACCATGAAATTAATTTAAAAAACTTTTTCCACATAATAAGTTTTTCAAAGAAAAGTAAAGAACTCCACTAAACAAAAATGAATAAAAATAAAATCAAATAATCTACCAAGCGTGAAACTACCACAAATCAGCATCGATAAATAAATGAAACCCATAACGAACAGAAATTACAATAATTAACCGAGTCAAACTCAAAACGAGCAGAAATTAACACAAGTTGGGCGCAAAACCCCTATGCTTTCCCAAGGCCAGAACAAAATTTGCACTTTACTGAAAAAATATAAATATTTTTACTTTTATAACTTTAATAAATCAAATCATATTAAAATGTTGATTACTAAATATCAGTATATGTATATTAAACTGACAATGCACATTCATTTGGATTTTTCGGTAAAGTGCAAATTTTGTTCTGGCCTTGGGAAGGCAGAGGGGTTTGCACCCAATTTATGTTAATTTCTACTCGTTTTGAGTTTGACTCGGCACCTTATATGCCCCCAGGGCATAAATTACAACCCTTACCCTAAGGTCTGTTAGGGTGGTTGTCATCCTCTAAGACCGAATTTCCAGAACTTTAAACTTCGTTAAACAACATGGCTATCTCAAAATTTTGATTGGATGTAGTTGGGAAATGGTGGGCGTTAGAGGGGTTTTAGTAGCCTTCCAATCACTTTTGACTATTAAAAAGGGCAAAAGCCACTCCAATTTCCAGTTTAATGAGCGCTTTTCGAAGTTTCTACGACAAATTCTTCGATACGAAGTCCCCTGCTCTAAAGGAAAAAATTAATAGATAATAAGAGCTACGTTCTGCCAACATCATTCTTATATGCCCGCAGGGCATAACTTAAAACCCTTGCCCTGAGGGTTGTGGGGAGGTGTCCTCCTCTTTACTTAGTCCCCGTTTCTTGCCTCGTTCTCGAGTGTCCCCGTTGTTTACTTAGGCAGCGCGATCGTGCTGCCTATTATTTATACAACAACTTTCTATATAAACCTTATATGCCCCCAGGGCATAACTTACAACCCTTGCACTGATGGCTCTGACCATTATATGCCCTGGGGGAATATAAGGTGTTTATAGAAAGCGTTGTCGTTTCCAAAAGGGCTCATTCGATTGGAAATTGAAAGGCCTAGTGCCCTTTTTAATAGTCGAAAGTGATTGGAAGGCTTGACATTTTCAAACAGTTCGTGGTAACGAACTGTAAGTAAGGAGCGACCCGGCTCAATGGTAACCGAAACTCTAGAAAACGGTATTTTGATACAAATAGATACATCAAAAGAATCAGATTTTAATGCTGATTTCAAACATATAACTTTAATCAATTTTAATCCTACCCATCAAAAGTTAGGCGCCTGAGAAAATTTGGCTGATTTTCGAAAAAAGGGGGAAATACCCCCTAAAAGTTATAGAACCTTAATGAAAATCACACCATCATATTCCGCGTATCAGAGAACCCTACTGTAGAGGTTTCAAGCTCCCATCTACAAAAATGTGGAATTTTGCATTTTTTGCCAGAAGAAAGATCACGGGTGCGTGTTTATTTGTTTGTTTTTTTTTTTCCCAGGGGTGATCGTATCGACCCAATTGTCCTAGAATATCGTAGGAGGGCTCATTGGAATGGAAATTGAAAGTTCTAGTGCCCTTTTTAAGTGACCAAAAAAAAATGGAGGGCAACTAGGGCCCCTCCCACGCTCATTTTTTTCTCAAAGTCACCTGATCAAAATTTTGGGATAGCCATTTTGTTCAGCATGTTCGAAAATATTATAAGTATGTCTTTAAGGATGACTTAATCCCCCGAAGTTCCCAGGGGGAGGGCTGAAAGTTATGAACTTTACCCAATGTTAACATATAGTATTGGTTAATTGGAAGCACACAGACGTTTTCAGGGGAGATTTTTCCTGGTAGTGGGGGTGGGTGGGTGGGTCAGGGGTTATGTGGGAGGATCTTTCCATGAAGGAAGTTTTCATGGGGGAAGGGACATTGCTATGAAGGGGACGCCGGACTTTCCAGCATTATCTAAAAAAAGATCATAAATTTAATATAAAAAAACAAGTATTTCAACTGCAACAGCAGCAACATCGAAACTTTAAACGAAAAGAAAATATTACATATATAATTGGGTTCACCCCGTAGTCAATGCCTCGCTCTTTAAGCCAAAGATTTTTTAGTACTTTCATAAGAGCTATTTAATCTAATTAACGGCCTTTGTGATTAAGCGGTCATTTTTAAAGAATTGGAACAAAATTCGAACTTTCGCTTGAAGAGCAAGGTATTGACTAGGGGGCGAACCCCCTAATAAACGTATTAAAAATATATGAATATAGAAGTTCGTTACGTAAATTAATTCGTAAGTTACGTATATTTATTACTAATAAAAACGCTCGTAAATAAAATTAAACAAGTTTCGAGAAAGCCATTTAACTAAATAAAAGTAAATTAATATGAAAATTTTGTTTTAATTATTCATGTACGGTGAGCCAAGATCAAAACCTGCATTTATTCAAAAACGTTCAAAAATTAAATAAAAAAAACAAGTTTTTTAAACTGAAAGTAAGGAGCGACATTAAAACTTAAAACGAACAGATATTATTCTGTATATGAAAGAGACTGTCCCCTCCTCAACGCCTCGCTCTTTACGGTAAAGTTTGACTCTGTCTCACAACTTTATTTTTAAAACAATAAAAAACTTTAGCGTAAAGAGCGAGGCGTTGAGGAGGGGACAGTCTCTTTCATATACAGAATAATTTCTGTTCGTTTTAAGTTTTAATGTCGCTCCTTACTTTCAGTTTAAAAAACTTGTTTTTTTTTATTTAATTATAGTAAAGATCGAAGTGGGTATAATGTATTATTTTTATTGCTGTTGTTGTTTAGACCAGGGCACTTCGTATCGAAGGAGTTGTCGTGGGAACTTCGAAAAGGGCTCATTCGATTGAAAATAGAAAGTGCTGATGCCCTTTTTAATAGTCGAAAGTGATTTGAGGGGAACTAATCTCCCTTTCACTCCCACCCTCCCCCGCCCACAATCATCCATCCTAAATCCATCCATCCACAAATATCCTCCTAAAAGACCTAATTTCCAGAACGTTCAACTACGTTGAAAAAAATGGATATCTGAAAATTTTGATTGGATGTGTTTTGGAAAATGATGGGCGTGAGAGGGGCGTTAGTCGCTATCCAATCACATTAAACTATTAAAAAAGGCACTAGCCCTTTCAATTTCCAATTGAATGAGCCCCTCTTCAAGTTTCTACCACAAAGGTTTCAATAAAAACCTTATATGCCCCCAGGGCATAACTTATAATCCTTGCCCTGAGGGTTGTGGGGAAGTGTCATCCTCTTTACTTAGTCCCCGTTTCTTGTGTCGTTCTCGAGTGTCCCCTTTGTTTACTTAGGCAGCACGATCGTGCTGCCTATGTTTTATACAACAACTTTCTATATAAACCTTATATGCCCCCAGGGCTTAAATTACAACCCTTGCACTGATGGCTCTGACCATTATATGCCCTTTGGGAATATAAGGTGTTTATAGAAAGCGTTGTCGTTTCCAAAAGGGCTCATTCGATTGGAAATTGAAAGGCCTAGTGCCCTTTTTAATAGTCAAAAGTGATTGGAAGGCTTGACATTTTTATAGTAAAGATCGAAGTGGATATAATGTATTATTTTTATTGCTGTTGTTGTTTAGACCAGGGTACTTCGTATCGAAGGAGTTGTCGTGGGAACATCTAAAAGGGCTCATTCGATTGATAATAGAAAGGGCTGATGCCCTTTTTAATAGTCGAAAGTGATTTGAGGGGAACTAATCTCCCTTCCACTCCCACCCTCCCCCGCCCACAATCATCCATCCTAAATCCATCCATCCACAAATATTATCCTAAAAGACCTATTTTCCAGAACCTTCAACTACGTTGAAAAAAATGGATATCTGAAAATTTGATAGGATGTGTTTTGGAAAATGGTGGCCGTGAGAGGGGCGTTAGTCGCTATCCAATCACTTTAAACTATTACAAAAAGGCACTAGCCCTTTCAACTTCCAATTGAATGAGCCCCTTTGAAGTTTCTAAGACAACACTTTCAATAAAAACTATATATGCCCCAAGGCATAACTTACAAACCTTGCCATGAGGGCTGTGGGGGGAGAAATTGTCATCCTTAAAGACCTAATTTCCGAAACTTTCAACTACATTGAATAAAATGGATATCTAAAAATGTTGATTGGATGTGTTTGGGGAAAAGGTGGGCGTGAGAGGGGAGTTAGTTGCCCTCAAATCACTTTCGACTATTAAAAAGGGTACTATCCCTTTGAATTTCAAATCGAATGAGCCCCTCTTCAAGTTTCTACCACAAAGGTTTCAATAAAAACCTTATATGCCCCAGGGTATAACTTATAATCCTTGCCCTGAGGGTTGTGGAGGAGTGTCCTCTTAAAAAATATATTTTCTATCTGGAAAGCAACTACGCTGAACAAAATGGCTATCTCAAAATTTTTATTGGATGTGTTTGGGGGAATGATGGGCGTGGGGGGGGGGGGGCTAGTTGCCCTTTCACTTTCGACTATGAAAAAAGGCACTAGCCCTTTGAATTTTCAATCGAATAATCTTTTTTCGAAGTTTCTACGACAACGCCTTCTTTAAAAACCTTATATGCTCCCAGGGCATAATTTAAAACCCTTGCACTGAGGGCTGTGGGGGAGTGTCCTTCTCAAAACATATTTTTTATCTGGATATCAACTACGCTGAACAAAATGGCTATCTCAAAATTTTGATTGGATGTGTTTGGGGAAATGATGGGTGTGGGGGAGCTAGTTGCCCTCCAATCCCTTTTGACTATTAAAATGGGCACTAGCCCTTTGAATTTTCAATCGAATAATCTTTTTTCTAAGTTTCTACGACAACGCCTTCTTTAAAAACCTTATATGCTCCCAGGGCATAATTTAAAACCCTTGCCCTTAGGGCTGTGGGGGAGTGTCCTCCTCAAAAACGAATTTTCTATCTGTAAATCAACTACACTGAACAAAATGGATATCTCAAAATTTTGATTCGATGTGTTTGGGGAAATGATGGGCGTTGGGGAGGGGCTAGTTGCCCTTCAATTACTTTCGACTATTAAAAAGGGTACTAGCCCTTCAAATTTCCAATCGAATGAGCCTGTTTTGAAGTTTCTACGACAACGCCTTCTTAAAAACCTTATATACCCCAAGGGCATAACTTAAAACCCTTACCCTGAGGGTTGTGGGGGAGTGTCCTCCTCAAAACTTATTTTCTATCTGGAAATCAAAAACGCTGAACAAAATGGCTATCTCAAAATTCTGATTGGATGTGTTTGGGGGAATCATGGGCGTGAGGGGGGGGGGGCTAGTTGCCCTCCAATCACTTTCAACTATTAAAAAGGGCACTAGAACCCTCAATTTTCAATCGAATGAGCCCCTTTTGAAGCTTCTACGATGACCCCTTCAATATGAAGTGCCCTGCTCTAAAGGAAAAATATTAAATAGTACATTGTGCCAACATCCTTTTTATATGCCCTCAGGTTATAACTTAAAAACCTTGCCCCGAGGGTTGTGGGGAAGTGTCCTCCTCAAAAACATATTTTCTATCTGGAAATCAACTACGCTGAACAAAAAGGCTTTCTCAAAATTTTGATTGGATGTGATTTAGGGAATGATGGGTGGGGGGGCTAGTTGCCCTCCAATCACTTTCGACTATTAAAAAGGGTACTATCCCTTCGAATTTCCAATCGAATGAGCATTATTTGAAGTTTCTATGACAACGCCTTCTATAAAAACCGTATATGCCCCCAGGGCATAACTCATAATCCTTGCCCTGAGGGCTGTGGAGGAGTGTCCTCTTCAACAATATATTTTCTATCTGGAAATCAACTACACTCAACAAAATGCCTATCTCAAAATTTTGATTGGATGCGTTTGGGGGAATAATGGGCGTGGGGGGATCTCATTGTTCTCCAACCACTTTCGACTATTGAAAGGGCACTAGAACTCTCAATTTCCAATTGAATGAGCCGCTTTTGAAGTTTCTACGACGACCCCTTCCATATGAAGTGCCCTGCTCTAAAGGAAAAAAATAATAAATAGTACATTGTGCCCACTTCGTTCTAATATGCCGTCATGGCATACCTTAAAACCCTTGCCCTGAGGGTTGTTGGGGAGTGTCCTCCTAATAAACATATTTTCTATCTGGAAATCAACTACGCTGAACAAAATGACTATCTCAAAATTTTGATTGGATGTGTTTGGGGGAATGATGGGCGTGGGGGGGGGTCTAGTTGCCCTTCAATCACTTCCGACTATTAAAAAGAGCATTAGTCACTCCAATTTCCAATTGAATGAGCCCTTTTTGAAGTTCCTACGACAATTCATTCGATACGAAGTGCCCGGTTGGAGAAAAAAAAAACACATTGTGCCAGCATCGTTCTTTACTTAGGCAGCGCTAGCGTGCTGCCCATGATTGTGACAAAGGCTCTTCACAACTTCTAGCACTTATTTTTTAAGCATGTTAAAATCGTAAATGTGCACAGCTGCTTCTATTTATATTTGTCTATAACGTCGGTGCTTCCACGTTGGTTATTTTGTTTCAAATTTTGCGGGTCTATCCAAGTTCGACAAAAACAAGAACGTTTGTCAATCACTTTTGCCGAAATCCCGTTGTTGTATCCACAATTCCTATTTCCGTAACAAAAATCCATAGGCTCGGCAAGGAAAAAGTGGAAAATCCAAATTTAAAGTAGAAATAAAGTAATAAAGTAGGTCTAATAATATTAGAGGAGAAACATTCAAAATAAATTATTCTACTCTAAAATATAGTAAAAATGGAAGCACTGATCTAATGTCCAAGTTAAATATTCATTTAGATCCATTCAGGTAGAAAAAGAGAAAATATCATCTGCGACTCTCCACAGAATCATTTGTTGGTAAATCAAATGTTTAACTTTTTGTCAATGAGTGGGTTGATATTTCAAGTACCGATCTTGGTACTTAAAAAAAATCGGGTAATCTTTAAAAGACTATCTTTCCTTATTAATTTCTGGCACGGTTAAAAAATACGACTTGAAATTTCCTTGCCATTGATTGGACTGGATGCTCAGTTTTAAAAGGCAATGCTATAACGTTGCCTATAGTAAAGGCCGCAAGGTTTCATGTTGTTTTTTTTCCCCAGAGGCACTCTATAAGTCGGTGGTCGTATAAACTTCGGAGGGGCTCAATTGATTAGAAATCAAAAGACTTAGGGCCATTTTTAATATTCAAAAGTGATCGAAGGGCAACTACCCTCCCCACCTTAATTTCCCCAAATGCACCCAGTTGATATTTTGACATAGAGATTTTCTTCAAAATGCTCCAAAGATCTTATAACAATACCTCCAGGGTCGACACAAGCCCGAAGAGCCTGCGTACCCGTGTTTTAAGTTATACCCAGGGGGTGTATAAGGTTTTTATGGAAGAGGTGGTCGTAGAAAAACGGAGGAGACTCATTTAATTGGAAATAGAAAGTTCTAGTTACCTTTTTACAAGTCAAAAGTGATCAAAGGGATGTGAACCCCAACGTCTTTTTCCCTAAATAAATATGATCGAGATTTTGAGATATCATTTTGTTCAAAATAGTCCAAATTAAATATATAATAATTCCCTCCATGTTTGATCAAACCCTCTAGAGCCTGAGGAAAGGATTGCAAGATATGCCATGGTGGCATATAAGGTTCTTATGGAAGTTGTGGTCATATAAATTTTGGAAGAGCCTCATTTGATTGAAAATTGAAAGTTTTAGTTCCCTTTTTAAGAATTAACAGTGATTGGAGGGCAAATAACCCACTTTTCAACACCTTGTTTATCCCAGATTTATTTGATAAAAATTTTGAGGCAGCTCTTTTCTTTAAAATATTCTGAGCATTATATAATAATACCTCTGGGGTTGAGACAACCCTCCTGTGCCCCAAGGTGACGATTGTAGATTATATCCTGGGGGTAAATAAGTTTTTTATGGAAGAGGTGGTCTTAAAAATCTTGGACGAGGATCATTTGATTACAAGTTGAAAGTCCTAGTTCCCTTTTTAAGATTCAAAAGTACACAAGAGGAACTATACAATACAAGGAACTATACTATACAAGAGGAACTAGCTCCCCCAAATCCTTTATTCCCCAAATACATCCAACCAAAATTTTGACATAGGCATTTTGTTCAAAAAAGTACAAATATCATATAACAATGTCTCTGGGATAGACACAACCCCCTAGAGCCAAGCAAAAAGGGTTTTAAGTAAAGCCCCTGGGTCACATGGTTTTTATATTGACGGAGTAATTGTATAAGCTTTGGAGGAATCTAATTTGATTGAAATTTGAAATTTTTAGTTTCCTTTTTAGGAGTCACAAGTGATCAGTATGCAACCTGCCCTCCCTCTTATAGCCTTTTCCCCAAATTAATTAAAAAAAAACTTTCCGAAAAATAAGTTTTTCAAAGAAAAGTAAAGGCCATTTTAAACTTAAGCTCAGCAGATACAAATACCTTTTAAAATTCAAACTCAAAACGACAAGAAATTACTATTAAAGAATAAATGAAACCCAAAACGAACAGAAATTAAATAAACAATCATAGCAAAAACATACAACAAGTAATAATATAAATCAATAAATAAATTTTAAAACGAGTAATGCTTAGATTGAACATGAAAATCAAGCTTAAAACGAAAAAAAAATATTTTCCTATTGAAGTATAAATGAAACTTAAAACGATCAGAAATTGAATAAATAATCAATGCAAACAAACATACTATAGATATTAATGTAAATTAATAAATAAATCTTAAAACGAGTGAAACTTAAATTGAATATGCAAATCAAGCTTGAAACGATCAAAAATCACCACAAACAAGAGTTTGGGTATGACCTCCTTCTCTCACTGTAAAAGTCTAAAACCTACTACGTCATTGGCGCTTTACTGAAAACCAATTTTGTGACAAATATTTTCTTTTGTATCTAATATTGAAAATAAAATGATCCTCGATCAATAGTTTCAAACACCTGGGAACGTGTCTAGACATGATTTTCCCTAGTAACAGGGAAAAAGGGTATGCCACATGACGTCAGAGGGTTGTGTTTAAAATCCTATGCTATTTCCCTATGGCTGTCGTGACGTCAGAGGGCATGTCACGGGAATTATATGGGAAAAGGGTTATGTATGTAGTAGAAAAACAATGAAGGTGTGTCATATAACCGTGCCAAGGACGGGAATGACGCCTAGAAACAGGCATGCCATAATGTCAGAGGGCATGTCACAGAAATTCAATGGAAAAGGGACAGGGCTGTCACAGAAAGCTGGGGTGGGCTGTCGTCGGAATCCTTATGGCCCCACTACAAATATATACAGACAATACAATAACCAAAATTATAAAAATTAACCCCAAAAATTTTCAAAGCTTCCTCCTCCACCGCTCACCTATACTTGATTCAAAGTAAAAACTACCCAAGTCTGAAAGAATAACCCTTCGACCAGTTTACCTCCCACAATTGAATAAACACAACTGTCAACAAAAACCCATTGTTGGGGTTCCACCCCTGTTTCTTTTCTTTTCAGATAAATGACCTGGTTTTGTTCCGTAATTACATTTGCTTAGATTTGCCTATAGTATAATTTTCAATGACAATTTAAAAGTCTCGTTGCTAAGCTATAGTTGTTTCGCAATAAGTAAGCTTTGAACTAAATTTTATTTTGGACTTCCTGGTTTGAGTCACTGAATAATAAAGCTAAGAAAGTAGAATTGGTTTTGAATGGGGATTGAGAGGATTGGCTGGGCCAAGCGAAGGTCCACCCCTATGAACAGTTGCTGTAAAGAATATTATTTTTTAGTTAGTCTGCATTTAGACCCCGTTCGGGGAAGTATATTTTTTGGTTGTTATATGTGACTGTTGGGAAGAATACAAGGAAGGTATTTTCTACAAATTGTGTACTAGTTTTCCCGGAACCCAGGCAGGGTAGGAACAGAGTTACAAGATACCGTGATTATTATGTTGACAGGGTGGTTTTTTACCTCCAAGGAGAGAGTTAGAGATTTTCAGTGGTAGCCTAGGGCGGGTAAACCTGGCTTTATAAAGTGGCCATTTGACCATCCGATCACGTTATCATACCCTGGGACAGGGTGTACTTCAAATAGGGTAGTACTTAACCCGATAGTTTTAGAACCGGTGTGGTAGACGCGGGCATCACATTATAATTTGGGGCCGGGGCTCTCCCCTCCAATAAGTGGTGAAACCTGTATATTACCACGCCGATACTGGTGGCATTGTTGCCTACCAGTATAATACCCATTCTCTTTCAAGCCCAAATTTCTAAGAACTAATTTTAACCTATCTTCTGTAACTAGGCATATGTTTGCGTGCACCCTTTCTATAAATATCTTATATTCCCTCTGGGTATGACTTACAAACCTTGCCCTGATGGATGCGGGGGGGGGGGGGGGGTTGTTATCCTCTAAGATATAATTTCCGGACCTTAGAACTACGCTAAACAAAGTGGCTATCTCAAATTTTTATTGGGCGGGTTTGAAGAAATAGTGAGAGGGGTAAATTTTTGATCCGCATGTGTTTAAAAAAATATGGGTATTAAGGCAAATTTTGGAGAAACATTGAGGGGTAGGTTGAGGTAAATCAAGGAAACTGAACGTATTCAAGTTATCAAAATTAATTTCTGAAATATCTTAGGAATTGGTATGGGTATTAACTGGAGCGTTTCAGGGTCACTGCTTCTACTGCTACTAATATGGCTACTACACTCCCCCATAACTCTAAAAGTTTAAAGCCTACTACTTCATTTGTGCTTTACTGAAAACAGATTATATTAAAAGTATTTTATTTTTGTATCTATTACAACATTGAAAATAAAGATAAAAATAACATTTAATAAAATCTTACAATGCTGAGCTTTCAGCAACTAACATCATTATGTGGCCAATCAAATATTCAGTTTAACATTATTAGTTCTTTACAAGGACTATCCAAGACAAACATAGTTTTTAGTAAAGCGCAAACAACGAAATACAAGTTTGACTTTTACAGTTGGAGAAGGGGACAGAAGCCAAAATCTTGTTTAAGTTGTTTTGTTCGTTTTAAGGTTGATTTGCATATTCAACTCAAGTTTTACTCCTTTTAAGATTTATTTATTCATTTATGTTATTACCTGTTGTATTTGATATTGCTTTGGTTCTTTATTTAATTTCTGTTCCTTTTGAATTCCATTTATGCTTTAATAATGATTTCTGGTCGTTTTTAGTTTATATTATTGTTGTAATTAATATCTGCTGATCTTCAATTTAATATGGCCTTTGATTTCCTTTGGTAACCTTTTTTATCAGAAATGTTTTCTTTTTTTCTAATTCCTAAATCAAAATGCATTGCTGGTAATTAATATAACGTTTCCGTAGTCTGCTAACATACACATAGACACAACATCATTCCAAAATATACGGAAATCTTTTCAAGAAAGCTTTACAAATAATATCAAGAGAGGCTAGCGATCAGTAATAGTCATATAATAACTCAAACTTAGAACGAAAATAAATTAATATAAACGAAAAATTCCCTGCCAGCAGGGCGTTCCAAGAATTATTAGGTACTTTTTGGAAAATAAGAGAAGTTCTGGTAGTTTACCACAGTTCAGAATCTAGTAAGGATAGCCCTGATACTCTCCTCAAACTATATTACGGTTACACTGGACCAGTTTTATACGGTTAATTAAATCTACTAAGCTTCATAAAACTTCATAATTCTTAATTTCAAGAAAGTGAGAATTTAGGTAATCTGCTTATTTCTTTATTTTAACTTTTTTTCTAAATATATAAGAAGCCTTCATGCATACTTCTTTCAATTATCATAACTATGTCAGGTTTTAATAATACCCCCCACAAAATTGCAGATTAGCTCTAATTAAGATTTTAATAACTTTTAATTAAAAAATTTTCATTATTTCGAGAAAGAAAACTGTCTACTTACCGTGCTTTGTAAACCAGCAAAAATTTCCATTTTGCTACCAAAGTCTTCTGCCTTGTTGTTCAGTTTGATTCTTATTCCATAGTGGACTGCCTTCGGCTCTAATAAAGTAAAAATCTTAATAAACTTTAGTACCCTCAAAAAACTAGACTAGAGTAATTATAAAAGAACTGACCGAGTCATCTAGAATATCTGGAAAGTCTGGGGGGGGGGTCAAAAGGCTTTCAAAACTCAAGCTTGTTTATTATACATTTTAATAAAACTTGTATAATTTTTTATGCTGCGGTAGCCCCAAATCTCTAACAACTTTTTTTTCATTGACAAGGATATTTTTTTTATTTGATTGGCTGGGTTTGTCTTACACCGAGGTACTTTGTATAGAATAAGTTATCGTAGTAACTTCAAAAAGGGCTCATTTCATCGGAAATTGAAAGGGCTAGGTTCGTTTTTAACAGCAAAAAGTGATTAGAGGGCAACAAAACCCTCTCCCACGCCTACCATTTCCTTAAACATATCCAATAAAAAATTTTGAGATAACCATTTTGTTCAGCGTAATTATAAGGTCCGGAAATGATGTCTTTGAGGATGACAACCCCTCCCCCCCCCACAATCCTCAAGGCAACAGCTGTAAATTATGCTCTTAGGGCATATAAGGTTTTTATAGAAAGCGTTATCATAGAAACTTCAAAAAGGGCTCATTTAATTGGAAATTGAGAGGGATAGTTCCCATTTTAATAGTCTAAAGTGACTGGAGGGTAACTAATCCTCCTCCCACACCAGTTATTTCTTCAGACACTTCCAATCAACATTTTGATATAATCATTTTGTTCAACGTAGTTGAAAAGTCCGGAAATTATATCTTTAAGGATTCCACCCCTCCCTCCTTCACAGCCTTCAGGAAAAAGGCTGTAAGTTATTTCCTGGGGGCATGTAAGGAATTATTGAAAGCTCTGTCGTAGAAACTTCAAAAAGGGGTTATTTGATTGGAAATTGAGAGGGCCAGTGCCCTTTTTAATGGCCAAAACTTATTGAATTGTGAATGCCTCTCCCCCTAGGCTCATTATTTTATGTAGCATTTCCGATTAGCATTTCGATATAGCCATTTTGTTCAACGTAGTTGAAAGGTACGGAAATTATGTCTTTGAGAATGACACCCCCCCCCCACAGCCTTAAGGACAAGGGTTGTAAGTTATGCTCTTTGGGCATATGAGGTTTTCATAGAAAGTATTGTCGTAAAAACTTCAAAACGGCTCAGTCAATTAGAAATGGTGAGGACTAGTGCCCCTTTTATTAGTCTAAACTGATCGGAGGGCAATAAACCCCCTCCTCCATCACGTCCATCATTTCCCCAAACATTTCAAATCAAAATTTTGTGATAGCCAATTTTTTCAAACGTATTTGAAAGGTCCGGAAATTACGTCTTTGAGGATAACGAATCCCACGAGCCTTCAGTTCAAGGGTTGTAAATCATGCCTTGGGGGCATATAAGATTTTATAGAAAGTTTGGTCTTATAAATTTCAGAGGGGTTCATTTTAATCAGAAGGTCTAGTGCTCTTTTTAAGAGTCAAAGTGATCGGAGGCCAGCTACCCCCCCCCTCAAACACACGTCGTATTGTCCCAAACTGCATTTTATTTAAAATAGTCTAAATATCATATAACAACACTTTTGGAAATGAAACAAATACCAGAGCCTGGGGGCAAGGGTTGTAAGTTAAGGTTTGGGTTAGGGGTTATTTGAGGTTTTTATGGGCGGAATGGTTGTATAAACTTTAGAGGAGGTTCATTTGTTTAAAAATTGGAATTTCTAGTTCCCTTTTTAAGAGTCAAATGTAATAGAGGGCAGCTAGACCCCCTAACAATCCCTCTTCGTCGAAGGAAACTGTTTAAAATTGTGAGATATAAATTTTACTCAAAGTAATCCAAAGAACATATAACAATGCCTCTTGGTTTGATGCAAACCCCCAGTGCCTTGGGGATGGGGTTTTAAGTCTCGCCCTGGGGTTATATAAGGTTTCTGTGGAATCAATGGTCGCAAAAACTTCAGATGGGGCACATTTGATTTGAAATTGAAAATTATAATGCTGTTTTTAAGATTCAAAAATAATTTGAGAGCAACCAGCCACCTCCCCTCCACGCTCATCATTTCCGAAAAGATAGCCAATCAAAATTTTGGATATAGTAATTTTGTTCATTTTAGTTGAAGGAAATGGAAATTATGTTTTTGAGGAAGATATCCCCAACCCCACAGCTATGAGGGCAAGGGTCGTAAGTTATGCCCCGGGGTATTTTATAGAAAGAGTGGTTGTATATACTTCGGAGGCGACTCATTGGATTGGTAATCAGAATTTCTAGTGACTTTTTAAAGAGTCAAAGTGATCAGAAGGCAGCTACCCCCCCCCCCCCGCACGTCGTGTTTTTACGAAATATATCAAATAAAAAAATTTAAGACAATCATTTTGTTCAGAATAGTCCCAAGATCATGTAACAAGGCTTTTGGGATTGATACAAACCACAATAGCCTAAGGGCGAGGGAGGTAAGTTATGCCTCGGGGCATTTAAGTATTTATGGAAGGGATGGTTGTTATACTCTAGAGGCTTATCAGCTTGAATACTGAAAGCTGTAGTTCCTTTTTAAGCGTCGAAAGTGTAGGAAGGAATTGTGCCCCCCCCTCCCCCTCCCGAAAACTCCTGTCTGATTGAAATTATGAGATAGCAATTTTGTTTAAAACATTCGAAAGAACATATAATAATGCATCTAGGGTTTGCATAACCCCCTAGCGCCCGGGGGATAGAGTTACAAGTTATGCCATGAGGGTATATTGTTAGAAGTGTCCTTCTAATTTTAGAATTATTATCGATATGCTGTGAATTTTGTTAGAATCCAGTTTAAGCAGATGCCCTTTCAGAGTATAATTAGACTCGATAAACTTATTTGCAAACATGCACATACCCTTTCAAATTTAGCTTCGTTTGTTTGTCAAATAAGGGGGGTTACATGTTCTATACAGACATACACTGACAAGGCAAGTCAATTGGGGTTATAGCTTTGCTGAAGCTTATTGCACACTTATAGAATGTAAGTCTAACATGTTTTTTGCTATTTCTTATTTTTATTGAACCCTAGTAAAGGGGTATATAACCAAATTCTTTTAACAATTTTATCAGTTTCTTTCAAGCAGGAACATGCTTACCTTAACATATTAGTTAGTATGCCTGTTTTCTTCAATAATAAAAAATTTCACTTTTAGCCAATAAAAAAAAATAAAAGTTTATCTTTGATTGTGAATAATAAATATTGAATCTTCCATTAGAATGAAATAACTAATAACAATTGACTAAAATTCTCTTCTTTGATGTTAGGATTTGTCAAGACATCTCTCTCACTTGATTCACTTTCTTCATTCGAGACTTATTTAGGGATAGTCGGGTCTCAGGGCTGAGTTTGAACATGGAGTCACCACCACGAAGTCCCCCAATTAGAAAATGGTGGCAGCGAAAGCGCGATGCGATTATAAATTGCATAAAATACGCCTCTTTCTTCACGCTACGCATAATTTTGAGATAGGAGAATTTTGATTATAAATTATTTTTGTAATATCTCAATACTTAAATTAACATAATTAATCAAATCCCTTTAATTTTTCTTCGCCTTCACTGCTTGCCTGTATGCTTATTTTTTTTAGGTTTATTAAAACAAGACTAACCGCAACAATAAAATTGAAACAGTCAAATAATATTTGGATACTGTTCAACTTGGTACCCTCATAAAGGAACTGTTGGTTGGTGGAGTATGAGAATAAGTAGTGGGCTTTTGCTCAGTTCCAGTTAACTCAGACAGGATTAGTTGGTTGCTTAAGTTTGGTAAGCTATAATTAATTTCTTCTTTGTTAAGTAATGTCCCTATCTCGGGAAAATCACAAACCGGAAGCTTCATCCCTGGGCAAGCTTCTAACGTTAATGTAGGAGCTACGCCAGCTCCAGTATTCCAACATGTAGCTTATAGCACTATCGATCCATTTTCCACTAAAAAAGGTTGATTAAACCATAACAAATTTCTAGTTGGGTTAAAGACCTTCAGAGAGTTTGTAGATTAATGGGATTAGAAGAATCAGTTATGATCGAGAGGTACGCTGCTTAAATGTCTGATGAATCGTATAGCTCGTATATAGAAAAATATGTATATACAAAAATATAGAAAAATATGTACAAATTTTTCTGAGCTATAAGAATACCTGTGCTCTGCTTTTCTTGATAAAATTTCACCGGCCGAAAAACTTCAACATACTGTGCAAGTTAGACAAAAAAAAAAAATGAGCCAGTCGTAAGTTTTTTTTTATGCGTATTTTTACACAATTTGAGAGCTATTCTTCTCCAGTTTAAAATGTTCCGGGGAGTGAATGCCTCATTCCAGGTATTGATTTATTAATACAACAGGCCATTGAACAAGTATTAAATGAGAATGTCAGAAGATTCATTCGTGAAAAAGGGTTATGCGCAGATATTACAGAAGTATTTCAAAGGGCTAAATTATAGGAATAAATTAACGGAGTTTGTTCAGGGATTGCCTCCTTATCAGTGGTGATGACCCCACCCTCTACTAATTTTAGTAGCCTAGGTTCTCGTTATGAGCCTAGAAGAGGACGCTTTATTAATAATAGGGCCAACTTCTATAGAGACCGTGGTGGGTATATTCCTCCTAATAATGGGTCATATGTCAATTTCTCACACCGGGACAATTACGGAGGAATAAATTCCAGGAATTTCCGGTCTTCTTATAATAATCAAGGTCATAGTCAATCCGGCTACTCTAGACGGGGAATTTTTTTTTACTCGTTTAATTCTCAAGAAAACACTCATGGATATTAAGGCGCTATTCCGATTCCAATTCAGACACCTAATGCTTATGCTTCAACTTCCGTTAGTAACAATCCTGGGATATAACCGAAAAGAAGTGTTTTCAGCGTTATATGTAAAACAGATAATCATCACACTTACAGCTGTGAAATTGCTAAGAGGGGCCGACCGGCTATTGAGGCAGAAAACACTGAACAGGGAAACTAAAAAAGCCAATTAGTACGCAAGAGTCTTTTTTTGGCTTTTGACGATTCAAAATCTCTTCAAAACCTTGTTTTGTAAATTTTTCTAATGGTAATAGCAATTCTTCTCCGCTGTTTAATAAAGTTTCAATCTATAACGTGGAATGTGACTCCTTTTTGGACTGTGGTTCAGAGAAGTCTCTCATTTCGAAAGCTTCGAAATCCTTCTTTGAACCCTTGCCTAAGCTTAATAGACAACCTCTAAAACCTACCAATACTGTGATTAAATCACTTTAAGGACATCAATTACCTCTAACGGGCATTGCAAGGTTACCATTGATATTACTTGGTACAAATAAGACAGTTATTCTTTTCTGAGATTTGGTAGTTGATAATTTGCGTTTTGCCATAATCTTAGGGTTCGATATTATGGAAGAACTGGATAGTTCCTTGCACTTTCTTGGAAGGAAGTTAAAATTTGGGATAAGGTCAAAAATCAAGCGGGTTATTATTGTGTTGACTTATACCACTGACACAACTTATTGGGGTGTAAAGTACGGGAATCACCACTTATTGGTGCAAAAATGGCGCAAAAAGGTTCCTATGCCAGTTACTCGAGGGGGAGAACCCTTTGTCGGCCGAAATAATAGTGGGATTCCCGCTCTTACCCCAACGGTTCCGTATCTATCGGGTATATGAGTGCCCAATTTACAATATACCCTGCCTTAGGGTACGATAGCGTGATCAAATGGTCCCAGGTTTACTGGTAATATTTCTAACTAACTCTTTAGACTCGACCTAGGCTAAATAGTCAAAGATTATATAGTATAAAAAATCTTACTGTAATCAGTCACGCTACAAAAAAGGAACTAAAACAAAAAGGAACTATTTTCCCCAGCCCATTCAGCCAGCAGCGTGTCTGCGACGGGGTGAATGGGTGGTAATGAATTTGTCCAGCCAATCCGAGGGCTTACTAATTACTGGTCAAATATCCCCAACTGCGCACTTAATACCTCGTGTTCTGTGTAACCAACCACGCAATTAAAGAAGGACAGAAAATGGCACCACCAAAATAAAAGGAAAATTAATAATTATTACTAGGGGAAGGAAAATAATTAAGGAGCCAAAAGAAAAGAATCTGGGAAGGATATGTATCTGAACAAACTGGGACCAAGGGTTCCAATACCTCCCTCCTAAGATAAATGGCCGCTACTCCGGTGGATTGGCTGGAAATTCAGACATAAAATAAATAACATTAAACTCAAAATCATCAAACTTGTATCTTCTCTTCTTTCTTCCACCCATGCCTGTTCTTCCACCGCTTGGCTCAGGATTTGTTGTCATCCCCACGTCTCTACCGTAGAACCACCATGGTCTAGATCGTATAGCATCTGCATTAGGTTTTGAAAGTTGAAGTCTCCAAGATTCGTAGAAATTCATTGTGCGCCGCACAATCAAAAACAAAAATTTTCTCGCTCTCACGAATTTACATTTGAGAGGAGCAGAGAATCAGTTTCTGGCACATATGATGATTCCAGCCATCATGAAAAATTGGCTGCACTAGCCTCTTAATTTCCATCTGTGGAAACAACCCCACATCTCAATAAAAAAGTAAATTGCCCCTTGACATAATTTGAAATAGTTGCAGGCCAAAAATACACAGGCCTGTGAAAACGATAGGGGTTCAGGAAAATGAAGTAAAAATCTGAGCGAACTTTGAATCGCTTTTTTCTTTGTCTTGTGCCCTAAAATAATTGATTGAATAATGCTCGGCGATGAGTGATGAAGATAATATTGAAGACTGGAAAGACAAGGCTTCAGTAAAGTGATCACAACTTGTCCACCAGTTTGCATTGAGGAAAAGGGCAATCTGTCACGTCCTCCCACAGGAGATCTTCCGCAAGGGATTCCTCGCCCTCATAAAGGAACAAATCCTCTTTTGAGCTGATCAGACCAATATCAGATTTCCTCCCAAATTTCTTCGATCCAACCTAAAATTCAGTACCTTTTAATCTTTCCGTAACCCGTTGTTGACAAGTCAATTCTCTGTCATGATTATCTGTAGTTTCTCTTAATATGTCATGGGTCTTCTCCTCCCTCCTAAGTTTTTTCGTCTTATTGTAATTTCAAAATTTTCCCAGTGGATTTTGGACCTCTTTGTCCCCTCTATTATTTATAAATAAAAGTTCAAATAGGGATAAAATCCTTTTAACAGACATTGATGATGATAACAGTGAGTTTCCTGATGATATCAGGATTTTGAAAACTGATGACGGTCACTGTATATGTGACCGAAATATCTAGTATTTTTGTGAGTTTCTATCATTGTTATCATCATCACTGTCTATTAAAAGGATTTTATCCCTATTTGAACTTTTATTTGTCGTAATGGAAAGGCAATGTGGTCTCCGAAATTATCTATGTCTATTATTTATGTTATCAAGGCACAGCCCATCCAACATTTTTTTATTTTTCGTCACGGCTGAATCTCAAAATTTTTTCTCTTTTGTACACTTCTCTTTTCATCTCTATTTTTCTCAATTTTGTCATTCGCGCAAAATAATAAATCATCTTTAAATTAGAATTGGACTATAGTGTCCACCATCTTTGACTGTATCACTTCATTGTAGCTCCGTTTAATATCTCTTTTCCCTCTTAGTTTCCTTTTCTTTTGTAGTAGCATTAAATAAATTGTCATGAAATCTGAATTGGACTTCAGTGTCCATCTTCGACTGCCTTTCTTTATTCTAGTTCCGCTTAATATCTTTTTTCTCTCTTTTAGTCTTCTTTATTTTTACCGCAGAAGCAAATATTTCATCATCAAATGGAAACTGAACTCCGACATTTGGTTTTTCATGTTCTACTAAAATTTCCCGAACTTTCCGGGGAAAAGCGCGTAAAATAAATTTCGTCTCATTTTTCTTTGGTAAAACCTGTGTTTCATTTTGGCCTGTACTTGTTAGCGTCCCATATTCATTAAAAGTGTTTTCAAGTTTTCCATTTTCTGGGAATTTTCCTGAAAAATCATTCTCGCGTGTCTTATTTTCAATATTTTGGTGGTCTTTTTATTTCCGCATCCCATTTTTGTGGATTATCAACATTTTGAACACGCGTATCAAGTATTTTGTTTCTCCGACAGGGTGGCACAGCCTCCCAATTTGTTTTATGGGCCGGTACATCTCCCCGCCTGGTCAACGATGTAGCATGATTTTCCGTTTTAGTGTTTAATGTGTAATAAATGTCTGATAATCTCTCACTCATCGACATTCCCTTACGGGCTTTAATTTTTTCCATACGAGCCTGATGAAGCATTTCATTGGCTTGACTATCTTTTTCAATTTGATCTATCTCATCCCGTAATTTCTTCATATATTCTAGGTGCTTTCTTTCGTCCACCTCTTTTCTTTGTTTCGTTTCTTTCTCTATTTCTTTTCTATCATTCTCCTCTTTTTGCTCTTCGGCTATTCTTTCTTCCTTTCTCTCTTTCATGTAATTTAATAAATATTGTGTCATATCTAAATGAGTAGTTTTTCGTGAACCCTTGCTGGATCTCGATTCAACATTGTTCCTTCTACTCGGACTACTTTGATTCTGTCTATCATTTTTTCTTCTTAATTCATTTTCTGACTCTGTTTGTTCTCTATCCGTATTTTCTTTTACCCGTAACTCCCCTTCATTTGGCACAGCCTCTGAGGGGTTAGTTCGTCTTGTTTTCTCACATATTACTTCTTCATTCTTTATTTCGTACCTTATTTTACCGCGTATACTTCTTTCTGATTATATTATCTCTTATTAGACTTCATTAGTGATTAACGATTTCTTTCCCAACAAACAGTTTTACGCGAGTGAAATATATCTCCGAAAAACAAATTAACAGGGGTTGGACGAGAAAAAGAAACTGAAAAACCGCGCGAATATTCCACTAGTGAATTAGCTAGACTAAACTCAAACAGGGGAACTACCCTGTAAAACTAATTACGTATCCTCCCTGGATACTCGTATTCCAAATATAATCTCCGCCTGGGAAGATTACACAATAGGACAGGTGCCTCCCACCTTCGGTGTCCAATGTGCGCAAAAACTGACAAATTCTCCTAATTTGCCGTCCTCAATACTCTTATAACCTTCGTCAATGAAGATTATACCTAAGTCTGCCAATTCACTCAAATAATAACCCAGCTTTCAACGTTCTCTGATCTGTCCTTAAACCCTGTAATACTTTTAAATACGGAGATTCCCCCACTGTAAACTCAACTCATTAATTTCACGTTATTTTTTTTATATTTGTCTAACAAGGGACACAGCCCATTATAGACCTTCATAATTATATTAATTGACTGCGTATTTTTGTCTTTTTATATGTTACCACAATAGGCTACTTTCTAGGCTAAATTAACCCGTCTCTTCGAAAATGCATAATTCTTTTACTATCAGTGCTGTTGATAGCTCCTTTTCTTGCTGCCACCCCTTATTGGGCTGACTTATACCGCTGACACAACTTATTGGGGTGTAAAGTACGGGGGTCACCACTTATTGGTGCAAAAATGGCACAAAAAGGTTGCTATTCCACTTACTCGAGGGGGAGAACCCCTTGTCGGCCCAAATGTTAGTGGGATTCCCGCTCTTACCCCAACGATTCCGTATCTACCTTTGATGTTTTACCTTTGAGTTTCAGTTAGAGTTCTTGTTTAGTTTTAGTTAAGAGTTTAGAGTTTTTAGCTTAGAGTTTTTGTTGAAGTTCTAGTTTAGTTTAGTTTTAGTTAATAGTTTAGAGTTTTAGCTTAGAGTCTTAGCTTAGAGTTTTTGTTAGAGTTCTAGTTTAGTTTAATTTTAGTTAAGAGTTTGATGTTTTACCTTTGAGTTTCAGTTAGAGTTCTAGTTTAGTTTAGTTTTAGTTAAGAATTTAGAGTTTTTAGCTTAGAGTCTTAGCTTAGAGTTTTTGTTGAAGTTCTAGTTTAGTTATAGTTAATAGTTTAGAGTTTTAGCTTAGAGTCTTAGCTTAGAGTTTTTGTTAGAGTTCTAGTTTATTTTAATTTTATTTTAGAGTTTAGAGTTTTAGCTTAGTCTTAGCTTAGAGTTTTTTTGTTAGAGTTCTAGTTTAGTTTAATTTTAGTTAAGAGTTTGATTTTTTTTACCTTTGAGTTTCAGTTAGAGTTTTAGTTTAGTTTTAGTTAAGAGTTTGGTGTTTTACCTTAGAGTCTTAGCTTAGAGTTTTAATTTGAGTTCTAGTTTAGTTTAGTTTTAGTTAAGATTTTAGAATTTTAGCTTAGAGTTTTTTTGTTAGAGTTCTAGTTTAGTTTAATTTTAGCTAAGAGTTTGATTTTTTTACCTATGAGTTTCAGTTAGAGTTCTAGTTTAGTTTTAGTTAAGAGTTTAGAGTTTTTAGCTTAGAGTTTTTATTGAAGTTCTAGTTTAGTTTAGTTTTAGTTAATAGTTTAGAGTTTTAGCTTAGAGTCTTAGCTTAGAGTTTTTGGTAGAGTTCTAGTTTAGTTTAATTTTAGTTAAGAATTTAGAGTTTTTAGCTTAGAGTCTTAGCTTAGAGTTTTTGTTGAAGTTCTAGTTTAGTTATAGTTAATAGTTTAGAGTTTTAGCTTAGAGTCTTAGCTTAGAGTTTTTGTTAGAGTTCTGATGTTTTACCTTTGAGTTTCAGTTAGAGTTCTAGTTTAGTTTAGTTTTAGTTAAGAATTTAGAGTTTTTAGCTTAGAGTCTGTTTAGATGTTTTACCTTTGAGTTTCAGTTAGAGTTCTAGTTTAGTTTAGTTTTAGTTAAGAATTTAGAGTTTTTAGCTTAGAGTCTTAGCATAGAGTTTTTGTTTGTGTGTGTGTGTAAGTTTTTGTGTGTGTGCGAGTTTTTTTTTGTGTGTGCACATATCAATTCTATTTTCCTAAAATAATATAAAATTTTCGTGTGTGTATGTGTGTGTAATAAGTTTTTGTGTGTGTGTAAGATTTTGTGTGTGTTCAAGTTTTTGTGTGTGTAAGTTTTTGTGTGTGTGTAAGTTTTTTTTGTGCGTGTGTAAGTTTTTGTGTGTGTGTAAGTTTTTTGTGTCTATGTAAGTTTTTTGTGTGTGTAAGGTTTTTGTGTGTATGTAAGTTTTTGTGTGTATGTAAGTTTTTGTGTGTGTGTAAGTTTTTGTATGTGTGTAAGTTTTTGTGTGTGTGTGTAAGTTTTTGTGTGTGTGTAAGTTTTTGTGTGTGTGTAAGTTCTTATGTGTGTGTAAGTTTTCGTGTGTGTGTGTAAGTTTTTATGTGTGTGTAAGTTTTTGTGTGTGTGTAAGTGTGTGTGTAATAAGTTTTTGTGTGTATGTAAGTTTTTGTGTGTGTTTAAGTTTTTGTGTGTGTAAGTTTTTGTGTGTGTGTAAGTTTTTTTGTGCGTGTGTAAGTTTTTGTGTGTGTATGTAAGTTTTTTGTGTGTGTAAGGTTTTTGTGTGTATGTAAGTTTTTGTGTGTATGTAGTGTGTGTTTAAGTTTTTGTGTGTGTAAGTTTTTGAGTGTGTGTAAGTTTTTTTGTGCATGCGTAAGTTTTTGTGTGTGTGTAAGTTTTTTGTGTGTATGTAAGTTTTTTGTGTGTGTAAGGTTTTTGTGTGTATGTAAGTTTTTGTGTGTATGTAAGTTTTTGTGTGTGTGTAAGTTTTTGTGTGTGTTTAAGTTTTTGTGTGTGTGTAAGTTTTTTTGTGTGTGTGTGTAAGTTTTTGTGTGTGTTTGTAAGTTTTTGTGTGTGTGTGTAAGTTTTTGTGTGTGTGTGTAAGTTTTTGTGTGTGTGTAAGTTTTTGTGTGTGTGTAAGTTTTTGTGTGTGTAAGTTTTTATGTGTGTGTAAGTTTTTGTGTGTGCGTAAGTTTTTGTGTGTGTGTGTGTAAGTTTTTGTGTGTGTGTGTAAGTTTTTGTGTGTGTGTGTAAGTTTTTGTGTGTGTGTAAGTTTCTGTGTGTGTATGTAAGTTTATGTGTGTGTGTGTGTAAGTCATTGTGTGTGTGTAAGTTTATGTGTGTGTAAGTTTTTGTGTGTGTGAGTTTTTGTGTGTGTGTAAGTTTTTTTGTGCGTGTGTAAGTTTTTGTGTGTGTGTAAGTTTTGTGTATGTGTGTAAGTTTTTGTGTGTGTGTAAGTTTTTGTGTGTGTGTAAGTTTTTGTGTGTGTGTAAGTTTTTGTGTGTGTGTAAGTTTTTTTTTGTGTGTGTAAGTTTTTGTGTGTGTTTAAGTTTTAGTGTGTGTAAGTTTTTTGTGTGTGTGTAAGTTTTTATGTGTGTGTAAGTTTTTGTGTGTGTGTAAGTTTTTGTGTGTGTAAGTTTTTGTGTGTGTGTAAGTTTTTGTGTGTGTGTAAGTTTTTGTGTGTGTGTAAGTTTTTGTGTGTGTGTGTAAGTTTATGTGTGTGTGTAAGTTTTTGTGTGTGTGTAAGTTTTTGTGTGTGTGTGTGTAAGATTTTGTGTGTGTGTGTAAGTTTATGTGTGTGTGTAAGTTTTTGTGTGTGTGTAAGCTTTTGTGTGTGTGTAAGTTTTTTTTGTGTGTGTAAGTTTTTGTGTGTGTGTGTAAGTTTTTTTGTGTGGGTGTAAGTTTTTGTTTGTGTGTAAGTTTTTGTGTGTGTGTAAGTTTTTGTGTGTGTGTAAGTTTTTTTTGTGTGTGTAAGTTTTTGTGTGTGTGTAAGTTTTTGTGTGTGTGTAAGTTTTTGTGTGTGTGTAAGTTTTTTTATGTGTGTAAGTTTTTTTGTGTGTGTGTGTAAGCTTTTGTGTGTGTGTGAGTTTTTGTGTGTGTACCCATATCAATTCTATTTTCCTAAAATAATATAAAAATTTCCACTTCAATTCAGATTTTTCTCAAACAGATGAAAGAATTTAAAATACTGTTCTAAATTTTTCATAGAAGATAGAAAAGTTCAAGTTCTCTTCTGAATTTTACCAAAGAACATAATTCAATTCTAATTTCTCCAGAGAAAATAAAAAGCTTCCACTTCAGTTTTAAGTTCACCAAGACATGAAAAATTTAAAGTTCACTTCTAAATTTTTCCGTAGAAGATAGGAAAAGTTATACTATGATTCTGATTATTTTGCATGAAGATAAAAAGTTTCACTTTAATTCTAAATTTTCTTAAATTCAATTCCGACCTTTCTCAAAGAGATGAAAAAATTTAAAGTTCTGTTCCAAATATTTTCCCGGAAGAAGAAAAGTTCAACTTCGATTCTGAATTTTCTCAATGAAAATGAAATAAGTTATTGATCAATTCTATTTTCCCAAAATAATATAAAAAGTTTCCACTTCAGTTCAGATTTTTCTCAAAGAGATGAAAAAAATTTAAAATACTGTTCCAAATTTTTCATAGAAGATAGAAAAGTTCAAGTTCTCTTCTGAATTTTACCAAAGAACACAATTCAATTCTAATTTCTCCAGAGAAAATAAAAAGCTTCCTCAGATTATTTTCCATGAAGATAAAAAGTTTCACTTTATTTCTAAATTTTCTTAAATTCAATTCCGACCTTTCTCAAAGAGATGAAAAAATTTAAAGTTCTGTTCCAAATATTTTCCCGGAAGAAGAAAAGTTCAACTTCGATTCTGAATTTTCTCAATGAAAATGAAATAAGTTATTGATCAATTCTATTTTCCTAAAATAATATAAAATTTTACACTTCAATTCAGATTTTTCTCAAAGAGATGAAAAAGTTTAAAATACTGTTCCAAATTTTTCTTACAAGATAGAAAAGTTCAAGTTCTCATCTGAATTTTACCAAAGAACATAATTCAATTCTATTTTCTCCAGACAAAATAAAAAGCTTCCACTTCAGTTTTAAGTTGACCAAGACATAAAAAATTTAAAGTTCAGTTCTAAATTTATCCTTAGAAGATAGGAAAAGTTATACTATGATTGTGATTATTTTCCGTGAAGATGAAAAGTTTCACTTTAATTCTAAATTTTCTTAAATTCAGTTCCGACTTTTCACATAGAGATGAAAAAATTTAAAGTTCTGTTCCAAATTTTTCATTGAAGATAGGAAAAGTTATACTTTGATCGTGAATATTCAAGTTCTCTTCTGAATTTTACCAAAGAACATAATTCAATTCTAATTTCTCCAGAGAAAATAAAAAGCTTCCACTTCAGTTTTAAGTTCACCAAGACATAAAAAATTTAAAGTTCAGTTCTAAAGTTTTCCGTAGAAGATATGAACGCGCGCGTACGTAGGCTAACCTAACTTAACCTAACTTAACCTAACCTAACTTAATCCAGCCTAACCTAACCTAATTTAATCTTTTTACCATGTTTAAGTTAGGTTAGGTTAGCTTATCATGAGCGCTCATGATAAGTTTACCTAACCTAACCTAACTTAAACATGGAGAAATGTTTCTAATTATTTATTAATATTTATTTATACCTAACCTAACCTAACCTATTGTTTTTGGTGGTTAGATGAATGAACTGAATTTAAGAAAAATTAGAAATAAAGTGAAACTTTTTATCTTCATGGTAAATAATCACAATCATAGTATAGCCATTCCTATCTTCTATGGAAAAATTTAGAATTGAACTTTAAATTTTTTATGTCTTTGAGAAATTAGGAACTGAAATGGAAGCTTTTTCATTTTCAATGGTAAATTTCAGAATTGAGCTAACTTTTTTTTCTCTTCTCTATGAAAATTCAGAAGAGAACTTGTACATTTTGCACTTCTTCGAGAAAACTCAGAATTAAAGTGGAGCTCCATATCTTCATGAAGAATATTCACAATCAAAGTATAACTTTTCCTATCTTCTATGAAAAATTTGGAACAATGTTTTAAATTTTTTCATCTCTTTGAGAAAAATCTGAATTGAAGTGGAAATTTTTATATTATTTTGGGAAAATAGATTTGATCAATAACTTATTTCATTTTCATTGAGAAAATTCAGAATCGAAGTTGAACTTTTCTTCTTCCGGGAAAATATTTGGAACAGAACTTTAAATTTTTTCATCTCTTTGAGAAAGGTCGGAATTGAATTTATAAAAATTTAGAATTAAAGTGAAACTTTTTATCTTCATGAAAATAATCAAAATCATAGTATAACTTTTCTTATCTTCTATGGAAAAATTTAGAACTGAACTTTAAATTTTTATGTCTTGGTGAACTTAAAACTGACGTGGAAGCTTTTTATTTTCTCTGGAGAAATTAGAATTGAATTATGTTCTTTGGTAAAATTCAGAAGAGAACTTGAACTTTTCAATCTTCTATGAAAAAATTTGGAACTGTATTTAAAATTTTTTCATCTGTTTGAGGAAAATCTGAACTGAAGTGGAAAATTTTTATATTATTTTGGGGAAATAGAATTGATCAATAACTTATTTCATTTTCATTGCGAAAATTCAGAATCGAAGTTGAACTTTTCTTCACTTCTTTGAGAAAATTTAAAATTGAAGTGAAACTTTTTATCTTCATAGAAAATAATCACAATCATAGTATAACTTTTCCTATCTTCTATGGAAATTTTTTTTTATCTTCATGGAAAATAATCTGTGGAAGCTTTTTATTTTCTCTGGAGAAATTAGAATTGAATTGTGTTCTTTGGTAAAATTCAGAAGAGAACTTGAACTTTTTTATCTTCTATGAAAAATTTGGAACAGTATTTAAAATTTTTTCATCTCTTTGAGAAAAATCTGAACTGAAGTGGAAACTTTTTATATTATTTTGGGAAAATAGAATTGATCAATAACTTATTTCATTTTCATTGAGAAAATTCAGAATCGAAGTTGAACTTTTCTTCTTCCGGGAAAATATTTGGAACAGAACTTTAAATTTTTTCATCTCTTTGAGAAAAGTTGGAATTGAATTTAAGAAAATTTAGAATTAAAGTGAAACTTTTTATCTTCATAGAAAATAATCACAATCATAGTATAACTTTTCATATCTTCTACGGAAAAATTTAGAACTGAACTTTAAATTTTTTATGTCTTGATGAACTTAAAACTGAAGTGGAAGCTTTTTATTTTCTCTGGAGAAATTAGAATTGAATTATGTTCTTTGGTAAAATTCAGAAGAGAACTTGAATATTCACGATCAAAGTATAACTTTTCCTATCTTCAATGAAAAATTTGGAACAGAACTTAAAATTTTTTCATCTCTATGTGAAAAGTCGGAACTGAATTTAAGAAAATTTAGAATTAAAGTGAAACTTTTCATCTTCACGGAAAATAATCACAATCATAGTATAACTTTTCCTATCTTCTACGGAAAAATTTAGAACTGAACTTTAAATTTTTTATGTCTTGGTCAACTTAAAACTGAAGTGGAAGCTTTTTATTTTCTCTGGAGAAATTAGAATTGAATTATGTTCTTTGGTAAAATTCAGATGAGAACTTGAACTTTTCTATCTTGTAAGAAAAATTTGGAACAGTATTTTAAATTTTTTCATCTCTTTGAGAAAAATCTGAATTGAAGTGTAAAATTTTATATTATTTTAGGAAAATAGAATTGATCAATAACTTATTTTATTTTCATTGAGAAAATTCAGAATCGAAGTTGAACTTTTCTTCTTCCGGGAAAATATTTGGAACAGAACTTTAAATTTTTTCATCTCTTTGAGAAAGGTCGGAATTGAATTTAAAAAAATTTAAAATTAAAGTGAAACTTTTTATATTCATGGAAAATAATCTGTGGAAGCTTTTTATTTTCTCTGGAGAAATTAGAATTGAATTGTGTTCTTTGGTAAAATTCAGAAGAGAACTTGAACTTTTCTATCTTCTATGAAAAATTTGGAACAGTATTTTAAATTTTTTCATCTCTTTGAGAAAAATCTGAACTGAAGTGGAAACTTTTTATATTATTTTGGGAAAATCGAATTGATCAATAACTTATTTCATTTTCATTGAGAAAATTCAGAATCGAAGTTGAACTTTTCTTCTTCCGGGAAAATATTTGGAACAGAACTCTCTTTGAGAAAGGTCGGAATTGAATTTAAGAAAATTTAGAATTAAAGTGAAACTTTTCATCTTCATGGAAAATAATCAGAATCATAGTATAACTTTTCCTATCTTCTACGGAAAAATTTAGAAGTGAACTTTAAATTTTTCATGTCTTGGTGAACTTAAAACTGAAGTGGAAGCTTTTTATTTTCTCTGGAGAAATTAGAATTGAATTATGTTCATTGGTAAAATTCAGAAGAGAACTTGAACTTTTCTATCTTCTATGAAAAATTTAGAACAGTATTTTAAATTCTTTCATCTGTTTGAGAAAAATCCGAATTGAAGTGGAAATTTTTATATTATTTTAGGAAAATAGAGTTGATATGGGTACACACACAAAAACTCACACACACACAAAAGCTTACACACACACACACACACAAAAACTTACACACATAAAAAAACTTACACACACACAAAAGCTTACACACACACAAAAACTTACACCCACACACAAACTTACACACACACACAAAAACTTACACACACACAAAAACTTACACACACACACAAAAACTTACACACACACAAAAACTTACACACACACAAAAACTTACACACACACAAAAACTTACACACACAAAAAAAACTTACACACACACACAAAAACTTACACACACACAAAAACTTACACACAAACAAAAACTTACACCCACACAAAAAAACTTACACACACACACAAAAACTTACACACACAAAAAAAAACTTACACACACACAAAAGCTTACACACACACAAAAACTTACACACACACATAAACTTACACACACACACAAAATCTTAAACACACACACACAAAAACTTACACACACACAAAAACTTACACACACACAAAAACTTACACACACACAAAAACTTACACACACACAAAACTTATACACACAAAAACTTACACACACACAAAAACTTACACACACACAAAAACTTACACACACACAAAAAACTTACACACACAAAAACTTACACACACACAAAAACTTACACACACACAAAAAAAACTTACACACACACAAAAACTTACACACACACAAAAACTTACACACACACAAAAACTTACACACACACAAAAACTTACACACATACACAAAACTTACACACACAAAAACTTACACACACACAAAAAAACTTACACACACACAAAAACTTACACATACACAAAAACTTACACACACATAAACTTACACACACACAATGACTTACACACACACACACATAAACTTACATACACACACAGAAACTTACACACACACAAAAACTTACAAACACAAACAAAAACTTACACACACACAAAAAAAACTTACACACACACACAAAAACTTACGCACACACAAAAACTTACACACACATAAAAACTTACACACACATGAAAACTTACACACACATAAAAACTTACACGCACACAAAAACTTACACACACACAAAAACTTACACACACACACCCACACAAAAACTTACACACACACACAAAAACTTACACACACACACAAAAACTTACACACACAAAAAAAAACTTACACACACACAAAAACTTAAACACACACAAAAACTTACACACACACAAAAACTTACATACACACAAAAACTTACATACACACAAAAACCTTACACACACAAAAAACTTACATACACACAAAAAACTTACACACACACAAAAACTTACACATGCACAAAAAAACTTACACACACACAAAAACTTACACACACAAAAACTTAAACACACACTACATACACACAAAAACTTACATACACACAAAAACCTTACACACACAAAAAACTTACATACACACACAAAAACTTACACACGCACAAAAAAACTTACACACACACAAAAACTTACACACACAAAAACTTAAACACACACAAAAACTTACATACACACAAAAACTTATTACACACACACTTACACACACACAAAAACTTACACACACATAAAAACTTACACACACACACGAAAACTTACACACACATAAAAACTTACACACACACAAAAACTTACACACACACACAAAAACTTACACACACACACAAAAACTTACACACATACAAAAACTTACACACACACAAAAACTTACAGACACACAAAAAAAACTTACACACACACAAAAACTTACACACACACACAAAAACTTACACACGCACAAAAACTTACATACACACAAAAACTTACATACACACAAAAACCTTACACACACAAAAAACTTACATACACACAAAAAACTTACACACACACAAAAAACTTACACACGCACAAAAAAAACTTACACACACACAAAAACTTACACACACAAAAACTTAAACACACACAAAAACTTACACACACACAAAAACTTATTACACACACATACACACACGAAAATTTTATATTATTTTAGGAAAATAGAATTGATATGTGCACACACAAAAAAAAACTCGCACACACACAAAAACTTACACACACACACAAACAAAAACTCTATGCTAAGACTCTAAGCTAAAAACTCTAAATTCTTAACTAAAACTAAACTAAACTAGAACTCTAACTGAAACTCAAAGGTAAAACATCAAACTCTTAACTAAAATTAAACTAAACTAGAACTCTACCAAAAACTCTAAGCTAAGACTCTAAGCTAAAACTCTAAACTATTAACTAAAACTAAACTAAACTAGAACTTCAATAAAAACTCTAAGCTAAAAACTCTAAACTCTTAACTAAAACTAAACTAGAACTCTAACTGAAACTCATAGGTAAAAAAATCAAACTCTTAGCTAAAATTAAACTAAACTAGAACTCTAACAGAAAAACTCTAAGCTAAAATTCTAAAATCTTAACTAAAACTAAACTAAACTAGAACTCAAATTAAAACTGTAAGCTAAGACTCTAAGGTAAAACACCAAACTCTTAACTAAAACTAAACTAAAACTCTAACTGAAACTCAAAGGTAAAAAAATCAAACTCTTAACTAAAATTAAACTAAACTAGAACTCTAACAAAAAAACTCTAAGCTAAGACTAAGCTAAAACTCTAAACTCTAAAATAAAATTAAAATAAACTAGAACTCTGACAAAAACTTTAAGCTAAGACTCTAAGCTAAAACTCTAAACTCTTAACTATAACTAAACTAGAACTTCAACAAAAACTCTAAGCTAAGACTCTAAGCTAAAAACTCTAAATTCTTAACTAAACTAAACTAAACTAGAACTCTAACTTAAACTCAAAGGTAAAACATCAAACTCTTAACTAAAATTAAACTAAACTAGAACTCTAACAAAAACTCTAAGCTAAGACTCTAAGCTAAAACTCTAAACTATTAACTAAAACTAAACTAAACTAGAACTTCAACAAAAACTCTAAGCTAAAAACTCTAAACTCTTAACTAAAACTAAACAAGAACTCTAACTGAAACTCAAAGGTAAAACATCAAACTCTTAACTAAAATTAAAGTAAACTAGAACTCTAACAAAAAGCGGCGCATCCCTGCGGCGCATCCCTGAGGCGCATTCCTGCGGCACATCCCTGCGGCGCTTCCCCCGACCCGCGGCGCATCCCCCTGCGGCGCATCCCTATGCGGCGCATTCCTGGCCCGCGGCGCTTCTCAGGCCCGGGGGACCTTTGAGGACCGGAGGGAGGGCCTCTGGGGTCCGGGGGGGCCCTTTGGGGGTCCGGGGGCCCTTTGAGGACCAGAGGAGGGCCTTTGAGAGTCTGAGGAGGGCGTTTGGGGGGCTGGGGCTCTTTGGGAGCTTGGGGGACCTTTGAGTACCGGGGGCTTCCTTCGGGGTTGGGGTGGGGGATCGGAACTCTTTGGGGTTGGGGTAGAGGACCTCACAACACTGTTCAAATGGAACTTGTGTATTATAACGACCACAGAGTTTCACCCTCAAATTCTCTTCTAAAACCTTTCCTAAAATCTTCTTTCGAAATGTCTCTAACTGTTTCGCCGAAATAATCCCATAAAATGGATAAAAACGGTTTCGCCCAAATAATCCCTAAACGTAATTTCAGCGTGTTCCTTTTGTTTGGCATCTCTGCGCTAACGCATTTCAAATTTCTAGGAAACCCTTTCCTACGTTAATCTCTTCATCTCATAAATTTTCCTAGCTAAACTATTATGGTTTCGTTAGAATATCAATTTATCTCTCCGACTTAAAGCTCCGTGAAGCCGTATTTAAAAATAGAATTTCTATCTCTTTAGACTCCCGCATAATTACAAGATAACAAGTGATGTCATTTATAATTCCTGACACTAAAGATCGATGAAGCCCTATTTAAAAATAGAATATTAATTTTTCTCTCTGACCTAAAGAACGTTTATCCCTCAGGCCTAAGATTAAAGAAGCCATGTTTGTTTCTTAATTCTCCCCTTCGTGAATCAATAACTTCCCCTAGCGATTATGTAAATCAAGTTCTCAGGCCAGGCTAGCCAAACAATCTCATAGCATTCGCGTCGAGCATGTCCATTCTCACTGACAACGAACAGACATAAATCATCCATATAACAGACATGAAAAACATCAAATAAATCGAACAACACACATAACCATCCATGAAAACAGACATAAATGTGAGAAAGTTCCTGTTTTTCAAATTCTCACTGACAAAAACCATAAAACATCCATAATTTGATGTTGACAACCATGAAAAGCATCAAATAAATTGACCAACACACATAACCATCCATGAAAACAACCATAAATGTGAGAAAATTCCTGTTTTTTCAAGTGGGAAAATTCCTGTTTTTTCATTCTCAGTGAGAAAACCATAAACCAACACACATAACCATCCATGAAAACAGACATAAATGTGAGAAAATTCCTGTTTTTTCAAGTGAGAAAATTCCTGTTTTTTCATTCTCACTGAGAAAACCATAAACCACGTGGTCATGTCACGAGTTATATATAGGTATATACTGTCCTTTTTAAGAGTCAAAGAGATTTGAGAGAAACCAAGCCATACCCCTTCCCAAGACCATCATTTCAAATAACAAAAATGCAAACAAAGTTTTGAGACATGAATATTTTTTAGCAATGTTGGCGGATTCAATAATTATGTGTTCGTGTATGTCACGCCTTCCCCCCTTCCCAAAAGCCTCAGGGCAAGGGTTAAAAGCTATGCAATTTGTTCATTATTTATCTATAGTATTTGTTATTGAAAAAAAGGTATGCATGTTTGACTCCTACTTTCCCAAAATATAAAGGACATTAAGATTAGTGTTTCAGGGAATGTTGAGGGGAATGCTGAACTAAATCATAAACATGTAATGTGTTTATGGGTTGTCAAAAGTGTGTAACCCAGGAATGACCGAATATATTAATTTTGAATTTTCAGGAAATGATAAAGAAGATGATCAATGGATGATCAATTTTTGCACAATACTACTACTACAACTACTGCTGCTTCTAGTGCTATCACAAGTACTATTAATACTACCACTACTATCACTAAAACTACTATTTCTGTAGCAAGTACTACTTAGGCTGAGGACATTGAAAAATATATCTGACGAAACATTAAGGGGAAAGTTGAGCTAAATCAAAATATACTAAGTGCATACAGATTTCTGATACGGGCGTATCAGCAATATTTTTAAAACGGCTTATCATATCAAGAAGAAACTTACGGGGCCTCATGAGTGGGATGTTTAGTTGACAAAAAGGCAAAATGTACCGTAATTACTAATATTAATACTACTGCTACTAATGTCACTACTAATATTTATACACTATTACTGCTACTACCGTTGCTTCTACTACCACTACTATTATAATACTAGTACAATTAAGTCTAGACGTATGAAGGTGAAAATTTGACAAAAAATTTAGGGGAATTTGAACTAACTCAAAACACATTATGCACACCCAGATTGTCAAAAGAGAATATCTTAATAATTGATTTGGGTATCAAGTTGAAACTTTCGGAGAATACTTAAAGGGGAAGATCAATTGACAAAAAGGCAATATATGCATACCACTACTAACACTAATACCAGAGCCACTTTTCCTTATGCTACTACTGCTACTAAACTATACCAACTAAATTCATTTGCAACAGCTTGTAAGGCTTCCAGAGCATCGTGAAATCAATATTCAGCTGACCGAAAGGCAATATGCTAATGCTACTACCACTATATAGAATATTGATGCCAAATTTGAACTAACAAAAGACACTACGTGCAATTAGATTGTCAAGAAATCGTATATTCAATTGACCAATTGGCAATATGCTCACACTACTATTAATACTACTACTACTGCAACCTTTACTAGTTCTACTACTACTATTTCTATTGCTCCAACTACTACTTCTATCTTAACTACTTGTAAGGTTAAGAGAATTAAAACGAAAACTTCAAGAAGTATTTGAATATAAAGGTTATCAAAAGAGCAAACCAACAAGTCATATCAATGGCTTATTTTATTAAGATGAGTAGTTATACCATTGCTGTGACTACTATTATAACTATAGCTAAAGGTATAAAGGTGAAATTTTCAGAGAATATTTCTCAAAATTGATGTTGTACGGATGACAACCTGCCATCCGTATGCAGGTTATCACAGGGTATATCAGCAATATCTTAGGAACAGTTTCGTTTATGATATTAAAACTTACAACGCTTGTTGTGGGGGATGTTGAACTAACCAAAATATAATATTTGAATCATAATACTACTACTCCTACTCCTACAACTATAACTACTGCTACTATTATTTTGTTCCTAGTAGTACTATTGATACTCTACTCCTACTGCTACTACTATAGCTACTGGTGCTACATGTATTACTACTGCTACTACAACTATTGCTACTGCACAAGCTAAAGGTATTAAGGTGCAGCTTTCAAGGAATATTTATGCGGATGTTGAACTAAATCAAAACGAACTATGGTCATTTAGATTGTCTATAGGTTGGCAAAGCAATATCACAAATACGGCTTACATTATCAAGTTAGGCCTTTCAGGGTAAGTTGTGACAGATTTTTAACTAGCCAGAAGACACTATGTGTATACTATTGATACTACTTCCACGGTTACTATAACTAATGACACTAATGGCATTCATTTGAAATATTTAGGGGGATTTTCAATTAAACGACAAAACTATACCCATGTAAGTATTAAACAGGCATAAAAGCTATATCATAGGCAGCGCTGCACTATCAGAGCAAGTAATATCATTGATATTATAAAGGAGCTAATTGGAATGGAAATTCTAAGTTCTAGTACCCTTTTTAACAGTCAAAAGTTATTGGAGTGCAATCAGCCCTCTTCTTTAACCTAAGATAAATTTTAAGATGTATTCACTTTTATAACTTTAATAAATTAAATGATATGAACATTTTAAGGAATATACATCAGAATATATATATTAAACTGACAATGCACAATCATTTGTATTTGTTTTCAGTAAAGTGCAAATTATGTTCTTTAATTGGGAAGGTATAGGGGTTTTGAGCCCTACTAATTTTAAGTTCTGCTCTTTCTGTGTTCGACTCGGTTATTTATTGTAATTTCTGTTTATCTTGGGTTTCATTTATTTGACTGGAGGGCAACTAGCCCCCCCCCCCCACGCCCACCATTCCCCCAACACATCCAATCAAAATTTTGAGACAGCCATTTTTTCAGCGTAGTTGATTTCTGGATATTCAATATGTTTTTGAGGAGGACACTCCCCCATAACCCTCAGGGCAAGGGTTTTAAATTATGCCCTGGGGGCATATAAGGTTTCTATAGAAGGCGTTGTCGTAGAAATTTCAAAACAGGCTCATTCGATTGGAAATTCAAAGCGCTAGTGCCCTTTTTAATAGTCAAAAGTGATTAGAGGGCAACTAGCCCCCCCCCCCCCTCCCCCCCATCCTTCCCCCAAACACATCCAATCAAACTTTTGAGATAGCCCTTTTGTTCAGCGTAGTTGATTTCCAGATAGATAATATTTTTTTGAGGAGGACACTCCACCAGAGCCCTAAGGACAAGGGTTTTAAGTTATGCCCTGGGGGTATATAAGGTTTTTAAAGAAGGCGTTGTCGTAGAAACTTCAAAAAAGCTCACTCGATTGGAAATTCAAAGCGCTAGTGCCCTTTTTAATAGTCAAAAGTGATTGGAGGGCAACTAGCCCCCATCCACGCCCATCATTCCCCCAAACACATCCAATAAAAATTTTGAGATAGCCATTTTGTTCAGCGTAGTTGATTTCCAGATAGAAAATATATTTTTGGAGGACACTCCCCCACAACCCTCAGGGCAAGGATTATAAGTTATGCCCTGGGGGCATCTAAGGTTTTTATTGAAATATTTGTCGTAGAAACTTGAAAAAGGGCTCTTTCGATTTGAAATTCAAAGTGATAGAACCCTTTTCAATAGTCGAAAGTGATTTGAGGGCAACTAGCCCCCCTCTCACAACCACCTTTCCCCAAAAAACATCCAATCGAAATTTTTAGATAGCCATTTCATTCAATGTAGTTGAAAGTTTTGGAAATTAGTTCTTTGAGGATGACAACCCCTTCCCCCACAGCCCTCAGGGCAGGAGTTGTAAGTTATGCCCCGGAGAATATAAAAATTTTATTGAAAGCGTTGTCGTAGAAACTTCAAAAGGGCTCATTTAATTGGAAATTGAAAGGGCTAGTGCCTTTTTTAATCGTTGAAAGTGATTGGATAGCGACTAATGCCCCTCTCACGCCCACCATTTTCCATAACACATCCAATCGAAATTTTGAGATATCCATTTTGTTCAACGTAGTTAAACGTTCTGGAAATTAGGTCTTTAAGGATGATAACCCCTTCAGAGCCCTCGGTGCAAGGGTTGTGAGTTATGCCCTGGGAGCATATACGGTTTATATAGAAAGTTGTTGTATAAATCATAGGCAGCAGGATCGCGCTGCCTAAGTAAAGAACGGGGACACTCGAGAACGAGACAAGAAACGGGGACTAAGTAAAGAGGAGGACACTCACCCACAACCCTCAGGGCAAGGGTTTTAAGTTATGCCCTTTGGGCATATAAGAACGATGTTGGCACAATGTATTATTTATTAATTTTTTCCTTTAGAGCAGGGCACTTCTAATCGAAGAAGTTGTCGTAGAAACTTCGAAAAGCGCTCATTCAATTGGAAATTGAAGCGGCTTGTGCCCTTTTTAATAGTCGAAAATGATTGGAAGGCGACTAACACCCCTCTCACGCCCACCATTTTCCATAACACATCCAATCGAAATTTTGAGATATCCATTTTGTTCAACGTAGTTAAAAATTCTGGAAATTCGGTCTTAGAGGATGACAACCACCCTAACAGAGCTTGGGGTAAGGGTTGTAATTATGCCCTGGGGGCATATAAGGTTTTTATAGAAAGCGTTGTCGTTTCCAAAAGGGCTCATTCGATTGGAAATCGAAAGGCCTAGTGCCCTTTTTAATAGTCGAAAGTGATTGGAAGGCTCGACATTTTCAAACAGTTCGTGGTAACGAACTGTAAGTAAGGAGCGACCCGGTTCAATGGTAACCGAAACTCTAAAAAACATACTTTTGATACCAATAGATACATAAAAAGAATCAAATTTAAATTTTGATTTCAATTATATAAGTTTCATCAAGTTTAATCTTACCCATCAAAAGTTACGCGCCTGAGAAAATTTGGCTGATTTTCGAAAAAAGGAGGAAAGAACCCTTAAAAGTTATAGAACCTTAATGAAAATCACACCATCATATTCAGCGTATCAGAGAACCCTACTGTAGAGGTTTCAAGCTCCTATCTGCAAAAATGTGGAATTTTCCATTTTTTCCCAGAAGAAAGATCACGGATGCGTGTTTATTTGTTTTTTTTTTTGTTTTTTTTTCCCAGGGGTAATCGTATTGACCCAGTGGTCCTAGAATGTTGTAGGAGGGCTCATTGGAACGGAAATTAAAAGATCTAGTGCCATTTTTAAGTGACAAAAAACTGGAGGGCAACTAGGCCCCCTCCCACGCTCTTTTTTTTCTCAAAGTCACCCAATTAAAATTTTGAGAAATCTAATTTGAAAATCTAATAAATATTTCTTTTAGGATGACTTAATTCCCCATAGTTCCCAGGGGAAGGGCTGCAAGTTATGAACTTTGCCCATTGCTTACATATTGTATTGGTTATTGGGAAGTATTCAGACATTTTCAGGAAGAATTTTTTTCTGGTGGGGGGGGGGGGGCTTGAGGAGGGGGTTACTCGGAAGAATATTTCCGTGGAGGATGTTTCTTTGGGGTAAGGGACATTTCTATGAAGGGGGCGCCGGATTTCCAAGCATTATTTAAAAAACGATCAGAAATTAAATTTGACTCTGTTTTACTCTGTCTCTGTCTCTGTTTGTTTCAAGTTTGACTCTGTATCACAACTTTATTTCTTAAAAAAATAAAAAACTTTAGCGTAAAGAGTGAGAAAGTAAAGAAAGAGTGCGTAAAGAAAGAGTGGTTTATGGTGAGATTGCTTACGTGGGAGGATCTTTCCACGAAAATTAGTTTCGTGGGGAAAGTAATTTTCCATGGGAGGGGGAGCTAGATTTCCTAGCATTAATTAAAAAACTATCAGAAATTAAATAAAAAAAACAGTTTTCAACTGAAAGTAAGGAGCAACATTAAAACTTAAGACGAACCGAACTTGTTACGCATATGAGGGGGCTGCCCCTGCTCAGTGCTTTCGCTCTTTACTCTTAAGTGTTTTTTTTTGTAAGAAGCTTACACGGTCCTTCTGTATCAGGAGTAATTCTTAAATAATTGGAAAAAAGTCAAACTTTACCGTAAAGAACGAGGTACTAAGTAGGGGTACTTCATATACCTAATAATTTCTGATTGTTTTAAGTTTTAATGTTGCTCCTTACTTTCAGTTGAAAAAACTTGTGTTTTTGTTTAAAAATAAAAAAGTGATGTGTTACGGGTCAAAGATGATACTGTATGATTTATGGAGGACAGATGAGCGAATGACCACAACGAATCCCACTTAACATTTTTGTAAAAGGTACAAGACGGCTCAGGAGAATGGTTCTCAGGATAAAAACCGCCTTCCTTGGTGAAATTCCAAAAAAAGCATATTCAGCAGAAGTACTTTTATTGTTAACCAGCTAAATTAAATGTATTGGGATAGTTCAAAGGTAAAATCAATTTCGGAGCATTTTTTCTATAGGTGTTTTTCGATTTTTACTAAACAAGCTTCCATGATCAGCATAAAAAAACATGTTTTTTTGCATGTTTTTTGCATGTTTTTGATCAGCATGTTTTTGTAAGAGCACAATAAAAGATAGTAGCAGTGGGAAAATGTACCAAATGAGGCAAAAGTAGCACAAACTGACATCGTAAGTGGTGATTCAAATCATGTATAAGTTGAAAATGAGTTGTTTCTGTTAAAAAGGGGGGTTATTTTTTTCAATTTATATTTCTTTCAAGAAGGTGTTACTCTTAATTAGGTCACTGCAATTTTCAATTTTATATAACTTCTTTGATGCCTATCCTCATTTCCTCGTTGATCTTGATACTACAACAGAGTTCCTTTAATGCCCATCTTATTTTGTTGAAATTTATTAGACTATTAGTATTTCCGAGCCAAAATTAATATTTGCTATTTTTTTGTAATTTGGAGTGAAAGATAAATATTTGCTATTTTTTATGACACTGCTAATAAGTTTAGTTCTTAACGACATAAACCATGCAAATAATCAATGAACTTCATTTCCTGATTAGGCATATGTACTACGCAGATGTCTGCAAATATTAAGCTGATTCATCAGAACTATATCAAACATATAAAGAGCCAATGCTTGAAGGAAGAATAACACATTATCTGCATATAAACATGTAGTATTCTTCCTAAAGGGTAATGGATGTTTGCTTATTGATGGATCCAAAACATATTGTATTTATTTTTAGTTCCACATTTCCTAAAAATTTTCAACTTTATACCCTTGCAGTTTTTGAGGTATTTCAGCTACGTCTCTAAAACCAGGATGCACATCATATCTTTGAATTAGTTCTATAATCCCCTCAAACTTCCCTGAAAGTATTATCAAATTACCGTTAGTCATTCCTCAAACTTTACAAATACGCTCTTTTGATCACCTAGATAATAAATTTGTCTATTGCTTTAGTGAAATTTTTGGTCCACTTAATACTCTTAGCCACTCCTTAAATATTACAGATATCTCCTTCTGCAAATTTATATCTACATAGTATCTCTTGATTTTTTACAACATCCGGCTCAGCATGCCTGTTGAATTCAACTTAACACCCTTGGCCATTCCTGAAATATTGGAGATACACCCTTTTGACACCTCGGATGTATATATTGTCTTTTGATTTGGTTTTAAATCTCCCTCATCAATCCCGGAAAGCTTCATTTTAATGCCTTTAGATGACCTTTAGATACTTTAGATACTCTGTGTCGGTAATATGAATTCACGTAGTTTCTTTTGGGTTTTGTTCAAAATCCCTCTTAACGCATTAAAGCCGCGAATTCCTGTTTGGGAATATGTGCTTAAACTTTTTTCCTGCACTCTTTAGTAGCCCTAAGAGGAAACTGACGCCCTGACGCTTTCCATAGAGTTCAAAATAGAAAAGCTATACACGTATTATTCCCATTGACAGATTTTTAAGGTAATTGAGATTTATCTAGCATCAATTAGCCTCAGTTTGTCCACTTTTCCTTTCTTCAAGTGTGGCATGTAATCTTATGGAGTGAGAGTGAAATTATGGGAGTATTTATATTTTCTAAGTGGTTCAGTCTTTTATCTTCAGAAATATTTCGCTCCCTTGCTATGACACATGCAGGGGCGTCGTTTTTATTTTGGGGGGGGGGGGGGGGGGGGGGGGCAGTTGTCCCCTAATAATGTGGAGATAAAAGTTGTTATATATCCCATGCCCCTTGACTATCCGGATATGGACCCCTGTTGCCCCCTCCCCTAATGAAAAAGTTCGAGATTCACCCCTGGACATATGAATTATCAAAACTAAGTTTTTGAAAACTTGAATATGTTCCCATTTGGACATGTTTGGCAGAAAAGATGCTAAAGTTTTTTTTACAGATTCATCTAAAAGTTTTTCTTACGCTTTTTGATGCCTTGGCAATGGTTTTTGATCCTTCGCCAAGGATCTAAAAACTAAATTACAAGACGATTCTGTTTTTCGGTCTTCATATATGCAAGATGTTCTTCAGAGGAATGTCGGTTAGATTAGGGTATAAAACAAGAATCGTAGCGTCAACCTGCGGCTATATTGAGCTATATACAGGGAGAAGGTCCAGTGAACAGGGTAGAACGAGTGAAACCTAGGGGCCAAAGTTGTGTGCAAGCTTCTGGCGTAGTCATAAACCCTGCCGTATACGCCCTTTACTTTCAAAATTACTATTGACCTATTGACCAGATACTTCTTCAAAAATGCTCCAGAGCAGCCATAAAATAAGGTGAAAATTAAGTAGTCATACACGATTAGCAACTATAATGTTAGTATAGGTGGCGTTGACCCCTTAGGTAATGTACTGGCGAACTACAGGACAACAATTAAGAGCAAGGCACTAGTTCATTGGGCAAAATTTACGCTATACGTTTACTGTATCTTGGGGAAAATTCTATAAAATAAACTACACAAAATAATCTTAGGGAAAGATTCAACAAATGGATTTCCTAAGGAAATCCAGTTGGACAGATCAGGACAGATCAGTGAACAATGAAATTCAGCGTGCCCGAGGGTCTAATGGAAGCCAGGGCACGATTATAAAGTTCCCAAAAGAGCTGATAGATCATGTGTTTGAGATAGCTCCGAAGTAAGGGAGAGGTAATGTTTGTATGAGAAGCACCACACTTGAGTGACTTGACAACGGGGGATGACTTCATTTACGGATATTTTTTGAGAAGTTTCCCTTCTACATATTTTTTTTTGTGTTTTTACAGTTTTTTATCTGAGTTTTTAGTATTGCAGAAGAATTACTTATCACGATAGTCCCTCTGGTAGGCAACTATCAAGCATAGAAAGTTTATCAATTTCATTTTTTCATCTTCTAGAATCAAGCGTTAATGGGTTAATATGCTCTAAAAGTTTTAACTTAATTCTACCCTTAGTTATTCCTAAGACTTTGAACATAGAGAAATTGGACACAAGTGGTCTCTTTTGCTTTAGTTCTCAACATGCCTTGGATGTTTCAACTTAATAACCTTGGATGATATTACAGATACGCTCTTATCGAAACCTTTATGCAAATAGTGTCTTTTGATGTACTTCGCTTCGAAATCTTTTTCAACTTGCCCTGAACGTTTCAACTTAGCATCGTTTTTACAGTTCTGATGCAGGTATTGTATTTTCGTTTAGTTCTGAACATGCCCTGAAATTTTAAACTTAATACATTTAGCCGTTCCTGTTATATCACGGATATTCCTATTTGAGAGTCTGTTTTCTTGTTGTATCTTTTGGTTTAATTCACCATTCCCTTTAAGCTTCAATATAATACCGGTAGCCGTTCAAGAGGTGTTTCAAATCTATCTTAGAAAAGCTGGATGCAAATAATATCTTTTGATATAGTTATACATCCTCTTAATATTCTCTGAAACTATCAACTAAATACCCTAAGCCATTCCTAAAATATTACATCCCTACGCCCTTTTGACAACTTGGATACACATTCCCTCTTTGAATTTAGTTCAACATTCCGTAAAAGTCACAATTTCACACCCTTATTTGTTCTTTAGATATTACGGATCAGCCTTTTTTCAATCTGAATGCATGTTGTCTATTGCTTTAGTTCAACAGCTTCCTTAACATTCTCAGAAGATGTAACTAATTACTCTTAGTCGTTCCTGTGATACTCCAGCTAAATACTTTTGAAAACATGGAGGCAACACCAAGCGCATCCCCAGGTGGTGGATAGGGGAACGTCCTAAAGATATGTAGGATACCTCCATAGGAAGCGCGGACCTAGGGGAACCTAGTTCCTGCGGGTCTATAATTTAATCTGGGACACCCTATCCCGGGGGCCATAATTACAGGCGTAGGAGGAGGAAGGCCCCTAAGATGTACACCGTATAGGGTCCATCTGCGTGTGGATACCTCCCGGTGGTTACATACCTTCCCCCAGCAATGGGTTAAATTGATCGGTGCTGCAGAACACCGAACGGGAGGATCCCTTTCTAGAGGAGCAACTGTGAAGGGTAGATGATCAAGAACCATGGACAATGGCCTCTGCTGAGGATAGAGAAGAATGGCATACCGCTATCCTGACAAAAATGCCACAAAACTCCTTCTCTTTTATAAGAAATGGCAAAAATAGGATAAGAACCTACGCTACCGTGTCCAGGGCAACCGATGGTCTGATTTTTTATGATGATGATGATGATAATGATAATGTTTTATTTACCACGTCCGGGACAACTGACGATTATTTCACCGATTTGACAACTCTCCAATCAGAGAAGACACCAATATTTACCCCAAAGATATCACTGTCGCTTGGAACGCTAAACATACGAACACCTGCTAAACCGGAAAAAAAGTAATTAATTTTAAAATGAAATCGACCGCTACCATTGAAATATTATTGGATTATTGGAGACTCACCTTCCTTTAAATGGAATAAAAACCATAAACGGGAAAACACTCACCACCTCAGGACGAAGCGACGGTGTTCACTGTCAAGGCGTTGGCTTTCTACTCTCAAAACGTGCTAGAAAATCTCTACTTGCCATAAATCCACTCTCAGACCGTATCATTGCCGCCCGTTTTAGAGGATCCGTCGCTAACATTTCCATTATCTAAGTTTATGCCATCGACTCTTCCAGGAGTGAACAAGATGCAAAACACTTTTACGCCCAGGTCCAACACACCATAAACCAGGGGCCCAAGAAGGATGTTCTGTTCGTCATTGGGGACTTTAACGCTATCGTTGGACAATCAAATGCAGGTTTCGAAGACGTAATGGGCAAGTTCAGACATCGGTGACAAAACCCTAGGGGGGAAATTCTCATAGATTTCTGTAGTTATAACGAGCTTTTCATTACCAACACATTGTTTCGACATAGAGAACGCAGAAAGGTCACATGGAGATCCTCAGACGGCCGAACCTCAAATTTGATTGACCTCATACTGGTCCGCAAGCGTTGGAAGTCGTCAGTGCTGAATACACTATCTTTGGCCGGTGGTGATTTTGACTCAGACCATGTTCTAGTCGTGTCAGAACTCCGTATGTACCTCCGAAAATCCCAACCACCCAAGAAAAGCTACCCAAAATACCGCGTCAATCTCCTAAAAAACATCAAAACAAGAAACAAATATAAAACTGCTCTTTTGAATAAGCTGTCAAGCATCCAACTCACGGGAGTCCCAACCACTGAGGAAGTCGACCGTCTGGTTGATGAAAGCTCCAAATCTTTGGAGTACAGTCCCGCACTGATAAACCATGGATCACACCCAAAATCATCGATATCTGTACTGAGAAACGTGTTCACGCCACTAAACAAGACCGACAAAGCCAGGATGAATACAGGCTCTGCGCCAATACGTCAACGGCATGTGCCATGAATGCGAAGACACCTTAAAAAAATGACAGCCACTACATGTACAAAAAATTACGGGAGCTTTCGAAAAAGAAACCCGCGGCAGCAAAAGCCCTGTTAGATAAACATGGATAACTTATCACAGATTCTGAGGAGAGGCGGAAATACTGGAAGGAACACTTTTGTCTGAAACTGAACCCCACAATAACCCCTGACCCATCTATCCTACTGTCTTTTCAATTACCGGAGTACACAGTAGATCCAAGTCCACCACCATAACGAGAAGAGGTAGGTGCTATACCATCCATGAAAACAAATAAAGCTCCTGGCCCAAATATCATACAGTCAGATATACTTAAGTCTGGCCCAGAAGAACTGGTAGACATCTATCATAAAGTCACAGTAGGGCATCTGGTAAACAGGCTACTTCCCAATATCTTGGCCGAAGGCCATGATTGTCCCCCTTTACAAAAGGATGAAAAAGGCGACAGTAATATCTACAAACCAATTAGCATGACAAGCCAACCGGCAAAGATCCTCTCGAAAATCCTAATTGACCGACTAAAATCCCTGACAGACCTCACTTTAGAGGAATATCAGACTGGCTTCCTAAGACATCGATCTACTATAGATCATATTTTTTCCAACCGGCAACTGATGGAGGAAAATATAGAACGTTCCGAAGAACTGTTCTTACTTTTTATTGACTTTAAACAGGACTTTGATTTAATATGGCGCAACGGGCTTTGCCATATACTTCTGCATTATGGATTCCCCAAAAACACGGTAACGTTGATCAAAGATATGTATTTGAACTTTTGTAGCCAGGTTCAGACGCCTGAGGGATTGACAGAAGAGTTCCAGACATCAGCAGGTGTTTTTCAGGGTTACCTTTTATCCCCTCATCTATTTCATCTGTTTCTAAATGCAGCTTTATCACTTGCTAGAACCACAGACGGTGTATTCATTGGAGGAAAACTTGTCGATAAATTAGCGTCATGACATCTCCTGTCATGAACATCTCCTTCAAACAGACACAAACGAGATAGTGTCAGCAACCGAATTCCTTGGGATGGTTGTCAACACAACAAACACGAAAGTCATGCGGGTATCTAGAGACTCTGCACCCAGAGCCATACATCCAACCATAAAAGGAGAGCAAATTGAAAATACAGAATCTTTTGTCTACCTCGGCAGTCTTTTAACCTCTAACAACGATTGCTCAAAATCGATTAGGTGTAGACTGGGCCTTGCACCCAGTAGCTTCAAGAGCCTATCATCAATTTGGAAAAGCAAATTACTATCATTTTCATTGAAGGTCCGGCTCTTTAACTCTCTCATAACGCCCATTGATATGTATGCAAGTGAAACATGTCAATTGAAGCTGATGAATGAAGGCGAATCTACGCGTTTGAAACAAAATATCTCCGTGGCATAGCAGGAATCACCTAAATCGACCGAGTATCCAATAAAGACCTCCGTAAACTCCTCCACTGCTCATGCACTACCATGGACCCAATTCCATTTCTAAATCTCTCTAATAATAACGAAAGCGGATAAGAGCAATACAGTAGTAATCCTAGAATAAGATGATTATGATACTAAAATAGAAACAATTCTAAATGATTCTTCAACATATAAAAAACTTAACGCAGACCCAACTGAATTGTATGTTAAAAGATCAAGAAAAGATTTAGAAGACCTTAAAACAAATGGAAGTATCACACCCCAGATGTATTACAAGTTCTTTCCGAGGGGATCAGTTAGCCCAAGAATATATGGTTTGCCAAAAATACATAAAACAGGTATCCCTTTAAGACCTATAGTTTCAACAACCAATTCACCAACGGTAAAAATCGAGAAATGGGTAGCAATGACACTTAAACCTTTATTATATCTCCAGGATTCGTATATAAAAAACTCGGAATTCTTAAAAGATAAACTTATAAGTGTAGAAATATCAGAAGAATCTAGATTGTTTAGTTTTGATATAAAATCAATGTATACGTATATTCCTTTTGATAAATCGTTTAGTATTTTATCCAAAATACTTGAGGAACATAAAAATGAGATAGAAGGATTATCTTTGGGAATCGAACTGGAAACTATATTAAATTTAGTTAAAATAACTAGCAGGTATACTAATTACTTCACGTTTAGAGATAATTTTTACCATCAAATTAGGGGATTGGCAATGGGAGGGCCTTTAAGTCCGATGTTATCAAATATTGATGTAGAGTATGTAGAAAATTTATCAATAGAAACATATTTTTTAAAACCTAAATTTGGGGCAGATATATGGATGATATTTTAGTTATTTGGAATTATGGGGAATCACAAATTGAAGGATTTTTGGAACATTTAAATAATCTGGGAGGAGAATTAATTTTTACAATTGAAAAGGAAACAGAGAATAAGTTACCGTTTCTAGATATTTTGATCCATAGAAATAATAACTAAGTAGCGTTTTCAATTTACCGTAAACCGACTAAAAACAACCGTTACTTCTCTTTCGCATCAAATCATCCGATCCAGGTAAAAAGGGGTGTGGTTATTTCTTTAGTTGTTTGGGTATTAAAATTAGTATCACCAGAATACATAAGCAATGAACTAATTTTTATTAGGGATATTCTAGTAGGCAATGGTTATCCGAAAAATATGATTTCTCAAATAATTGAAAAAGGGAAAAAAAAGTTGATGGAACCAGAAATATTAGAAGAAGATGGGTCAAATCAAGAAACAAATTACATAACTTTGCCTGTTATCCCAATATTGTCACAAAAATTAAGAAGAGAATAAAAAAAAAAACATAGTATAAATACAGCATTTAAATCAGGACAAATTATAAGCTCTTTGTTAAATAAAGGGAAAGACAAGGTACCGAGAAATTTGCAAAAGGGAGTATACAAAATTCCATGCTCTTGTGGTAAATTTTATGTGAGAAGAACACAACAGATTTTAGAAAATAGGGTACAGTAACACAAGAATGCCATAGATTGCTCTCTAAAGCAAAATAAAACACCGGAAACGTTGGAGTCAGCTGTTGCAGAACATGTTTATAATTTTCCTCATCACAGTATTTTATTTGATCAAACAAAAATAGTAGATACGTCTGTAGGACTTTTACAAAGCTTCAGGGAAATTATAGAAATAAAAAAGATAATATATGGGGATATTAGTATCAATAGAGATGAAGGGGAATTTAGGATCAGTTCAATTTATAATAGTTTAATTAAAAGCAAGTAAGATTTTCAACCAGTACTGATTTTAATAATAGTTCTGAAACGAAAGATGACCTTGCGAAGAAAGGTCAGAATGGGTTAAATGCTGGGAAAAGTAAACGAACTGCAGCTAAGCTTGCGAGCAAACGAATCCGTTCAATTTATAATTCAAACATTGGTTGATGAACTTGTGAGATTTAATTAGGGGTTATGGGCCGGGGGTTAGCTGACCTTTATTGTTTTGGTTTAAGTATAAATATATTCTTCATTTTTTGATAGATTTCCATTTATATACTGTGAGGAGGCGTGTTTGAATCAATATAGACATTCGATTTTGTTTATACGCCAGTAAATGGAAGTGTTTATTTAATATGTGAGTTTTGTTTCCTATTTATTTATATTTTTTCTTTTGTTGTTTTTTTTCTCTTTATGTGTATAGTATGTTTTTATTTTGATGTAAGTTAAGTTTTTTTAAAAAGAACATTTTTTGTTTCATTTTTTTCTTTTCTTTTTTTTCCCTTGAGAAAGGCTCCCGGACGTGGGGCCGAAATATTTTGAGTATTTTTGTTTAATTAAGTGTTTATTTTATTGTATTCACTGCTTTATAAAAATTAAAATCCGTTTTTCTTGCTTAATTTTTTGCAAATGGAAAAGCAGTGCGGTCTAAGAAATTATTATAGACTAAGCTTTGTACAAGGTTGGGGAATTAAAGATTGAACCGGAAGTTACCCCAAAAATATCATTCATAAATAAATTGTAAATTATTGCCTATAGTGGGGGGATAGGGGGCTATCATTTTTAAATGATTATACCTCATTTTTTTTATTGAAAGCAGGGATGCCAAAAAGAAAATTATGTTTTTCATTTAAAGTGGAGACAGAAGAAAATGATATCAAATTCCCTGGGAAACCATTGAAATATTTGATAGACCCAGGACCCCCCATTAGGACTTGTTCATTGTCTTGGACATTTTGCGATTTCTCATAGGCTACTGGCCTAATTTGGCTTTTGTATGTGCTCCCTTTTAACTAGATTCTTAGGATCTTATTGAATGTCACGGCGAATCTATGACTCAGTTTTCCAGAATTTGAGGTATATCTGAATAATTTCAATATTTTTGTTGTTGTCTTTGTACCCCTTTACTCATACCCTAAATTTTTTTTTCAAGGAACACTAAACTGTTTAACGTTATTTTGCGTGTTTGTTTGAACCATATAGTGACCTAGTTAATTATTAAGTAAATCATTTTTCTGATGAAAGCTGAGACGGTATCCTATCAAATTGGTATCCAGAGGGGGGAGGGTAGGGAGGTATTACATTTAAATGATAATATCTCGAAATTTTTATTGAAAGCAGGGATCCCAAAAAGTTAATTTTTTTTAATTTAAAACAGAGACGGCATCCTATCCAGGTGGTATCCAGAGGGGGGGGGGGTAGTGAGCTATCATATTTAATGATAACATCTCGATTTATTTTTTGAAAGCAGGGGTGCCAATAAGTTAATTATTTTGTTTTATTTAAAGCAGAGACGGCGTCCTATCAAGATGGTATCCAGAGGGGGGGGGCATAGGGAGTTATTATATTTGAGTGATAGTACCTTGATTTTTTTTTTATTTTATTGAAAGCAAGGATACCAAAAAGTTGAAAAGTTGACAAAAATTAACAAGATTTTCGTGAGTTATACTTGATACAGCACTTACATGGTTTTATCTTCCAAAGGGAAAGGGACAAATGCGTCAACCCGTTTTTTTCTTATTGATGAAACGGCTTTACTTTGAAAACATTCATTCATAAGTACCATGCAGATTCACACTAAAACGAATTGGTGTGACGAAAGTGATATCGACATCCCCACCTAACGTTGTGCTCGAGTGACAATGCTGTAACGTGGTTCTTATGGTATTTAAGTGATGTTGTTGTAGATGCCTTTATTCTCCCTTTATAGGGGAGATAAACTCTGGCCCTAAGGTAATTAAACTTTGGTAGCGTGCCTTAGGCTATGACCGGACTAATGAGGCGTTCCAGCTGGGTATGTTCGAGGGACTAAAAGTAGATTGTGGAGAGGTTGGCTATAATGCAATACTTTTATTCAATTAACATATAATAATACCAGATATATATTTTCTACTGGGACTGGCTGTCCCAAGTAGACCACAAGTCTCGGAAAACTACGATTATACTCGTATATAATAGGATACTTAGACACTTACAATGATCCGACAAGATTCTAAGGTATTTCTAAAAACAACGGACCAGAGGTCAGTCCGGCATAAAGTTAGTTTCAGTCTACCCCTTCCCATAAAATGTATCTTTTATACATTTTTATCAACCACACATTCCTTTACCCAACCGACGCAATAGCTAGGAAGTGGTGATTTCACAATTTCCCGTTAAGCAGAAACTTGGCAGGATATATTCCTTATCTTAATAAAAGTGGTATTTCTAAACTTTGTATTTGCGTCTTAATATATTTTTACTAAATTCATAATTAAATAAATTAGAAAGCTTTACCACAACAATGGCGTCCATGGTCCAGTGCCCAAGTTACATTAAAAGGCCAGGTCATAATAAAAGCTTTCAATTTGGGAGGTTCAAGTAGAAAGGCCTCAGGAGATCGTGACGGGGCTCCATATATGGGCATCGAGTCCCTAGGTAGATGGTTTTTCTCACTGAGAATGAAAAACAGAATTTTTCTCACTTTAAAAAACAGGAATTTTCTCACTTTTATGGATGTTTCTTGGACGGTTATGAGTGTTGGTCAATTTATTTGATGTTTTTCATGGATGTCAACATCAATTCATGTCTGTTTTATGGTTTTTGTCAGTGAGAATAGAAAAACAGTATTTTTCTCACTTTGATGGATGTTTTATGGTTTTTGTCAGTGAGAATGGAAAAACAGGATTTTTCTCACTTTGATGGATGTTTCTTGGATGTTCTCACTTTGATGGATGTTTTATGGTTTTTGTCAGTGAGAATATAAAAACATGATTTTTCTCACTTTGATGGATGTTTTTTGGATGCTTATGAGTAACACATGACACATGACACGTGACACGTGACACGTGACACATGACACGTGACACATGATACATGACACAACACATGAGACATGACACATGACACATGACACATGACACGAAACATGACACATGACGAATGACACATGACACATGACATATGACATAAGAATGACGTAATCAACTAGGACAAATGAATTTTCTGAGAAATTGATTACATAATCGGTAGAACCCTATCAGGAGGTCGTGACGGGGGTCCATATATGGATATAGAATGACGTAATCGACTAGGACAAATGGATTTCTGAGAAATTGATTACATAATCAGTAGAACCCTATCAGGAGGTAGTGACGGGGGTACATATATGGATATAGAATGACGTAATCGACTAGGACAAAAGGATTTCTGAGAAATTGATTACATAATCGGTAGAACCCTATCAGGAGGTCGTGACGGGGGTCCATATATGGACATAGAATGACTTAATCGACTAGGACAAATGAATTTTCTGAGAAATTGATTACATAATCGGTAGAACCCTATCAGGAGGTCGTGACGGGGGTCCATATATGGATATAGAATGACGTAATCGACTAGGACAAATGGATTTCTGAGAAATTGATTACATAATCGGTAGAACCCTATCAGAAGGTCATGACTGGACTCCAAGCAATACTTTTCAAAAGGCATTTCAGAACAAGTTCTTTTCTTAGTGACCGTCCTAAACCTATTTTACAATTGAAGTACCCATCGTTTTCACCCACAACTTAGTTATAGGTAAGAGCTTGAAGTTTTACCCTAGAGTCTTAGCTTAGAGTTTTAGTTAGAGTTCTAGTTTTAGTTTAGTTTTTAGTTAAGAGTTTAGAGTTTTTAAGCTTAGAGTCTTAGCTTAGAGTTTTGTTAGAGTTCTAGTTTAGTTTAGTTTTAGTTAAGAGTTTAGAGTTTTAGCTTAGAGTCTTAGTTTAGAGTTTTTGTTAGAGTTCTAGTTTAGTTTAGTTATAGTTAAGAGTTTGGAGTTTTACCTTAGAGACTTAGCTTAGAGTTTTAGTCTAGTTTAGTTTTACTTAAGAGTTTAGAGTTTTAGCTACAACTATACTTTACAGCTTTTTGGTTACCTCAACACCAAGAAATACTTTTCAAAGACCATTTCAGAGCAAGTTACTTTCTTAATGTCCCTCCTAAATCCATTTTCCAACTTGAAGTACTTATCTTTTTCACCCACAACTATACTTTACAGTATTGATTATGTAATCAATTTCTCAGAAATCCATTTGTCCTAGTCAATTACGTCATTCTATATCCATATATGGACCCCCGTCACGACCTCCTGATAGGGTTCCACTGATTATGTAATCAATTTCTCAGAAATCCATTTGTCCTAGCCGATTACGTCATTCTATATCCATATATGGACCCCCGTCACGACCTCCTGATAGGGTTCTACCGATTATGTACTCAATTTCTCAGAAAATCCATTTGTCCTAGTCGATTACGTCATTCTTATGTCATATGTCATGTGTCATGTGTCATGTGTCATTCGTCATGTGTCATGTTTCGTGTCATGTGTCATGTGTCATGTCTCATGTGTTGTGTCATGTGTCACGTGTCATGTGTCATGTGTCAGGTGTCACGTGTCATGTGTCGTGTCATGTGTCATGTCTCATATGTCATGTGTTATGTGTCATGTGTCATGTGTTACTCATAAGCATCCAAAAAACATCCATCAAAGTGAGAAAAATCATGTTTTTCCATTCTCACTGACAAAAACCATAAAACGTCCATCAAAGTGAGAACATCCAAGAAACATCCATCAAAGTGAGAAAAATCCTGTTTTTCCATTCTCACTGACAAAATCATAAAACATCCATCAAAGTGAGAAAAATACTGTTTTTCCATTCTCACTGACAAAAACCATAAAACAGACATAAATTACTGTTGACATCCGAGAAAAACATCAAATAAATTGACCAACACTCATAACCGTCCAAGAAACATCCATAAAAGTGAGAAAATTCCTGTTTTTTCAAGTGAGAAAAATTCTGTTTTTTCATTCTCAGTGAGAAAACCATCTCCCTAGGGACTCTATGCCCCTATATGGAGCCCCGTCACGATCTCCTGAGGCCTATCTACTTGTTCAAGGAGGAGTCTTTGACAGTCTTATGACCTCAGGGTAATAGATGTTACAACGTTCTTACGTATCTACAGTGGTTTAAAAATTCGATCCACCCCACAAATGATTACCAAAAATATGCACAAATATAACAAATGTAACACTTTTTTCAAAGCTTTGAAGAAAAGCAAAAAAGGCTAAATACCCCTAACTACGCTTGGAAGCTATTTCAAAAAGAAACTCTTTGGAGATTTCCATGTAAATTACCATAGTAGAAGCTTTGAGCCTGGGTGGGGATCAAAGAGTCTTTGAGTATTTGACCACAGTATTTTCAGTATTTTGAATTATTCTTGCGACTTTCTTAAATTTGGTAATTTTTGTGAACATTTGGAAATCAAAGCTTAAACCCAATAACTGTTGCTAAGTGTCCTAACATTTTGCTTGGATTAAAAGTGACGAACTAGGATGAAAATCTCAACATCTTCCCGGAGCTACTTCAGTCTGCATATTATTTCATTTACTTACATTTAAAACGGATAAGCTTTTCATTTTTTCCCTAAGAAAATAGCTGGCACTTCATTTTTCTTCATACCGAATAAACCATTAAGTGTTTTTTGTTTCATTGTAATTGAAGTGTTCTCATGTGAGTGTTCATCATGTATTTTTCAATTTGATAAATTTACTCCTTTTTAGATGCAGTTTATAATTTGAGTGATATTAGGTATTTATCAGTTTAAAATTTGGAATGAATCCCCAAAAGAAAAAATGAATAATATCCAAAACGGCAGCCAAAAGCAATAAAAAATCAGCAGTTCAGCCTTAGCCTACATGACATATATTCTATAAAGAAGCCAAAAAAAATTTAAAATGCATTTTTTTTAATTGTTATTAAAACCAGTTTTTAATACAAGAGGGATTTTTAGGAATCCAAAAGAGCAAAAAAAAAAAAAACAATCAATATCAAAGTCGCCCATTTCAAATGTTTTAAAGGTGACAAATCAGATATAGGCAAAGGGCATTATGAAAAAATTAAGCTTCTATGTTCAAAGTTATATTCAAAGTTTCTACCCAGATAACTGACGAATTTTGTGATACGGTATTTTAAGTTTTGTATAAAAAATTGAAATAGAACTTTCAATTTCTGGCTGAATGAGTCCACTCCGAAGTGGTTACTGTAACTGTCTCCATATGAAGTGGCCTGGCAAAAAAAAACGATATCCAACATGGAAGCCATATCGCTCTTTACTTAAGCAATGATGTTGCGCTGCCTATGACTAAAAAAACGACGGTCAAATATCTTTTATAAGCTTAGAAACACGGCTAGAAAATATTCTTTGATTCCCAGTGATTTGTACTGTTTGAAATATCTATTGGCGTAAAGAACTTCAGTCAATCATACCTCTTTAAAAACTCATTTGGTTATAATTATCTATATTTTAGACTCGGGATTACGCAAGAGGTGCCAATGAAGCAACCGTTCCATCCCTTTCATTTAAGAAGACGTTAGCAAAAACAGTCTGCATGATATGGAATTTGAATAATTGCCCTTCCAAGTAGGAATAATTTCTGTTCGTTTTCAAATAATACCGGTAAATCTGGTTCACCCTTTATGAAATATACCCCTCCCCCTAACGGTAAACTCAACGTGAATCTCGCCCAATGTAAAGTGCACCGCCTCCCGTCAAATTTACTCCAGACAGTACCATCCTCGCTGAGCAGCCCCTTTCCATTTAAAATTGCTTGCGGACGATTCAGCCTGAAAAATTTTCCTTAGAATTCTTTCATTTGAAAAAGACTTTAATCTCTATTCAGTTTCTTGATCACCCCAGAAATCCCCCCTTCTGTGGAAATTATTTCCCAGAAATGAAAACGCGCGGAAAAAAGCCCCTGGACAATTCCCCCGGAACATCTCCACATGACAAATTGGGCAAAGAGAATGTAAGACAATTAAAAACTATTTCGTATAGTAGTTCTGTAAATTCCCCCAGTGTAACATATCCCCTGGAATATTCACCCCCATGAAATTTCACTCCCAAAAGAAGATTATCCCTGTAAAAATCAACCCCAAGTACACTCCCCCCCCCCCCAAAAAAAAGTCTCTATGCTTCAAAATAACATATACTATACGTAAATAATGGGTGAAGTTCATATCTTACAGGCCTCTTCCCACGTGGGGGGTCATTTTGAACCTAAAGACATAATTATTTGATCTTTCAACTATACCGAACAAAATGGCTATCTGAAAATTTTCATCATATAAACTTTTGGAAAAAAATGGGTGTTGGAGGGGGTCCAGTTACCCTCCAATCTTTTTGGTCACTAAAAAGTGTGCTAGAACTTTTAATTACGGTACGAATGACCTCTTGCCTGATATTCTAGGAACACTTGGTATATACGATCACCCCTGGGCGAATAAACAAACAAAGAAACAAAAAACACGCATCTTTCTTCTGGCCAAAAATACAAATATCTCATTTTCGCAGATAGGTAGTGTTTGGCGATATCTTAATAAAACGATATATCGATATTTTTCTTTCGATATTCGATAATCGATATATCGATTTCGATATGTCTGATCAATTTTTTGCTCAGACTTCCTTTAGGGTTTGGTAAAATTCTTTAACAAACTTTGTAAATACAGAGTATTTTGCACGTTTTATTTTAAATCTTAATTGCACATTATTAAGTTTTTAATAAAATAAATAAACTTCTATTACATGAATGAACATTTTAAAAACCCTGATTTGGAACTACCTGGGCTCAGGATAAAGAAAAATTAAACTACTGGCTATTTTTGGCTATGCAAATCAGCAACATGTCAATATTTTCCTCTTAGAATTGGTTCAGCCTTTCAGTGATTAACCCAAAAAAAATCGTTTTTTTTAACTGAAAGTAATGAGCAACATTAAAAATTAAAGGAATAGAAATTTTCCCGTTTATAAGGGGGACAACCCCTCCTCAATAAATCGCTCTTCACTCCAAAGCTTCTGTTAGTATTTTAAAAATTT